>JANDJT010000081.1:4059893-4073305 GCA_024331685.1 Stegophilus panzeri | reverse complement strand
GATTCATTCTAAACTCCTCCTTTCAAAGAGCATACTCTGCTCTGATTGGTCAGATGTCCCAGTCTGTTGTGATTGGTCTACCGACTGTCAGCGTGTGTTGAAAAGGAATTTACCACTACCATAACTAGTTTCAGCTCCTTCTGTTCGCGAGCAGCCGATGAAGACTAGAGGCGGGGCTTTTTCGTTACAAACCTACGTAGATTAGTACAGGAAGTAAGTCAGGAATTACTAACGACTCGTTTCAGCTGTTCAGAATCGGTTCCTTCTTTTGGGAGTCGATAACTCAGTTTGTCGTGTGCTTTGATTTTTTTCAACTTTGCAGACGTTTTTACATTCACAAACAGCTCTATAACACACTACATGAAAGGTAATATTTGGAAAACCATAATAGGTGCACTTTAAGACTTAGTCTTGAAAAAAAACGACGCAAATGGAGGAAGGTTTGTTTTGTTTCCTGTAAGTCTGTGTCTCTGATTGAAAAAGATTAGCCTCTTCTAATAAGAGTCTTAAGACTCATTTGACTCATTTGCTTCCATGTCACCTATGTGGGTTCTGAGTAACCTGTGGGAGGTTAGAGGATGAAAGAGTGTTCCATGTGTTTTTGTGCATGTATCATCAAACAGGAAACCCAAGCAATCGTGCATGTTCTGTGGACTGAATCATCCATGCAAAACATTGACAAATATTTAATGATGGCTAGCCCTTGTTTATCAGGAGTTTACATCCTGAATTATGGTTTAGCTGATTTACATTCTTCTGTTTCTGTGTATATCATGCTAAATTGTTTCAGAAATGAAAACAAAATCTATCTAAGATAAAACAAAGGCAACCTGATTAAACACTAAATACAGTTTTTAAATGATAATGTTATTTATTGAAGCAAAAAAGTTATCCAATACAAAATGGGCCTGTGTGAAAATGTATTTGCCCCTGTAGTCATTCCCCAAATCTATGAAACTGCATTGATAATGACTAGCTGGACTAGACGCAACCAGGCCTGATTACTGCAAACCCTGTTTAATCAAATCAACTCTTAATTAGAACTTTTTCAACAGCATGAAGTTGGTTAAAAGGTCTTACCCAGTAACACACTATACCAAAACAAAAGCATCTTGATGCATCCCGGACAGCAACAAAGAACCACCTAAACGACTGCGTCATTGCCGTAGCCGGAAAATAATCACTGCAAGAAATGATTATAGCAGAGACAAAACCAGCTGATTTTCTCAGCTTCTTTAGTCGTCTCATCGCCTGTATATTTATACGTTTTGTTAACCGACTACATGATCGAAATGTTTGAAACCGCCCCTAGAGGTTCATGAGATAGGATTTGCAGGTCATTTCTGCCTGAAAACAAATTAGATGCAATAGACGTGTGTGACATCCGTCCACCAATGGAAATCCAATCACAAGTGGTCACTAGAGACACTTTCAAAATGGCAGGTGTCCAGCAGTACACTATGGCCAAAAGTATGTTGCCACAAAGCAAAGTCTATAATGATGATGAGTCTTTATTGGTCACATATACATATGCACAGTGAAATTCTTTTCTTTGCATAACATGATCAGCCATGATACAGCACCCCTGGAGCAGTGAGGGTTAAGGGCCTTGCTCAAGGGCCCAACGGTGCCAGCTTGGCAGTGCTGGGGCTTGAACCCCCGACCTTCTGATCAGTAATCCAGAGCCTTTACCTCCAAGCCACCACTGCCCCGTAAAGACATGGTTTGCCGATGTTGATGCGTTAGAACTTGAGTAACCTGAACAGAACCTTGACCTCAACCAAAGTGAACACTTTTGGGATGAATTGGAAAGCTTACTGTGCACCAGGCCTTTACACCAAAGCTTACTAATGTTCGTTTCAAGAGCTAGTGGAAAGCCTTCCCAGAAGAGTGGAGGTTATTATAGGAGTAAAGACTAGAATATCCCAATCTCCATATGCCCATCCCTATGGTTTTGGAATGCGATGCTTAACCAGCATTAATGGATGTCATGGTGAGGTGTTTTGGTTTTGGCCATATACTGTATTCTGTGGTAGGAGTTGGAGAGATGTGTAGCTCATCTTCCAACTGGCAACATCTAATCCAGTTTAGGTTTTGGTTGCACGTTCCACAGCTCAGCAGCTTGTGTGGAGCATGCTAAATCGTCTCTCTTGCTTCCCAACAGTGCAGGGTTGGAACGATTTGAGTGGTGTGTCATGTTTATTTAGACAAGCCCCTTTATTTTAATATAGAAACAGTTGTCTATACATGTCTGTATAGATTTTGTACTGCTGTATTTAAATGTCGGAGTGTATACAGACATCGTGCTGTCTCGAGTCATTTTTTTCTCATGCTAGTTTGTTCTCTTGCTTCCTTGTCTTCTTCCTTCCTTCCTTCCTTCCTTCCTTCCTTCCTACCTTGCTTTCTCTTTCTGTCTTTCTTTTTGTCATACTTTCTATATTTTATGCTTTGTTGCTGTCTGACTTTGAAGTTCCATATGCAGTATTTAATTATACGCAACGTCTCTGTGATTAAAATAAGAATGCTCCGCTCGAACGCTGTGATGCATGGATAGTAGATTAATCTATCAGGACATGCTCTACTTATTGGTTAAACTTTGCTCCGGCTTCCTCAATTACAAAACAATTAACTAATCTCATTGCTGTACATAGTCCAGAAGCTGGCGTCTTCTGTATTACTTCTAATTCTTATGTGTTGGAAGATACTAAAATATAAGCAATATATGGCAATGGTGATACATTGTACATATAGAACCACAAATTATAACATTGTTGCTTAGCGTCTTAAGGCCAACCCCAAAAGAATGACGTTTTAAGATGTTTATAGTTGCTCAAATGTCATGTAGTGATTTTACACATTATTTGTTTGGTATTTTGTGAGAAGGAACTACTGTTCTACATATTCGTTAAACTCCAAGACTATCAGCAGGTGTCCTGGTGGTGGAATTTACTAATTGAATGGGTTTACTGGGCGGGAGATACAAATTCTGGAACGCTTGTGATATGAATTTTCTATAACAGCAGCTCTGACAGTAGTTTTGCAAGGTTTCTATTAACACCCTCATACTCAGGAAGTTGACAGATGGCAGACGCTCCACATAAATGGAATCTAAAAACCTGTAATTTTGGTAAGGTTTTCTGCGAGGCGGCATTTTCTCTCTTAACAAGCTGCATTTTTGTCTTATTATATTTTTGTCTTCAAAAGAGAGTAAATTATGCTACGGTACAAAAGGAACAAAACACCTCAGGACAAGCTTTCAATGAAAGATCGACGTGCCCAATCATGTTTTATTCCTTACTTAAGGTAACACACTTTCACCAACATTTCCTAATAGGTTTGTTTTCACGAAGATCGTATCAGCCCACCAGACTGGATTTTCAAGACATGATGTTCAAAAGAGGTTTGAAGATACAGGCATGTTTCGGGAAAATGATCTTGTGTGTTGGGTGTGTTGAAGGTAGAGCTTTATTTGAGCTGAAGGTACTATATTAAACTGGTTACCAGTCAGTCATGATTGTAATCCAGTATCAGTTGATAATGTCTGTAATGTTAACAAGTGATAAGCAGTAATTCAGAAAATTAGCCGGTGTGATTTGGCAAAAAAATGTAATAAAAGTCCTAGCAAGTGAAATCCCTTAGCCTACATTCACACTAGCGAGGAACAAAGCGTGCGTAAAGGAAATGTGCGTAATTTCAGATAATTGACTATGCGACAATGCATTCAGATTCTCTCAGTATTATGCTAATTATTTATGACATTGTAAAGCAGACAAACAAAATAACCCCAAACAACCAAACCACTAGCTTAGACCAACCCTATTGTACCTAGTGTACCCTGGATACACTACTAGCTCACTAGAGACACCAACAATCTCTGCCTCTTCTGTCCAAGCTTTATGCTCAATCGTAATGTCTCCATCAGGGGTGGGCAATATCAAATATGACAATATTATCATATCACGATACTTGAAGACATTTCACGATATGTTAATATGTCGCGTTGGATTTAAAAATAAAATAAAAAAACATGAATGTGCGATTAATAATACTCTAAAAATCGGACGTTCCAAACACTGAAAATTAGGGAACATAAAAAAGATCTATAGTAAATTGTAACCTTCAGTACAAATTTAACCCCAAATCATTTTTTTCTAATCAAACTTTCTCATCGTTATAAAAATATTGATGATAATCCGCAATTCCCGGCGTCAGAAACGTGTACTGTGACACCATTTGTCACAGTATCAGTATTACACCATCATATTGCCCTAGATCTAGTCTCTGTAAACATCTAATGAAAGGTGGTGTGTGACAGGATGAAATGAAACCACCGTTATAACTCGTTAACCGTTATAACCGTTATATAAGGGGGAATTGGGAAACTGAAGAAAAAACAACAACCTTAGACCACATACGCCATTCATTTGAGTTGTTTGTTATTTGTCACTTTACCGAGTCATAGCTAATTAGCACAGAACTGAGAAAATCTCACTTGTCGTGCTAACGCTTTGGCACAGTTACCTTCTTCTTTGTTGCTTTCTACTGTGAACGCAGGGTAAGAAGCACAATTACAGTAATTACAGAGGCATGGTTGATTTAAGTCAGTGATAAATAGGGGTCTGGTTTAGCTCAATAAATTGACGAATGCTCATGAATATAAAACTATATTGATTGGTCTAACAAGTGACTGATTAAAAACTGCTCGGCTGTGTGTTCTAACAGAGGCCACAGAGTACATCGTTACAGGGATCATTTCAGTAAACTAGAACGTCTACATAGATGAAAAGAAAGAAAAGTGTAATCTGAAACACATTAACATAAATTTGCTGGCTAGAGCATAGCCATATCAACAGGGTACGTTTTAGTAATATAATAATAAACTTTATGCATGTAGCACTTTTTATACATGTTAGCCTCAGTGCTGTACAATCAAGTAGTAAACATAAATGATTAAAAAAGAAACAGAATGGAATGGACAAATATGAAGTGATAAATCAAGATAAATAGACTAATATAGAATAGACTAAAATGAAATTCAACACAGCGGAATTACAAAATGTTATTAAATCTATAATTACTTTTTAATATTTTATTTTACTTATTATTATTATTATTATTATTATTATTATTATTAATAATAATAATAATAATATTGCTTGTATTTCCTCATTTATAAGTCGCTTTGGATAAAAGCGTTTGCTAAATAAATGTAATATAATGTAAATCTATTTATTATTATTATTCTTATTCTTTCTTTCTTTCTTTTATTTAATAACTATTTAACATTTACAAATGCTTTTTAAAAGAGATTGACTGCTTAATGCAAAATGGTCCTGAGATCTGCCGTTTTGATGCATGGTAGCAAAAGGAGAGCAGTCCACTGACACACTGTCCATATTTTATGAACAGGGGATTTCTAAATGGCTGAAACTTGTCAAATTAAATCACATTAGAATTCAAAAAATGATCTTCAGTCCCCAAATCTCATCTGATTGTTTCAGTACTTGGAGTATGGCATCCCCTTTGACACTTTTACCCATTTGTACACACTGTACAACATGTTTTTTTTCTGCTTTGCTTTGGGAGCAGACTCGAGTGACTGTACTTTCATAGCCGAGCACTTCAGACGAGAGCCGCTCCTTCTCATCATTTCCTCTAACAGACCTCTTCCTGTCTGTGAGACAGCTTCATGTAAACAATACGAGATCTTACTCCGTAGTTCTCAGGCAGCAGCGATCGTGTCTAAACTCCGAGCTGCTCTGCACAGCTGGGTTTTCATGCACGTACACTGTTGTTGCTTCTGTCACGGCTTTTAGAAAGTGTCAGATCATGTGGAAGGGCTAGATGAAGGAGTTAGTCATCCTTTCTGAGCAGTGTGTTTCCTTGAACCATTCACTTGCCTAGTCTTAGTCTGATCACTTTGACCTGAACATCATGTTTAAATCAAGGGCACACACACGCAAAAACCCACACACACACACAGATATATTTTCTACAGCATTCCCTACTTAAGGAGTAGTGAGAGTGATGTTAGTGAAATATGTTACTGGGGGAAAACGATGTAATATAGCAAAATACTATAAATAAATAAAATAAGAAATGCACTATTCTCTTCTACTTGTGTCCTAATTTTCTTCAAGTAAAGATTACTGTGTTCCACGGCAGGACGTGCTTACAAATAGCATTTAAAGCATTGACTGTTTAAGGAAAATAATTATTTAATCATCTTTATCCATTTATAGTTACATTTAATGTTGTGAATCTTCCATGAAACAAGCTAGTTCCTGTCATAACAAGAGCTACTCCCTCACCAGCCTCTCCTTTTCTCTCTCTCTCTGTTTAAGTTAATAAGTCAATAAAAATGTAGCTTGTCATTGTCATGTCTTCTGTCCTGAAGACTTTCCCTGCAGTGGAGTGTGATGTGATGCGATGCGGCACAACATGCAAGCGGAATGACCACATTAATATTAACCTATTGTTCTGTTACAGCTGGCACTACCCATGCTGTTATTCAAAAATAACGCAAGTCTTATGACCAATCAGATTAGAGCATTCAACTAGACTGTGGCATAAACAACATTAATCAAGCACTGTTGAATTCTTAATTCTGATTGGACAGAAGGTTTTGGGGGTCATTTACTATAACAGCTGATGTAACTCTGATCGTAGGTTTTTGTTAATATTTCTGATTCTAATGTGTTCTTATATCTACATAATGGATACTCGGAGTTTGACTCGCACCTCCGGGGTTGGGGGTTCAAATCCAGACTCTGCCCTGTGTGTGTGTGGAGTTTGCATGTTCTCCCCGTGCTTCGGGGGTTTCCTCCGGGTACTCTGGTTTCCTCCCTCAGTCCAAAGACATGCGCTGTAGGCCGATTGGCATTTCCAAATTGTACGTAGTGTGTATGGATGTCTGAATAAGTGTGCGATTATTCTCTGCCATGGGATGGCAACCCGTCAAGGGTGTCCCCTGCCTTCTTGTCCCCGAGTTCCCTGGGATAGGCTCCAGGCCAGGCTACCCCATGACCCTGTGTAGGACAAGCGGTATGCACGCTCTGTTATCAACAAAGCAGAGCATATAACCATTGATATGATGAAGCTTTCTCTAAGACATTTTTTTGAACATTTATGGAAGGAGTCTCCATTGTCAGCGCTTTGTAACAGTCAGTATGTTTTCCAACAAGGGAGGAGTTTGCACTGTACGGTTTTTTATGACAGGACCTTGTTTTGTGGACGTAAACTGATAAAAAAAAATGACATATTCTTTAATTAGTAAAAACAATGTATTATTGAAAAATTACGAGGAATTTTAAGAGGAATAAAACTCTTCAGGATGTGTTGTTTTTGGAAAATAATCAACATCAGCATGGTAACTCCAGTAACTCCACTTTGTGACCACCCGTTCATTGATTATTTTCCTATAACAGTCACTCTGTCGTGTTTCATTCCTCATGTAAAGAAAAGAAAAATGTGTTGTGAAAAATAAAGTCAATTTTGACTCACTGTGCATGTTACATTTGAACTGTTTTACCTGTGCAATATACAGTTTACAAATGTGTTTAATCAATTCGTAAACCCCAGACATTGGAGTTGGACTGACTGGATTCTGCTTCACTTTTAAATTGTTCTGGATAGAAACATAAAAAAAAAAAAAATTATAATGATTGTAAATAAATTTAAATCCAAGTAATCAAGTCACATGCCAGTCACACTTTGATTTCCCAGTAGTTACCGCTCTTGTTCTCTTGTTTTTCAGGAACCCTACCACCTGGAGAGCACAGCTTCCCTTTTCAGTTTCTCATTCCAAGTAAGCTCAAGAGTCACACTGTTCCTGTTAATTATGCTTTCAATTAATTAGACAGTACACAACTTTGTGTTAATTAGCCTTTAGAGCACATGACACTAATGGATATATACGCAATTTGAAACCCTAGATAATGATTTAATGTTATTTAATGATTCACTGGATCAGTGTGTCTAAGGTTATTCATAAATGGTCTGCTAGTAGCGCATGTCCCATTCCTTTGCTTCCCACTACATCCTGTTTAATAAGTTGGAGTATATTCGGAAGTTGATGAGTGTCACTATGAGTGGGTGGCTAAGTGTAGTGCGTGCAGGTGGAAGGAAAGGAAGGGGATTTTTTTTTTTGCAGCATGCTGGAACATTTCTTACAAACTGCTTCCTCTTCCAGTATACCAATTCCAGCAACCATTGAAGATAGGAGTTTGTCACAACCGTCTTAGACCTTTCAGCGTACCAGGAGACGTTGGGCTGTTTAAGATGGACTCCCTGTAGCTAAATAAATGGGAATTCAGACAGTTTATTGGGAGGCCATTGAATTAATTATCTAATGAATTCGGAATGGTTGTTCATGAACGATAACCCATAACGCATATCAAAATGCAGGGGACAAACACACCTGTTTATCTTCTGTTATTATGTGCTTATTCGAGATCACACTGCAAATCAAAGCATAAAAAGATCTTGTCGTGCTTGGAGATTATGTTTCGGAAATATATGATATACAGCATACGATAAAATATATGGTGTTCCACAGGAATCCATACTCGGCCCTCTTCTGTTTTCTTTCTACATGCTGGTACTGGGTCAAATTATTTACATAATTATGCAAACGATACACAGCTTTACATATTCAACTGCATATCAAGCATTATTACCTGGATGAACAAAAACTTTCTTAAGCATAACAAAGACAAAACAGTAATTATTTTTTATAGGTAAAACAAATAAGATCAAATGAGGAAATTTAGCTACACAGATAAAACCTATAGTAAGAAAATTGGGTGTATTCGTTGATTCTGGTTTTACTTTAAACCACACATTGATACTTGTTCAGCATTCTTTCATTTGATGGACAGTGTACGAGTTAAACCTTTCCGAAGTTGACACGTGCTTTTGTTCGCCTCGTTTATTACACGCAATAGAGAACTTATTACATCAATCATGGGAACATTGCATTAGGTCACAGTAGAATTTAAATCACTGCTAGACGTTTTTGAAGCACTGAATGGATTAACATCATCATACATCATGGATTGTGTGTCTCCATATGTTCGAAATCGTTCCCTAAGATCCACTGAGCACAGAGTCAGCCAGAATATATACATATATACATATATACACACACACACACAGTACTGTGCGAAACACGTAGGCACCCTATTTTTTTAGTACAAACTTTGTTATAGATTTTTATTTTATGACAAAAAAAAAACATTTTAGATTTCCAAACATTAGTTTTCCAGCATAAAATTAAATGTCGCAGGAAAATGTTTGTATGTCTGTAAAGAAAGCAGCATAAAACGTAAGAGACCACTTTTCAGACAAAAAACAAAACAAAACAATGGAGGCTGATGGATTTTGCTACAAAAATAAGAAACAAGTGTGACAACCTTTTGCCGACACATCAACAACCTTTTGCTGCACATCACAGCTATATTCCTTGGTCTTACCCATTGTTATGAATGACTAAGGGAATTTGGCCTGTGTGTAGCCTCATATTTATACCCCTGTGAAACAGGAAGTCATGGTTGAACAATTTCCTGTTCCTAGTCACCCAGCTGTACTAATTTTTTTAAAATATCAATGGGAATATACTTCAAATATATTTTTCTCATATTAATTCATAGGGGTTGCATAATTGTTGCACACCTATATTTAACAAATCTATTTTTTTGTGATAAACCTGTGTTTTGTTTGCAATTGTTTGATATCAATGAAAGCAGAGTATTTTTGTGAATTTTTTTTTAACAAAGGATCAAAAGGTTAAATAATAAAGACAATTTTTCACAGCCTTCTTTGCTCATATTTACCAAGGGTGCCAATATTAGTGGCGGGCACTGTAATTTCATTATTTTTAAAGGCATCTTTGCTCTACTGCATTTTTCTGCATGTGCCTAAATTTATATTTTTTTGATTTTTATTTACTATTCTGTTTTATTTACTTTTTGATTTACTATTATTGTTTTTTTTTTTCTCATGTTGTTTCTTAACTTACTTGATTTTTATGATGATCTTTTTATTGTCCTTATCATTCCCTTGTAAAGCATTTTATGTCTGAAAAGCGCCATAAAAACAGCTATAGACATAGATGACATAATACAATATTACTAGAGATAGCACTGATCCGATACGGTGTCGGATCCGTTTCAGTTTAGGGCTGATAGCCGCAACATAAATAAATGAATGGTGGATTGGATATTGTTTCCTGTAACAAATAGCAAAAGATTGGAAACTGGAAAAGAAATGTATTTTTGAATTTTATTCTATTTATACTTAAATATAAAGTATTTATACTTTATACTTTTTTCTATTTGCAATGTAAGTGATTTTTTTTTTTGTAAAAGAGTTTAACTGTGAAGTTCTTCAGTTAAAAAAAAACATTTAAAGCTTAGTCATTGTTTAAAGAAAACAATATTCACGTTCGCCTCACACCTCCAGGGTTGGGGGTTCGATTCCTGCCGCTGCCCTGTGTGTGTGGAGCTTGCATGTTTTCCCCGTGCTGTGGGGGTTTCCTCTGGGTACTCCGGTTTCATCCCCCAGTCCAAAGACATTCATGGTAGGCTGATTGGCATGTCCAAAGTGTCCATAGTGTATGAATGGGTGTGTGAAAGTGAATGTGATTGGCACCCTGTCCAAGGTGTACCCCCACCTTGTGCCCGATGATCCCTGGGATAGGCTCCAGGTTCCCCGCGACCATGAAGGATAAGCGGTATAGAAAATGGATGGATGGGTGGACAATATCGGATGGGTATCAATATCACGTTTCACGGTGGGGGCGTGTCTATAAAACTGACAAGAGGCCAATCCAATTTCTTCTGAGGCAATGGCTTAAACTATTATTTTTTAAAAATAATTTCTACTTAATTTTCCACATTGTTTGTACTAATAAGAAATGAAAACTAGTGACTATTGCACCGTTTAATGTCAACATCAATAGTTAGAATTTTTTTTAAAAAATGATCAGATTTTTTACATTTTTGCGAGCTATTCCTTCACGTTTAGACGTTTGCTAACACTTTGTGTGCGGCCAGTCAAATAGATGTTGATTAACTGCTTTACTGTTGACATTAAGGGTTTAGTTTGCTTACATAAAGGTTACGTGTCAGTGTTCCAGTAAGTCAAATCTCACGTATGACCTCATTTTGTCAGTTGCCTTTGTTCTGTAGATAGACATATGGAATTATGGGCTAATTTTAAACACAGTCTGTGTTTTTATTGGTAACTCATTTCCTGTTATTATTCTTAAAACACAGGAAATTAAGCCTCATCAACTACTTACCAAGCCTGTTAACTCGACTTGGGCGTATCAGATCAGGACAATAACAATAAATCAGAGTTTCCACAGGTCTGGATGATGAAAAATGTTCACCGGTGTCGTGTTGTGCCCTCTGCTGTCAGAGTGTTGGTATAATTGTCACAAATCCATAAACTGGTTTTTGTCACAGTATGGACAAGTATGACCCAATTCTTGGAAGTAAACTTCTGATACACAGCTGTTTTAGAATAAATTTTTAGTGATTTTATTGTTCACTGAATTACTGTGAAACCTTATAACTCATGAACTTTTTGATAAACTAATACATTCAATTTTTTAAAAATCACTTTTTAACATTGAGTCTAAGAAAACATCCATTGAAACATTCAAAAAAAAAAAATCTGTTAACCCGTTTCAACAAGGCTACAATCTCGTTTGCTGACAATTTCTGCTGACAATTTCTGCTGACAATTCTGTTCTTAAATAAGTAACCGGGTCAAGTTTTTTTCTAGCATAGAATTAGCAAATCCACAACATGTGGTAAACTAGCATGAGGGCATTAAGGACATTGTAATGATTTACTTAAAAGTCTTTTTTAATGAATAATTTACTTTCAGTCTGTAATTTAGATAGCAGGGTTGCACCTTCAAAGTGACGTCATCAGTCAACATCACAATATCACTGAATACAGAGGGGAAAAAAAGAAGAATGAGAGAACTTACTTTTCTGCTTCCCATGATCTTCAGGAAATATGTATTCACACACATGATTCACACAATAATGCAAAAATAAAAAGATAATTCTAATTATTATTATTTTAAAGGGTTAGGGTTAATGTAGTTATAGTGTGCTGTGGGTCTTTACTTTATATACATATTTGTAAATGTTATATCCATCTGAAACAAGTGGCTCACCATTCATGAAATCACCCTCAATTTACTACTTGTTCTATTCTTGTGGGATCTCTGGATGTCTGATAAGGCTAACCAAAAAACAACAACAAGAACAAAAATGGTCAGACAATATCAGAGAGCGAGGTTTGGTCAAAGTGAAGGCTTGATGGGGATTCTGGCTGATGTGCCTCTCTGTGTCTAGCTCATTATCAGCTCTTAGGTTATAGTTCCAACAATAGCCCTTTCTATAGGGTTTGCTTTGGGCATCGGGCCATTTCAGAGGAAAAGACTAAATGCCATTGCCATAAGTAATTATTTGCTTCTCTTTTCTTCCTTTCTGAGCTCAAGTGTATTGATTGGATAGTATTGATTCAAGCCACTAGGTCTTTAGTCATTAAAGTTGGTCATTTCGTAGAGTATTGGAGGGTATTGGACATAATTGATGTGAAGACCATTTGATTCATTTAGATTCACCAAGTGCTTTCACACTTTTTCCTTTCTCTCTCTTTCTCTCTATCGTTTTTTTGTTCACAACGGATCTTTCGAACCAAAATGTTGCATTGTAGCTACAATGTACGGAAATGTAACTAACAATCGGTCCCTCCAGGATTTTGCGATCGCAGAAATTAACGCTGAATCAAGCAAACTTGCAGTTTTTCAAAACTACAACAGATTATCCAGAGATTTGGGCCGAGGCATCTTGTAACGTCATCACAACGCACATTCAGCCAAAGCCCTCTTCAATTCACGTTCGTCGAACATGAGTACAGCTGAAAGGGCTCATTTACCAACAAACATCACTGCAAACGACTGTGCAAAACAGATTTTGTGCAATTGTAATTTCGCCAATTTAAGTCGTTTTCTGCAGCAAAAAAAAAAGCACAAAAAGCTTCACAAATTGCATCGTAAATTTAGAAAAAAAGCCACAGCAAAATTGACCATTTTTGGCCATAACAATTAAAAATGAAACTCCGCAAAATCCTGTACGGCTTGACTGTTTGGGGACATTCAGTGTAACTACAAACAACAAAGTTTATTTTGGGGGCATTTGATATAACGACCACTTTTAGGACATTTCCAATATTTGCAATGTTACAGTGTAACAAAAAAATGTCACAGAAGCTACAGTGTAACTAAAAATAACAGCTGCAACGTAACTAAAAATAACAGCTACAACGTAACTAAAAATAACAGCTGCAACGTAACTAAAAATAACAGCTACAACGTAACTAAAAATAACA
>JANDJT010000081.1:4028738-4053363 GCA_024331685.1 Stegophilus panzeri | reverse complement strand
CCCTCGTCATTTCATAGGTGCGGTGCGTCATGATTTCCTGCATGCAGTCAAAAATTTAATGAGTGTCTGGGATAAAGCAGAAAATGTTTCTTTAGCTGGAATGAAATGCCAATGTTCGTAAATTTGTAATTCGAAGTGAACCCAGGATATACAGGAATGTTTTATTTGTTTGATTATTTTTAATTAATTCACAATTGATGGAGTTTTAACATGAATTCTCAGTTGAGGCCTTATCCTGTGATTGCTGTGTAAAACTCTGATGGTGTTTTTCCAGTATTTTAACAAATCTTATTAATCCTTCAGACCCTTAAACTGTTTTTTTCTTTAAATTGAAGCACAAAATAGCACTTTTTAAATAGAATTCGACTGTGTGTGTGTGTGTGTGTGTGTTTTGGATCAAACAAAAGAGATTGCAAGAAAGATTGTCCACTCCTCTCTTTTTTTTCTGTGTATATTACTTTTCAGTACTGTGAGAAAACATTTGATGGTGTAAAGGGAATGCTCACCTTTGAAATGCGGTTTTGTTCATTGATCATCTTTCTAAGCGAATCACTGTGTTACAATCCAGCATCTCCTCAGATTGTAATCAAATAAAGGATTATGATATGATTATGGAATTAAATACAAGGGTTGGTAAAACAATGGGAAAGAGATAATATATGGGAAAAGTTTAATAGTTTTAAATGTTTTTCAAAGGACTAAATTCTAGAGACCAGTCTGTTTCTATTGCAGACTAAGATTAAGTATTGAATGCCTCACTTTAAGTTTTGAAAGCTTACAAGACCTCTAACACATGAAGGTCATGTAAAAAAAAAAAAAAAAAAAAAAAACACGGAAAATTTTAGATTTGTAGAAAACGGACTCAAATCAAAATGGTGCTCCATAAGCTCCACTATGCTAGAACATCTGACAGTTCTTCCGTTTCCATGCTAAACTCTACATTGCCTGATGTAACAAACTAGACAAAATGTTATCCATCTCCATATTACTCATCAAACTATATAATGCTGAGTGCTTTCAGCATGCCTTAAATCTAGAAATAGTTAACTGTGGCAAATGCAGAAATATGTCAGTATCCATTCTTTCAGTAAGAAACAAAACGCAATGGGGGTGTTCTGTTATAGGAAAATAAAAATATAAAATGAGCTAGACCTGAAGTGGAGTTCAGCCCAGAAGGTGATTGTTTTCCAAGAACAGGACACCCGAAGTCTTTTATTCCTCCCAACTGTTCGCAATTTTCCCAACGGTTCAATTTTTTTTATTATTATTTCCATCACCAGCGCCTCTTTTTTCTTTCTGTTAAAGTTAATAAGACAAACAAAAAAACAAACAACAAGAACAACAACAAAAAAAAACAGCTTCTCAGGTTGTCAAGAAAGCCCAAAGTCCATTACGCAAAACGACAAGTTACAAAGCGTTGACACGAAACATCTTCTCAGCATGTCAACAACGAGACACCTGACATCACGTCCCTGTGAATTAGGTACTATAGAAATGATAAAAATATAAACCATGCAGCTGAACTTTTGAGAATTCAACAGCACTGTGGTATAATATTGTTTATTTCACAATTGAATCCTCTGCATTTGTTGACCGAATACATCCTGCTTCTTAAAATGTGTTAAAAGTTGTTCCAGTCTTAAAATGCCTTGTCCCTCCTGCTTTACTTTTCCATCACCAAAGATTCAACAGCTTTATTATGTTCTTTATTTGTCATGTGGTTCCAAACCCCAACCCCCTTCCCCACCCCCCACCCCCCAACCACCCCCGTTGACATGGTCTCTAATTTTGTATTTTTCTATTGCTATGTATAATTATGTGTGTATTGCGATCTTTTGAGCAGTGTTGTCATCTGATCCTTGTTAGCAGTAGCACCACTGTGGATCAATGTCGTATTTAAAAAAACAAAAAAATTCAAATTAGTTTTGTTTATTAGTACATTGTACTAATAAAATCTCATCAGTCTCTATCGCTTTAAAACTGCCTGTGTTGTGTCTTGGGTTTTTATTTCGAGGTTTCAATAAAGATTCGTAGAACTGGATTCCAAATTTAAAAGCTTTACTCCATCTTGCGCAGCAAATCCATCAAGCAAGAAAACTCCAAAGGTTGGATAAATCGCAAAATCATTAGCTAGCCCCTTGGGCAAGTCACAGCTCAAGTGTTCTTGCTCAATCCCATGTTTTGGTTGCTCAGAAATCCAACTGACTAGGGTAAAAAGAGGTAGCTAACATACACCGATCAGCCATAACATTAAAACCACTGACAGGTTAAGTGAATAACATTGTTTATCTTGTTATAATGGCACCTGTCATGGGGTGGGAGATATTAGGCAGCATGTGAAGTCAGTTCTCAAAGTTGATGTGCTGGAAGCAGGAAAAAAGCTTAAGGATCTGAGCGACTTTGACAAGAGCATCTCCAAAAAGGCAGGTCTCGGTGGGTGTTCCCAGTATGCAGTGGTTAGTACCTACCAGTAGTGGTCCAAGGAAGAACAACCAGTGAAGGAGACAGGGTCATGGGCGCTCAGTGATGTGCATGGGGAATGAAGGCTAGCCCATCTGGTCTAATCCCACAGAAGAGCTACTGTAGAACAAATTGCTGAAAAATTGAAGGCTAGCTATGACAGAAATGTGTCAGAACACAGTGCATCACAGCTTGCTGCATATCTGCAGACCGGTCAGCATGCCCATGTTGACCCCTGTCCGCCGCTGAAAGCGCCTACAATGGGCACGTGAGCATCAGAACTGGATCATGGAGCAATGAAAGAAGGTGGCCTGGTCTGATGAATCACGTTTTGTTGTACATCATGTGGACGGACGTGTTTGTGTGTGTGTGTGTGTCGCTTAGCCGTGGAAGAGATGGCACCAGGATGCACTATGGGAAGAAGGCAAGTCGGCAGAGGCAGTGTGATGCTCTGGGCAATGTTATGCTGGGAAACCTTGGGTCCTGGCATTCATGTAGATGTTACTTTGACACGTACCACCTACTCTGACATTGTTGAATACCAAGTACACCCCTTTATGGCAACGCTTTTCCCTAATGGCAGTGTACTCTTTCAGCAGGATAATGCTCCCTGCCTCACTGCAAACATTGTTTATCTTCTCTCTACATGTTTAAGACAACATAACTGCGTGTACGGTAGTATTCAGTAGAGTTGGTTGACATCTTTGTGCTTAGTTTTCGTATTGGTTCCACATTCCAGCATGCTCCTGATTCTGGAAATATCATCTATTATCTGTTCATGCTAATTAATCCACCTAGTAAGAAATGTTCTACAGTCAAAAAGTTTTCCTCTTGGTTTATGTGTGTAGTGCAGCTGGTGGTGAGATTCAGAACAAGGAGCTTGAGATATGGTTACAGCATCGGGGTGTGTCACGCCACTGAAGAGCATTAAGTTTAAACGTAGCAACATACCAAATGAAAACTTTTGCGAAGATCAAGAAAGCGTATGTTTTTTTATTCTTCTCCAGACTTAAAATCTGCTCGTGTCTGCCACTCAGGCTATTGCCTTGTCCACACCAATCATCCCTCCAGCCATTTTACATACCACTTATCTTACACAAGGTCACAGGGGAGCCTATTCCAGGGGACACCCTGGACAGGGTGCCAACCCCATTGCAGGGCACAATTGCACATCCATTCACACACAACAGACAGTTTGGAAATAACTATCAGACTACAACGCATGTCTTTGGACTGGCGGAGGAAACTGGAGTACCTTTAGGAAACCCCCGAAGCACATGGAGAACATGCAAGCGCCACACATACAGGGCAGACGCGGGATTCGAGCCCACAACACCGGAGGTGCGTGCCAAACGTGTGAACACTAAGCCACCGTGCTCACCCCCACCAATCAATAGTCTGTAATTTATACAAGCAGCACTGTTCCAAAATTCAGGAAAAAATCCCTGAATATTAGCCAAAAAGGATCGCTTTGTTTTTATGGCAGACACATGTGACAAGTGGGGAAAGAATTGTTCTTGAAAAATGATAGTTGCTCCAGTCTATTTCTAGATTTAATAAATTATTTATAGATAATGATGCCAGATTGAAATCTTCACTGATCCATGTGTTAATGAGACTGGAGGCTATTTTTTTCTGTTAAAGAATCCACTTGACAGAGAACCACCAGTGTAATTATACTCTGCAAGTCTTGTGTTATTAATGTTAGTGTTATTAAGTATTAATAAACCCAGTATATGTCACGTGATTATAGCGTGCGCTTTTCATAATACTTGAATTGTACACTAATCATTGAATCATCTAAAGTTTCCTCATATAATAAAAACATTTACAACATGCATTTTTCCCTCTAACCCTATAAACATGGCAATTAAGATTACTGTTAAAGAGCTTATTATTTCCCCTTCTGTTTAATATACTGTACACTCACTAGCCACATTAATAGGGACACTTGCGCACCAGTCCCTGCAGGATTTTACGATTCTGCGATTGCAGGAATTAACGCAAAATCAAGCAAACTCCACAATATTCGGAGAAGCTTGCAATTTTAAAAAAATTGTCCCAGACTTTCCACAGATTTGAGCCGACGTGTCATGTGACATCGTCACAACGCGCATTCAGTCACAGCCCTCTTCGATTCACATGCATCAGACATGAGTAAAACTAAAAGGCCTCATTTACCCACAAACGTCACTACAAAAGACTGTGCAAATCAATGTCGTGCAATTGCAATTTCTCCAATTCAAGTAGTTTTCTACAAAAAAGGACAAAAACCAAAAAAAATCCACAGCAAAATCAAGCATTTTTGGCCACAACAGTCACAAAAAACAAAACTCCTGTAAGGACTGTCATTCAAGCAATTATCCAATCAGCCAATCATGTGGCAGCAGTACAGTATATACAATCATGCAGATGTAAAGTCAAGAGCTTTAGTTTATGTTCATATCAAACATCAGAATGGGGAAAAATGTGATCTCAGTGACTGGTTGAGTATTTCAGAAACTGCTGATCTCCTGTGATTTTCACGCAGCTTCTAGTGTTTTCCCAGAACGGTGCAAAAAACAAAAAATATCCAGAGAGCGGCAGCTCTGCAGCCGAAAATGCTTTGTTAATTAGTGTCCCTAGCGACTTTTTAAGCATGTATTAGCTACAATCCCCTTAAAAGAACTGGCAACAATGTGACGTTTTATCACTCTGTGGCTATTTTTTGCTTTCCGCACCATTCTTTATTGTCGCTAGGCTCTTTTTTTTTTTTTTTTTTAAATACTCTCTAAAGCGGTCTAAAAAGTCACTAGTTTTGTCGCTTGGTGACTTTTTAGACCGCTTTAGTGAGTTTATTATTATTATTATTATTATTATTTTTTAAATCTATTGACTTTTTGACAGAATGTGAGCTGTTAGAAGATTGAAACCAGGAAGCAAAGAACAACAACAATGGCTTGGTAATGACAGAACACGAGGGAACCTGAGCAATAACTTCGCAGTGAGGCTGTGACAGAATATATAGGTGAACAGTGATGAATGACTGATTAGAGAAAACAGGTGCAGACAATCATGTGCTGTGGTCAGGTTAGGAGCAGTGGCTTCTCTGGTATTTACATAACATTAGTGGCAGTTGTGGAAGATTCATATTAGGTGCTACACTACATGGTTAATATATTTTTAAGGTGCTTTGAATGGTTGTGGTTCTATCTTTCTAAAGGAAACTTGTTATAATCCCACTTGGAAACGTTAAGGGTTTTTTCTAGAGAACAAACCAAACAACACATTAGGATGCTAGACGCTACCATTTTAACGAGTGTCGTTATTCTCGACACATAACAGTAATACACAATAATAACAATAAAAGCCTAAATAGTGTAATTAACTAATTTGAAATGACTTAACCAACTTTTTTGTGAAAAGGCACTGTCGGTGTAATTTTTTCAGGCAACAATTAATTTATTTCTACTTGGCAAATTGTTACTATTGTTACTTGGCAAACGCCTATGTGGTATTCATGAACACACTGAAGTAGGCTAATTCCACTAGGCTTTAGTTTAACTCTAGATGACAAATTTAAGCAAAGTTTGCTTATAATAATATTGTTATTCGTGAATATATTAACTAATGTTAATTGAACACTGTTAATTTGTATCCAGACTGATTTCTATCAACTGCACTGGTAGCTGGAGAGCACGCTGAAGGATAAAACTCCATTGTAAAGGTGGCGCTCTGCGCATTTAGTTTGCGACGCGCCATAAACTCACAGAAGAAGACAAATCCTCTAATTCCTACAGAGGCACAAAAAGCTTTAAAGCATGCTACACATTCGCCCAGGATTAGGTGGAAACGCGGGATTACAAACTCTTTAAACGTAAGACCCATCTTTTTAACAACAGTTCTTCCTCTAATTTTGGGACGCAACAACATGTTTCATAGGTAGGGCAGTAAAATGCAGCTCTTTAAAGTAGAAAAAAACGAGGGTTTGTAGGTCGCAGTCATACAAACGGGTTTATTTGAATGCGCGTTTCTTACGCATTGATGAACATCTTAAAGTCTCGTGTCATTGTGATTATTTATTCCGGTTGGATTCCTTCTTTTACATCTTTGAAATAACTCCTGAATTTTCAAACGCTCCACCTTATTTCACTGGTCTTAAACTCGTTAACTATGTGTACTATCGTTGAATCGTAAAGCGCTGTTTAGGAAAATAATACAGTTTGCCCAGGAACCTGTAACGTATTCAGTTTAAACTGCATGTCTATGAAGATACTTGTGTTATGCTCGTTCCGGGGCATGGTACTCTCCGGCTTCTGGTGCTACGTTATTGCCATAACAATAACCCTGTTTATTTGTTGAATGATTATTTAAAAAATCTCCCAATGGAGCTGAAGTGAGTCTTTTAAAAATGTTGCTATGAAATCTGTTGCTTTCAGTGGTGTGTATGTGTGGAACATATTTCAACATACTGAGATTGTAGACAGTATTAATACTAACACTAACCGAGCGTTTAATTTCGTCTATATTAGTTTTAAATTTAAATAAACAAACAAACAAACAATTCACAAACTGGAACAGAGTAGCTAGGACAGTCATGATTTAACTACTATATCTACTGTAATTATCACTGAGTGAGTGAAAGTTCAGTTTCATTATCTAGCAGTATCACGTGATCAGTGTAACTTTAGTGGACTGAGATTAAAAAAAAATAAATAAATGAAAATTTGTAGCCTGATTTTATGCTAAGAATTTGAAGGAATTTATTTAAGTAGGATACATTCTCAGTTTGACATCGCCATGTGCTGCAAATCTCAAGAACCATGTTGTTTATGTGTTATATGGAGAACCAGCACTACTTGGGCAGTAGAGGGCGCCCCACACTCGCCCTATTTTATTCTGTGGCTGCAGCGTGTTTCTGCTTCAAGGCTTTAGGGTGGTGTTTCATCTGAAGAATATTTCTTCATTCATGTTTACTAACTGCTTTAACCTGATCTGGGTTCGTAGTGGACCCAGAGCCTATCCTGGGAGCAATGAGTGCGAGGTGGGAACACACCCCTGTGTACACTCTCGGTTTATTCAATTTCATTGGTGAGTATGGAGTCAGTCATGCTGCTCAGTGTAAATGTGGCCAAATGTGGTCAGTTTGAATCATGAATTCATTCACCGTTTAAATTCATGATGTAATCTGTTATCACAAACTCAAGTTTGGGATTGGAGAACCACGATGATTTCATACACCCAGAATTCAGCGTGGGGTTTTACGTTCAGAAAATGAGTATGAAGAGATCAGAGCTTTGTGTGGTGCACGAACCTCAAGTGACTTCCTTTCCTTTCTGGTCAAGAGCAATGAGGATTGATTTTTTTTTTTTTTTTTTTTTTTTTGTCGGCAGCCATTGGCTTCCTGTTGGTGACAGGCATTGTTGGGCCTGTTAGTATGGTGAGTTGTGGATTGTGCTTTCAGAGTGTTGTGATACACCATTTGAGCACTGATACTGGTGAACTGACGCCTGGTTTATTATTTGGTTGTAATGTGTCCTGCTTTAAAAGATTTTCCCATCTAGACAAAGGGCTTTTCTAGCTACCTGGCATATCAAGTTGCATCTTGAAACTGGTTTCCTTGGCTTTGTTTGATGACTGTTTTTTGTCATCATGTAGGTGGTCTGGAATAAAACACAATGGGGTGTGCTGTTGTAGAGAATAATCAATGATCTAGTACATCCCGAATTGTTTGATTCCTCTTATACAAAAAGCAATTTGCCAACAATCTGCTAACAGTTTAATAATATATGACACACCATGCTTTTTATTCATTTATAGTTATGTTTAATGCTGTGGAATGTCTCACAGACAAGTTAGTTACTTTTACATTGGATTCTTTTATCATACAGTTGCGACAGGATACATCTTAGCAGTTGACGGTTAAGGGTCTTGTTCAAGAGTCCAAGAGTGGCAGCTTGGTGGTGCTGGGATTTGAACTTAAGACCTTCCAATCAGTAGCCCAATGCCTTAAACATTAAAGCCACAACTTCCCCGTTACTGTTAAACCATCGTTCCCTTAACAGAAAAGTGCAAGATCGAAATACGCAAAGTCTTAAAAAAATGAATGATCGTTATAACACACTAACACTGGAGTCTCCTTCCATAAACGTTAAATAAACATTTCCTTACACACAGCTTCTGTTAATAAGCTTTGTTTATCAAGAGTTATACATTTTCCTATGTAACAACATGCTAATAAATAATCTGTTTATTAGTCTTGGATTATGTCGAGTGTCCGCTCTATTAGATCTAGTTCATTAATATAAAGATATTGTCTGAATAACAGCCAAGACTACTCTCAGAGCTACTGTTTATAGAAAATCAGTCAACACCTCCTGACCAATCAGGATCGAGAATTCAGAAGGACTACAGTATAAGAGATCGATAACAAAGTCTTTCGTATCAAGTGATGCTCGATACTGATCCCGCCATCTTCTCAGTAACTGACTCGCTCGAAGCTTCTGTCACCAGGTTATGAGGTTATGTGGCATATCGTGCCTCGTATTCACATGCAAAATCCGTGTAGTGTCAGTCAAAATATATCACCTTCATTGCATCAAACGTGACGATGGGTTGGATCAATAAACGACAAACCCAATCCAATATTAATCCAATGTTTCATGCTAGTATCAGATAAGATTGGTAACAAGATTATACCTAGTTATTTACTGTTCAAGTAAGGCCTGTAGCATCATTGCAATGTACTGAAAGTCCATTTGTAGATGGAATTATTTTTGGTGAATCAGGCAGAGGTGCCAACATCTACGGTTGAGATGTGGCATTTATGATTTTTATCTATGATTTATAGCTTTCTATGGCAATACAGAAAACACAATAAAAAAATTTTGGTCAGACCCAATGCAAATAAAGTTCCCATGGCACAAGAGCCATTTCACCGAAGGGGAGAGGACGAGAGACACGAAAGACATTTATTTGCTTCTAGTAGTGGTTGCTTTTGTTTCTTTAGTCATTTAGGTGAACATTGGTTTCTAAATTAGTGAAACTGTGTTTTATGAACCAGTAGAAAACAAGAGGACAGGGTTGTACTTTCTGATTAGTATTAGTTATACTTTTAACATAATGCTGTCTTCTCTGCCAACACTAGGGTTTTTGTAGTAAAATTCTGTTGCTTTTTTTTCTGTCTGATTGCTATGATTTTCTTGTTAGCTACCATGTGCTACCATTTCAGACAGTTCTGTCAAGATTTGTAGATTTGGTGTATTGTTTGGGCACCTCTAATAAGAGAAACATTTGGGGAAATTATACAAAGATTGCCAAATGTATGAACATTGGTGGTGCATATGATGGTTGATTTAAAACTATCTGAAATGGTAGCTCATTGGTTAAGGTCATGAGCTAGAGGTCTAAATATACCAGGACTTTTGGATTGTATCTTGTCTTAGTGGGAAGTTTCATAGTGCAGTGTTGACACGAACCTTGCAATTAACGTAACACATGTTTTAGTTGCTATTAAGCAAATAGGTCATGTGGTCAATTATGCTTTGTATCACTTATTCCAGATTTTCCAAACCTAGATGCCGGGTTGGGCTTAAACAGACAATTCAACAATGTTGCCCTCTTGGTTTGGGCATTTTTCCAAATTAACTCCGTTCAGTTGAATCGTCCAAAGATTTGTTTGCAAAAAATCCCAACACACTGTGCAGAATTTTGATTCAAGAATCAAAGATCTCTCAAAGTTGCTGAACAAGGAGTCGGTTTTGACAGGAATAAGCTCGGAGAATATTAAGTCAAGTCAGGCTGGCTGGGTGAGTTTACTGTTATGGCTGTTTAATACTGTTTAGCTTCTCTTAAACTCGACTTTAGCTTTATGTAATGCTCCTAACACTTGTGGAAGGTAGGTAAAACGATGATTTCAGTATCGGATTTGTAGTTGGATTTCGCATAAATTAACGCAAACTCGAACAAACTCCGCAGTATTCGAAGGGGCTTGGAATTTTTCAAAATTATCCCGGATTTTCCACAGATTTGGGTCAAGATGCATCGTGACGTCATCACAACATGCATCCAGCCAAACCTCTCTTCGATTTGTGTGCGTTGAACATGAGTATGGCTAAAATGTCTCATTTACCAGCAAACATCACTGTGAAAGACCGTGCAAAACAATTTCATGCAATTGCAATTTCACCAATTCGGGTAGTTCCCCCCCCCAAAAAAGCACAAAACCCGCCGCAAATTTTGATAAAAGCGCAGTAAAATCAAGCCTTTTTGGCCGCAACAATCATCAAAAACGCCGCAAAATCCTGTACGGACTGTCTGGTAGGCTGTATTTTATCGTGATGCATCTAAGCTAGCTTGAGGTGTCTGTCACATTAGCTTCAGCTTAGATTGTTACTTTAATTTATAAATGATCAATTTATTATGAATATGTAGTAAAGGTGTTTTTACATCAATCTTATACTTTGTGATTGTATATGATGTTGTTATTGCTGATTCCTCTTATATAAATGTAAGAAAATATTATTAGGATCTCTACTCACGTCATGAGATTTATTATTATTATTATTATTATTACAATGTTATACAATTGTGTAGTATGTTTTAAAAGTATCGTTATCAGTAAAATGCTTGCTCAAGACAGGCAAGTCTTGGTTTGTAATAATTTATGTCCAAAACATACATTTATAACATGTATCCTACTGCTTTGCCTACGTTTAATACAGCTATACAGAAATGTTTGACATTTGTAACAAAGCAAAATGTATGATGAAACCCTGTTGAACACAAATTGACTTATAGCCAGTTTTATCTGTTTATAGCCGCATAACTCCATAGACTTGCGCTGGCTTACGAGCGAACCTTACCCCTGCTAATGTAGTACTGACGTACCAAAGTACTTAGCCAAATCCTGACTTGGCGTGCATGTAATGAAGTTCCATTTCTGTGCGAATTTGAAAATTTTCACTTCAAAGGAAACTGGCTTTACACACAGGGTTAGGGAGTGCTTAATTGCTTCCTAAATGATGCACTTCTGTACATGGTACATAAGTAATAGAGGTGTAATGCAATGCCAATCTCGATTTGTTTAGTGCTCTGAATACAGCCTTGCCTAAACAGGAACGGTTTTAAAAAAGTGAACTCTACTACTATGTCCCAAGAAAACACTGGTTAAGGTTAGAAATGTCACTATGGTGCATGAATTCTGGCTCTGACAGTTCCTCCACCTCAGCTACATCACTCGAGCTCTTAATTTGTATGAATTCGAGTTTCTTATTTTGTTTCCCTCTAGTGGCCTCACTTCATGCAGCCTACACAGACTAAATAGCGAAACAGTACTGACAATTCCGGCCAACCCCCAAAAATGACATTTTACGGTTTTATTGCAATTCAGCTGAAAGACGCTGCACCACTCTCAAACTCAATATTTATAACCTAATCTACTTACACCGTCATCACTTCACTCCACTGATCTATTTCTATGCTACCGCTGGTGGGTAAATAATTGCTGACTCATTCGGTAAGTTCTGTTTTGTTGACTAAATTTCTTGCTATTAATGTCTTTTTATTACATCATTTAACCATAAAATTCTATCCGTTGCTGCCTGTACAAGAGCTCTTCTTTGTTTTGATGATGATTCGATGGCGCTGAAGCATTGTGGACAGCCGGTATCTGATCACAAACTGAATTGATTAGACTTACGTTTGTTTTACTATGACGCGTAGCTATCTTAACAACTTGATCAAATCGTTAAAAAGGCTAGCAAAAAAAAGGTTGACTTAGCTAGCAAGGTTTTAGACATCTTTAGGCTCCATACCAGACATGATCTTAAAGGTTATAAAATAACACAATTAAAACATTTCCACATCAGTATGGCCGAAAATGTCTTAATAAAGAAATGTGAAACTATATCAGCGGCAGGAAAAACTACATTTTTCGTCAAAATGAACAATAGGCCTGCCACAACTATGCACAGTGCCTGGGTTATACTGCTTCAGGAGATCAGCAAGAGATGCCAGCGCAAAACTATTTAGAGACTTAAATATCGTAAGCAGGACTTTATGGTCTGTGCGGAATCTAAAAGTCAGCCAATATAGCTTGAATAAGACTCTGACCTTCTTTTTTTGGTGAGGATGTGGGCTGCTATTTTCAGAACTTGTTGACACTTGTGTATAGTTGAAGTTTCTCAGCAGTGTTAGCAAATGTCTTATTTTGGCTGGCATTCTCAAATGCTAATATACAGCTTTAAAAATGCTATGACTTAGGAATCAAATAGTGAACCAGTGACTTGGATTACACCAAGGTCCTTGACTATAGCCTTTGCTTTCACAGGGTAGCCATCAACTTCTAAGTAATCAGCAACCGTTGTGCGGGTAGACTTGGTACCCAGTATAGTAGTTCTGTTTAATCAGAATTATATAATTAGGAGGAAGGAACTTTTGTGTTCACAATCTTCCATACCCAATCCAATATCCAATTATTTGTTTATTAGCTCAGCTACATACAGGAAGCAGCTGTGTTGCTGAATGTAGCTGAGCTAATAAACAAATACATGACAAAGGTCAAAGTTTATTGGCATTTATTTGTAAAACTGCATAGTTATACCAAAATTCTAGAACAAATGGCTACATTTAATCTGGTCTAATATAGAGATTTACTTCTATATTGAGATGATCAGCTCCAGGTATGGGGGCCCATTGCCCTGGCTTACTAGTCTAAAAATTATTGCAGTTATAAATCGAATTTATTACCATTCCATGTCTAATAAGTTCTCTTATTATTATGTGTGACGTGAGAAGTCAACAAATGGCAGCAGGAACATTTCAGTTACCCGTGTATTTAAAATAAACAGGATTGTAATGTGATGCACATCTTTACTGTAACGTATGTTAAACAACTGAAGATGTATAACAATAGATTTTTTTGCGGCTCTTTTTGGAGAACACTTGGGCCTATACAAAATTAAGTCATTTTAGTTCATTCATGATAGCACACAGTACTTTTATGTATGTCATGTTTTGACTATTGTCAAATGAGAATTTCATTTTTACAATGGAAACTTGGTTTGAAGCCAGTACTGGTGTTTCTGCACTCCTCCATGTTTAAGCACAGACATGAATCTTTATTTGGTATGCTGGGCCTCTTTTCATTTTAGCCATAAAATAGATGTTCACAAAACATTTTTCACTACGCATAAAGTCTGAGATCAAATTCAGCATGCGTTCTGTTAGCACGACCACTGGATCCACACACCATTCCATGAAAATGGCTGCAGTGTTGTGTTTTTTTTTTTCTTTCTCCTGCTCTTCCTTCTTCATGAAGACCAGCAGAGCTCCAACTGAGCATGCCCAGAGAGCGCCATGTCAATGCTTTCTACAGAGAGTTGGTCATGTGACCTGAGAAGGGACGGTGCTTGTGCGGGAAGCTAGACTTTAGTCAGTGGAGCTTTACTCTCGCCCTCTTCCTCCTCTTCCCCCATCAATGGAGACCCACAGGCTATGCCAGGTACTGCCATGTTGCTGGAGGGCTCAACATAAAATAGCAGGATTATTAGCTTCTCTATTTTGCTGCCTCTCTTTTGGGAAAGCCATTGCCAGATGTACGGCTGATCATTTATTTGCTTCCCGAAAAAAAGAAAATAGGCCAAGGTCTATCTTGGGTTGCTTTTTCTCTCTCTGTCTTTTTTTTTTTTTTTTTTAATGCAACTTCTAATGTTCCATTGTTATTCTGGATTTCTATTTGATTACAGATTCATCAGTTGATGTGTGCATGGGTACAGAAGCTGAACAGAAGGCCTTCCTGACAGTTGTTGGAATGAGGCTCTTTACAGGCTCTACCAGATATACTTGTGTACTTCCTGTGACCCTGCTAGAATGGAACAAGTTTTCACAGTGGTTTCTTGCATTGGGCAGAGGTGTAGTTTGAGTGTCAGTTGTGAGATCTGTAGATCAAACACTTTGTGATGTTTACCAGGCATGCATATTTTCTGCAGCTATGAGGAAGAAAAAGGAGGCATTTCTTTGGCACTTGTTTTCCCTCTGCAGGCTTCTATCGAAGGTGTGGATTGAAAGGAGGCTTGTTCTCAATGCGGTTGTCGTTCCTTAAAACAATTTGTTCAAATGATGTCTCTTAAGCTTGGACAGATGAGTAGACTACTAAAGGTAGACGTTTGTTGTTGTTGTTGTTGTTTTTCTCCCCCCACCACACCAGTGATAAATGGTTGGAAAAGTTGCAGATTATAATATGGTAGATTATTATCCTTGCAGCCTCCTGGATTGAAGATTCAGTTAAGCTGAAGCTCAGAGTTGAAGGTTATGCTGATAAGGGTTTTGGCTCAGTCTTGCACGCATGGATAGGTCTGATTTCATTTCTGTCAGTTGTGTCAGGGTGTTGTACGTTGTACATGGCTACTTTTCTGTAGTTCCTTTATTGGAAAAGGCTTATTGAGGTGTAGAAGAGCGCTGTTTCTCCTCTGCATGTTAGATCTCTCTCAGTTGCTCTCCCCTGCTGGATCCCTTTGTGGCTCTGTGTCTGTCTCTAGCCGTACAACCAGTCAAGCAGAAGGATTTGTGCATGGAATGGTAGGCATGAAACTGAAGATTCGGCTTTTTTCTTTAGATAAACGTGACGTGGGTAGCGCTTTCACTACGGTTTACACGTAATGAGACACCTCATGAAGACTAGTGGCTCTGATTCAAAGTAGCGCTTTGCCTGGCAATCTGACGTGAATTCAAAATGGCTGGGGGGGGCTAGGAACGGGACTCTTGAGCATGCTCCATTGGTAAGCTTAGTCATCTAGTGAAGTGTTGGAGTAAAAAACAAAGCAGTTTGTAGACTACTAGTGATGTAGAATGATCATGGCCTGCATGATTAAAATGTTTTGAGGCTTTTTAATAGCCATTTGAATTAGATATTTTTTTCTGGTTTATAATTGTGTGTGTGTGTATGTATGTGTGTATATATATATATAATCTAATATAATATAATATATGTATATATATTTTAATTATATAGTATAAGCAGGATTATAAGTATAATATAGGATTAGAAGAACATACCACACCAATTGAATAAACTAGAGCCACTACTCTGATCGCCTTGAGGTTAATACTGCTTTACCCTACACGTGCAACTGCAAAGCTTCTAAAATGCATTTGAGGTTTGTCTTGGTTTTTTTTGTTTGTTTGTTTTTTGTTGTTTTTTTTATTCTTGACACACATTGAGTTTAATACCATACAGGTTAAGAGTTACATTAGTTAATGCAGGTGCAGAGATACAGAATGATTACTATTGGCTGTGTAGACGCCAAAGGCTTGAATTAGTCAGGTTACTCAATCTATCAGTAGCTCTCATTATTCACTGTTGTAAATGTTAAAATCATTCTCTGATTTGGCCTTGAGCACAAGTCTCTCGTGACAGCCCTTCCCTCCTTGGGCTCAGCAGAGATAAAGACCTCTGGGTAGACCAGATCAGATTAAGGATAGCTCACACTCTTGGTTCTGCTTGCTGTTGTTGGACTTCATGTTGTTCCTTTTGCCTCCTCATACATCTGCTATATATTTTTTTTCTTGCCAGCAAAACAAAATGGCAGCTTGCTTTCATTGGTGACCTCCTTTAAGAAGAATTAAATAAACATTGAAATTCGAACTGACTGAGCATGCTCGGTTGGAGCTTTAGTAAGGCTGGCCAACAGAGGGAGCTGCTAGGTCACATGACCAGCAAGCTGCGTGAATGTCTGCATACAGGAGGAGGTGGGGAAAAAAAAAAAAGAAGAACAATCTGTTCGAAGCTCTCGCTCAGCCTTAATGGAGGCCCTCGGTAGAAAGCAGGTATGATGCTGCTGGAAGATGACCCTTAGCAAAGGAACAAGACCTCAAGCCTCCATCCTTGCTGGCTCTGCGTGTTTGTTGGTTTCAGGCTGTGCTTTTTTCCGCCATCTGCCTTTTATCCCTCCATTCATGTTCAGACCATTGAGAGTGCTAGCTAGAGGGGGAGTTCTCTTGTGACAGCCTTCAGATAGAGTCATGCACTGACCTGGTACATGGACTGAAGTAGAGACCACTAGGTCTCTCACCAGCGGCTCTCAGAGCTTGAAGCTTAAATGAAGTTGCTTTTAATTTTGGTACAGAGTTGTACGAGTCGTCAGATGGCGTGGCTTAAATGTTGGCGACTTGGGAACTTGCAAAGGGAAAACCCAGTGGATTACCACAGTCTGGTTTAATGAGTGCTTATGTGGTTTTGTATTATGTTCTGTGTTAAACGGGAGGCAAAAGAAAAGACGACTGGTCTCATCTCTGAAGTCTATGAAGAAGACAATCTCTTCGTTTAAAATGCATGCTGTATTTCATTCATTGCTCGAGAGCGTTCTCCTTTGTGAGTTCCTGCGTTCCCCTTTCTCCTATTACTCATGATTACCACAAGAATGTTGGATAAGAGGAGAGAAATGGTTGCAGATATGCCTTGCTGTTTGCAGGAAGATAATTGATTCATGCAGGTTTGGGCCTGTTGAGCTAGCCAGGCCAAAATAAAAGAATGGCATGCTTAACAAAAAAAAATTAAAGGTTGTTTTTTTTTTTTTTTTTTTTTTTTTTTTTTTTGACGGTGGTGTGTTGGAGTTTTTTTTGAAAACTGCTTGCAAAAGAAAGAGCAAAGACGAGCTTTGTCCTTCTGAGGAACAAGAAACAGAACTTTATAACTATCCTGATTAGTCTGCTCAGTGTTTTGGCCTTTGTTGGAAGAACCATTGAGATGAGTAAAGAATGCAGAGCCCCAGGTGTCATGGACAGTGGTGAAGGTTATTTTGCATCAGTATTGAGACATGTCTTTGTTGCAAATGCGGCCTCCTTTTTACGGAGTCATAGTGTTGATGTTGATGTATGTTTCTGCGTTTCTTTGCTTCGCCTTCAGTTTGTCATCATTCTTAATCATTGTGGTGGTATACAACAGGATGGCTCTTTGAAATCACCAAACGTGATTCTTTTTTTTGTGAGTCTGCTGAAGGTTTTTGGATTATTTTATGATTTGATTTATAGAAATATTTTTCATTCTTCTTTAGATGCCAAGTGTTTGTGGCCAGTTCTGCACTAACATGTGGGTCTGTGTTTTCTACTTGTGTGTTTCTACTTGTATTTCTTTTACTGTTGTGCTACTTTGGTGTAAGGAAGCTGATTTTTGGAGTTTTGATTTGACCCTCTTCATTAACATCCATGCAGTAAATAAGAAACGGACATATTCCAGAATCTCAACTGGAACAATAAGACAAATTTGCTGTTTTTATTTATTCAAGGGAATTTATGAAAAATATCGTTTAATGTAGATTTAAAATGAAGAATGAGAAATGACCTGTGTCGCCCGAGCATTTGAAACTTGAGCTGTTTTATTTTATGCCATTTATTTTTGGAGCACCAGCACGGCAAATTCACTCGTCCATCAGGTGAAGAGGAACAGTAATAACAAACTGGAATCTCAAGTATTCCAACATGTGGAATAGTTTCTAGCCTGTACAATTAGGCTAATTTGTATAGCTAAAAATTTTATGCCTCTTTTTTATTTAAATTTTTTTTTTTGTCTTTTCCAAAAACACCATTGACTCTATGGGGAGTCAATCAGAATTGATGAATGATCCTCCATTTGCACAATTCCTACCCACATCTTCCTTCTGCCCTAGAAAAAAATTCACTGTGTCCTGTTGTATCAGTAAACAATCTGGTTACAAAATGGCGGTTGGGAGCAGAGGCCCTTCCCTCTTTCTCCAGTCCTCTATTGGAAGTGATCTCTCTTTGGCCTGTAGGGGGAGGGCTTGGGAAGAAGAACAGCACTACAAGGCAATGTTTTTCAGATATTGCTATAACAAAGCCAAGGCTTTTTCTCTTTTACTTCTGCTATATGAAATATACAATGCTGAGATTGCCAGAATGAAACTATAGTAGTCAAACTGAGATGAGAGCAGTTGTGGACCTATATTGTTGTCACAATATAAACAATAGGAATGTTCTGATAAGGAAATTGGTGTGGAGCTAAGGTCAGGTTTAAGCCTGTCATACCAGGAAAAAAGTTTCAGTACAAAACAAAGCAAACATCGGGGTTAGTGTACGTCCTGGGACTAAAGTATGGAGGTGCTGCCACTTACTGGATGTCAGATTTTCATGTTCTGGACATCTTGGTTTCTTTTCAGTAGCTAGTGTATATTTTTGAACAAGTGACTAGTTTACAAGCATCAGGCTTGTTTCACCCAAACAGAATTCAGGTTATGGCTGGTTCAGTGCTTTGTATGGTCTGAAGGACCGTGTTTGGCTAGTTCTCTGTTTGAAAATGTCATTAGCTGCATCTTCAAGATGCAGGAGCCTGAGTGTGCAAGTTGTTGTTTGCCAGGTCACTAGTTTAGAAAAAGTTTTAGTGTCACTCAGTTTTAGTACTGTGAAATTGAGTCAATTTATTGTACTATTTGGATAGACGATTTCTGACACATGCCAGTTAAGTAATGTCTGGAATGATTATGATCAACTCACACAGGACCAGCAATTTCTAAACACTATAAATCCCATGCATACTACATACACGTTTATTTAATACCTTTATTGCAAGTGCTTGTTGGAAGCCTTACAGCCATGCAAACTGTTGGTGATCTTACTCAAAACCACCAGAAGTGTCATTTCTCTGACAGGTGATCTATGTTTTATTGTTCTGCATTTGAAATTCAGACAGTTCTTGGTTTTGGTTAAGTTGTTAGGCCAGAGACAGTAGAAAAGAGCGCTTTCTGGACTGCCAGTACTTTCTGGACTGTCAGTACTGAAGAAAAGTGCCAATCCTCTTTTCCCACAGGATATACTGGAATCTTTACCCAAATGTCAGGTCAGACAGGATATATTGGCATTACCCAGGGTTATCTGTACCGGTCATTTTATTGAAGGTAATATACTGGGTAATTTTTTTTTTTTTTTTTCTCCAAATGTGTGTACACACAGTCTATAAAAATTCCTGACGTGACCAATTCGGAAGGGACTAAAATCCCAGAGATACTCTGGTGGTGATGACATTACACCACCTCCCCATGTTAAAGTAATCCAATATGAATAGAATTGTGATTCAACATGGATATTTTCACTCTTTTGTCTTTGAATAGGCATAATGCTGTTTTTTTGTTTCATGTACAAGATGCAGTATGTAAATTGGGGGAAGGGGAACCAGCAAGGTTGCTGGATAAATGGAGATGTTTTACAAATCAGTAGTATTAAATGAAGGTATGAAACCAGCTATGGAGCATCAGTGTTTCAGATCCTTTCAAGGATTGATTTTCAGCACTTTTTTTTAGATATATAAATATATATAATTTTCTGATATGAGCTAATTAATCAGGCCTTTGGTGAAAGCAACATCTTGGCTCAAAGAGAAACCGAGATAGAAAGCCTAAATCCAAAAAAAGAGATTGCCAACACTTGGGACTTTGTGTAAAAGCAATGGTGTATCTATGTTCACAACTCTCGATTAAAGAGGAAGGACATCAAGACCACACTGGAAGCTAGATTTGACTGAAAGAGAGATTCCTTTGGGAGTAAGTGATGGACCCTTTGCACAGAAATGCCCAGTGGTTCACTATGACAGCCTCTCACATTGTCATTTTTTGGTTTTGATGGATCAGAACCTCTCAGGGTTGGTTAGGTGTGGAGGGGACTCTTATTATGAAGTGGCTCCCCTTGTGGTGAGCGAGGGAAACAGAAAGAAGGACCGACCTTTGTTGAGAGAGCAGCTCCAACGAACGGCAGCCATTTTCTGTGTCCTGTGGAAGGCAGCCAGCGTGGCTGCCAATCAGATGAGGAGGTTCTGGGGAGCAGAGGCATGGCTGGGGGAGGGGCAGCCAGGGGAAGAGCCTGGATTTTGCTGTAATTACTACACCTTCTGACCTCCTTCCTTTGAGCATGGCTGCTGAAAATCACTACAGTAGATGTTGAAGGCTGGCAAGTGAGTGAGTGAGAGTGTGCAATGAGTGCTTGTATAAGTCTAGTTGCTTTGCAGTTGCCTCAGTAGATGGTGCTACTCGCCTGCTTCTATCCTTCTCAAAAGACAGCAAGTTTAGCACTTGCTTAGTGTTTCTCAGGTTTTCTTTTGATTTTTTTTTTTGCTCATTATTGATCTTTGTTAATGTTGACCTGTTTGTCTCTGTTGCAGAATCCATGCATTCCTTCTTTGCTCAATGGTCCTGGATTGATCAGTGAACTCAGAGAATATAGATCTGATTGCATCATTTTGACTGCCATCCTACAGGGAGCAAGCCCTGCTCTGTGTTGAGCAGACCGGCTATGGCAAAATCTTTTCTGAGCCATGACACACCAGACTGCTTTGCCTCTTGTGCATTAATTGTCCTTCCTTTTTAAAGTTGTTTGGGCAAGGCAAGTTCAGCCACTGCATCCCAACAGGACATTGTTTGTGTTAATTAGGTCTTTGTTCACTGGTATTTACGCCATTTGCCTGTATGTCTTTGTTGAGAGACATTCACACTGGGGCATAAAAAGGTTCACTGCTGGGTTTTTTTTTATTATATATATATATATATATATATAAGATTTTTGATTTGAGTCAGAGCACATTCACCAGGAAGATCAGACTTTCTGGTCAAACGCCTTGCACAAACGCCTTGCATGTAAAAAAGAAGGAGGTATTTGTTGTAGTAGTGCTGGTTTTGTCATTTGTGCATTCAGGACTTTGGGCAAGAACCATACCAGCTCTGGAGATGAAGCACTTTCTCAGTGCAGGGTTGGCTGAGCAGCTGGGACTCTCTACAGTAACTGGGCCAGAGGCCAAATGCAATTATTCAATACAACAGGGGCAACTAAAATTGAAGGAGAGCGTGTGAGGAAGGTAGGATGAACGTGAGGGAAAGTTGAGAGATGTTAATGGTGGGTCTGAGGAGACCTGATTTTATCAAGAAGTCTTCACTTTCTGTTTGCTCATGTTTCAGTAGGAAACAAAAAGGAAACACGGCTAATCATGCATACACACGATCTCTTTCCTGGGTTTTTTTTTGTTTGTTTGTTTTTTTTCCCCCATTTACGTGGAATTGGGACTGAGGTTCTTGATTAGTTCTCATGGGCTGTACTAATCTCTCATGATCGTTTGCACTCGGCATATTTCTTAATAACCCAGCTGTAAAAGGATTCACTATTCCAATGAAGTCTTTGCCAGCCAATCAAAGCCCCTGTTGTGGTGTTGTGTTGTTGAGACGCATTCCCAAAAGATGAGCTAGTGACTCCATGTTTTTCCCCTTCTCAATCTCATGCAGTCTGATAAAATAAGATGCTTTTGAAATGTATATGACGAGCTAATCAGAGAGCTGGTTGTGGTTCATACTATTCAATGGGGACAAGACGATTTGATTTTGAGCGAATCTTTCTTCGAAACTGCAGCATTTGCACATATTGTTCTGTGTGGCATAACAGCTACATTTGATACCATGTAGGCTATTAGGACCTACAAAACATTGCAGATACAATAGGCTTCTTTTTAAAAAGTATTTGAGTGTATTTAGTAAGTCTTGTGCCATTTTAATCCTAATTATGTTGTTTTTTCAGCCTGCTGTTTTGGTCAAAGGGATCACAGGGAAGAGAGAACCAATGAAGACTGAGAGTATGAAAGACTCACACAACGAAGCAGAAGATGGTCATTTCAATTTTGATTTTATTGTCCGTCTCTATAACGCCGTGATAATTATTTGATCCGTATTTTTTGCTTTCTATCCATGTACAACTTACTGTTTTGTCGTTTTAGGCCTTGAGGAGCCCTCGATTAGGCGACTAGAACCTTCGAAAGCAGCAGAAGAGCTGAATGGGACCTTTAAGAGCACAGAACCTGACAAAGCTCAGCAGGACCTCGATGTCCAAAGGGCATCCACCCAATCACATGCCGTGGAGAATGGACTCTCGGAAACCGATCCTCCTCACGGCTCCACAGTGGGCAGTAACGGATATATTCTCAGTAAAGCCCAGGATGACTCGCCGGCTACCCAACACAGGACTAACTGGTCCCCTAAGGGAACTTCACCCGTAGGGTACGCAGCTAAAACACTCCCTCTTTCATCTACATCTCAAACCCAGGGCCAGGGAGCTTTAAGGACTAACACAAGCACAGGGCCCATTCTGGCAGAGGGGCGCTTGGAAAACGAGACTAAAAACGGCACTGCTACGAACACGCCTCCACGTGTGACAGTACACAGAGCACGCAAGACCATGTCCAGGCCAGCCTCGAATCACGCACTAAAGGTAATGTGTGGTTCAACTAACAATTTGAAACTTGAGGTGGATAAAGATTCAGAGAGCAAATATTGAAACAAGCCATTCTTGGTGGAGTCAGTACTATTATGAACCCAAGATCTGTAAAACTGATGTGCAACGCATAGAGATTTCAGTGGCAGGCACCAAATCAACAACATGACAGGTGACATTTGTATTTTCTCAATTCTATGCAAATTAGATATGTCACGATATATCGACCAATCCAACTTCATTCCTCGGACCAGTCCTACAGCATGCGTGGTCCAATGTTTCTTCATTTTCCTACTCACAACTTTAGTTCCTAGCTGTAATTAGTTCCCATTGACTGTTTGACACACACCTATGTAAGAAAGGAAGAATAACTAGGGTTTCATCTTGTCTTGGTGTATCTGGAGAGTATACATAGCAAGTACATTTAGCTTGCATTGCTTCATCTGCCAATGAAGCACTGATAAGTGCATTATTTAATTAGTGTTTTACCTAGTTAGCTTTGGAAGTTTATATATAGGTACTATTGTATCTCTCGTCAATGCACACCCACAAGCAACAACAGTAGCAGTCACAAAACGCCCAAACTACAAGCGACACGAGAGATTTACTAGTGTAAACAGGGTTATTTCAGAGTCATCTGATTTTACTGTTATGTAAATCCAGAGTTAAAGTGATGCATTTGATCTCTGTAGGTTTTAAACAGGGAAATAAAAGAGCCAAGCGTGGTGAAAGGTGAGAGTGTGGACAGATCAGAAGCTCAACCGCCTGTGCAAGCTCCTCCCACTCAGAACCAGCTACCTCAGAAGCAAACTGATGCCACACCAGCACCAATCGCCACACCAGCCAAGACACACACAGGTTACACACTAATTTGCCATATTCTTATCAGTTTTCAATATGGCAGGCATGCTTGACTCTTATTCTATGAGCTCTGGAAATATTGGCACCCTTCACGAAAATTGACCGAATTAAAGTTTTAATTTTAGCACAAATACAGAAAGCTTTCTAAAATAGTTGTTTTAGTATTGCCACCACCAACACCATTAATATTTAGTGAAGGCTCGGATAGAATAACAGCACTGAGTCGCTTCCTGAAATAGATCTCGGACCACTCCTCCAGACAGACTATTTCCATTTCTTTAATAATTGTAGGTTTGTGTATGTGGACTTGTCTTTTACAGTTAAAACTCGTTTAGAGTACGGTGGATATAAAACATCTACACACCACTGATATAACAACCAACAAAATTCAGGTGAAAAACGAACGGAAGTGTTTTACAGGGAAAAAGAAAACGCTTGCAGTAATCTAGTTGCGTAAGTGTACACACCTGTTTATATTGCAGCATGGGTTTGTGTTCAGAATTAACTAAGTACATTACATGTTCAAATGTTATTTTCATACACCTGTAATCAATGAAATGATTCTGGCTCCCGAGAGGCGCAACAGAAAAACGTCCACCGTATCGTCTGGAGATGACCATGACCGGGAGTCCAAGAGAGCAAAATTGGCCATGCTACCAAGGTTGGGGGATGGCATATTCTCTCTGTCCCCTACTAGCCAAACGCAACATCTGTGAGTGCATGCAGCATTCCTCCCAATGTGTTAAATTGCCTTGTGAAGCTGCATGAGCAGCAGTTCAAAAAGATGCAGAGGTTTGACTTCATTTGTATCAGGAGGAAGCACCGGTTAGCAACACATTCCCCCGTTGGTAGATTTCACGCAATATGGTGGTGGTTGGGAATTGACCAGAGCTGAGTGATTCTAATTAACCCCAAATAAAGTTCAGCTTTTACTGTAGGATTTTCTTGGCATCATCAAGGTTTCATCCGACTGCTAAAGCCATGGTAAATGGTGTACTTATATAGCGCTTTTATCCAAAGCGCTTTACACTGTGTCTCATTCACCCATTCACACACACACACTCACACACCA
>JANDJT010000081.1:4014394-4028638 GCA_024331685.1 Stegophilus panzeri | reverse complement strand
ACACACCAATGGTAGCAGAGCTGCCATGCAAGGCGCTAACTTGCCATCGGGAGCAACTTGGGGTTCAGTGTCTTGCCGAAGGACATGTCGGCATGTGGAGTCATGTGGGCCGGGAATCAAACCGCCAATCCTGTGATTAGTGGACAACCCGCTCTACCACCTGAACCACAGCCGCCCCGGGCTTGGGTCCTTCTTGGTCCAAGAAGCCCTTATAATGCATGTATGTACGGGATCTCATTGTCGCAAGGTATTGATCAGGAGAGGGGTACAAATGAATATTGAAAACATTAGCTATACCATTGGACACCATGAAGGCCATCATCAACACTTGGAGAAAATGAGCATCCTCGTTGACATTACCAAGAACAGGATGTCCCTCCAAAATTGACAAATGGACAAGAGGAAAATTCATCAGGGAGGGTGCCAAGAGACCGGCAGTAACATTAAAGGAGCTGGTGCAGGAATGTCTCGCAAGTACTAGTCACTCCCTGCATGTGACAACAGTCTTTCGTATTCTTCATGTCTGGGCTATGGGGTAGGGCGTGTTCTCATGAGAAAAAAACATCCAACCTGCCTACGTTTTGACAAAACATGACAAAATATCTTACTGTTTGATGAGCCCAAGGCAGAAAACTTTGGGCATAACTCTTTTAAAAAATAAATAAATAAATAAAATAAATAAATAAATAAATAATAATAAAAAAAATCTGTTTGGCACAAAAACAAGACCTTACCCAAATAAAACCATACCCACTGTGAAGCATGGTGGTGGCAGCATCCTGCTATGGGGCTCGTTCTCTTCAGCTGGAACTGGGGCTCAAGATAGTGGGAATCATGGATAACTCCAAATTAGACAGTTTTAAACAGTTTTAAACAGTTAAACAGTTTTAAACAGTTTTAAATTAAACTCCAAGTTAGACAGTTGAAAATGAAGAAAATGTTCACCTTCCAGCATAATGAAGACTCAAGACACAAATCCAAGTCAACAGAGGAATGGCCTAGTCAGATCCCAGATCTAAATCCTATCAAAATCCTGTGGAATGACTTGAAGAAAGCTTTGCAAAGGGGATCCCCTTGCAATTTGATAGATATCCAGTGTACATACTGAAAATGTCGTGTTCACCGCTGTCCTCACTAGGAAGGTGTATGCTAATGCATTCTCTTCTTTAGACTTTTGAAACTTTTTGTCTCTGATTGGGCCTAATGGAATTGTTTTTTTTCTGTCCATTACCAGATTGTGGATGTCGACGGCCATCTGTCTTTTTTTTTTTTTGAAAGCTTTTTGGTTTTCCTTATTGTGATAAATGACTAAGAGAGTTTACATGTGAGCAACCTTGGATAAAGGCTGAAATATTAAAAGAAACAATTATTAAACCGAAATAAGATTATCAGGCATCTGTTTTAACAGTTTTCTGTATAGTTTTAACAAATATTATATTGTCTCCGAGGGGAAAAACAGGTTTTAGTAAATTGTTTTGAAGGGTGCCACTACTAATAGAGCTGACTGTACAGTACTCTGGTGGGAAAAAATTAATAAATAACCGTACATGACACACACCATATCTTCAATCTGGTTTATTTGCATTTGGTGATGTGTTCAGTATTTGACTGCAGACTTTTGCTTACTCAATAGCATCTGTGTTGAGGAAGAAGAAGAGAAAGATGGGAACATACAGCCTTGTTCCCAAGAAGAAGACCAAAGTGCTAAAGCAGCGCACGGTTCTGGAGATGTTCCAGCGTGTGCCCCAGTCTCCGGCCACTCCTGAGGTCAGCATTCCAGACACACCAGCTCTACATAGAACCTTGATGTATCTTGAAGCTTTGGTTATTTTTGTCTTGGCCCTTGCTTGTGCTTTGTGTTGTAGTCCGAGTTATTTTGTTGATGGATGTAGACATTGGGTGCTTCTGAGCTCTCGCGGGCTTTGGGGCAAGTTTAACAAGTCTCTTTGCAATCTGTTGCTCTGCAGCAGCCAAAAGAGGCTGTGCAGGTGAACGGGGATCGAGCAGAGAACGAGTCTGACGAATCGGAGTCGGATGATGATTCCGAAGATGAAGAAGAGATGACCGGAAAAGAAATGGCCGAAGCATCTCAGGAGGTCAGCAGACTGGCTTCAATCCCACAGGTGTGGACTTATTTTTCCTCACCAGCCTGCAGAAATGTAGAATTCAGTCCAAAAAATGTGAGAGGGAAAATGTGGATATCAGCTAAGCCAAATCTTCTTCTTATAACCTAAACAGTATTGCTGGCTGTACTAATAGTTAGCATTAAGGTTTATAAAGATAACACAACTGCTTAAGTAGAAGAAATAGAAGAAGACAGATCTGGCCTTCCTCCGTACCAAATTGATCGAAGGATTTTCTACCAGTAATATACATAGTGAAAACATTATTATTTTTTACCAAAGGGACATGCTTTTATTTGAGTCTAATTTCTAACCTTGCCTTGGGTTTCCGCCTACAAAGGTTATGATGTGTATGGAGCCAGTTTAACAAACACTAGTAAAGCCAGTCTGCATAAGGTTGTCTAAACCCTCACTGTACTTTTAAATGTGATTTTTCTTCACACAATGAATGTCAGCATTTGATAAAGTTGTTGGATAGCTAGGCGTCATAGCAAAACGGACATAAACCTAATTAATTCCATTTGTAATCAGATACCAGCTATTAAAAAAAAAAAAAAAAATCTCAAGTCATCGTTTTAGCCAAAAGAATTCAATTTACTGAATTAATCAGTGATTATTTCCCCACTGATGTTAGCATGGACAAAGATCAGTGGAGTGAAGAGGTTATAAATATAAAAAGGGTTATAAACGTCGAGGTAGGCAGGGTGTATTTCCATGGAATTGAAATTAAATCTTTAAATGCCCTTTTCTCAGTTGTCACTTTTGTCGGAATTTTAAATGCTAGAACTTGACTCGTGAGTGAGATATATGCAAAAGAGAAACAGTTTTGCGTTCTGGCATAAGGAGAAACGTTTCAGTTCAGGAAAGCCGGATTATTATTTTCAGAACTATATATACATATCGAATTTCAAACGTTGACCATGAAAAGGATTAATTAAGAAAATGTATGTATGTTTACGTATGATTTAGCTTGGAGAGGAGCACGAGTCTGAGGAGACTGCAGACGAGGAAGAGGAAGAAGAGCAAGATGAGTCAGACTTGGTGAGCGCACCAGACATCCTTTCGTCTAAAGATCTAAAGTTGTTCTTCTGAACCAGTCGAGCAGTTTCCAAGCCCTACAGTATTTCCTGTCAGTATAGAACTCACAAAAGAATTCATTAAACTAGTACGGCAGTGGACTACTCCTTTTTTGTCTTTTTGTGTGTTATTAATACCTAGTTCATGACTGGTCAAGTTTTTAAAGGCACAACACGGGTCTAAGTTAAAATGCAGTCTTATAATGAGCTATTAGTTAAGGATTAGGGCAGACTTTGTTTAAAATGAATTTTGTCTCCCTCAGAGTTCCGAATCCAGCTTAAAGAAGAAGGTGAAAAAGAAGGCCAAGGCAGACAGCCCTTGGCTCCGGCCTGCCAGAAAACGTAAAAAGAAGTTTAAGACAAAGTCAATGGAAATTTCAGGTAGAGTTATATCTGTAAGTACAGTGCCAATATTAGTGAAGGGCACTGTAAGTGTCAAGCCTCAATAGTAACCTAATTGGTTGAATGGAGTCCATCTGTGTACAGTTCAAGTGTCACGTGATGTCAATATAAATACACCTGTTCCAGAGTTTGCTAGAGAACATCCATAAACAAACAGCATCAGGAAGACCTAGGACAAAGTTCAATTAGGGTTTAGTTATTTAAAATATCCCAAGCTTTCAACATCCCTCAGCGCACCATTAAATCCATTACTGAAAAATACAGAGAATATGGCACTAGCGCAAGTGTGCTAAGAGGAGGCTGTCAGTGAAGCCAAGTTTAACTCTCAACATGATCCCACCACCACCATGCTTTACTGTGAGGATTGTGCTCTCAAGATGATGAGCAATGTTGGGTTTCCACCAAATGTAGCTGTTTTTTCCCCAAGGGCAAATAAGTTCAAAATATGAGTATGAGAAGAGAGTTTAGAATTTCAGCTTCTATTTCCTGATATTTATATGTAGATGTATTAAATGGCATAGAACATGGCACATTCTGTATCAGACCACCCAATTATTTTAGGCGAGCAAAAATATTGCAACATGTGACTGACAGGTGTTTTTTATTACCCAGGTGCGTCCTGTTAGATTGATTGTTTAAACAATAAATAGCTCTGAACATCTACTCTTGGTTTCAGCCTTCAGTATCATCTGTGAAGACTGCATTTGTTGTTAAAAAGGATAAGCCAACATGAAGATCAGAGAGCTATGGGAGAAAAGCAAGCCATTTTGAAGCTGAGAAAAGAGGGAAAATCAGAGGTATTGCACAAACATCGGGTATAGTCAATACAACAATTGGAATGTCCTGAAAAAGAAAGAAACCACTGGTGTATTGAACAACAGACACCAAATGGGTCAACCAAGGAAAACAACAGCTGATGACAGAAACCTGTGAAGTGACGTCAGCGACGTCACCAACCTCCACAGGGCAGGGGTGAAGGTATCACAATCCACCATTTGAAGAAGACTTTGAGAGCAGAAATCTAGAGGCCATACCACAAGATGCAAAAACCACTCATCAGCAGTAAGAATCAGAAAGCCAGATTGGAATTTGCAAAGAAATACAGAGATGTGCCACAAAAGTTCTGGAACCAAGATGAACCTCTACCAAAGTGATGGAAAGGCCAACGTGTGGGGAAAGAAAAGATCTGCCCATGATCCAAAACATACAAGCTCATCTGTGAAACATGGTGGTGGTAGTGTCATGGCTTTGGCATGTATGGCTGCTTCTGGAACAGGGTCACTAATCTTTATTGATGATGTAACTCATGATGGTAGCAGCAGAAAGAATTCAGAAGTTTACAGGAACATTTTGCCTACAAATTTACTAAGAAATGCCTCCAAATTAATCGGGAGGAACTTCATCATGCAGCAAGACAATGATCCAAAACACACTGCCAACTCAACAACGGACTTTATCGGGGGGGGAAGCGGAGGAAGAAACCCCCGAAACAAGCAACATCTGAGAGGTAAAAGCCTGGAAAAACATCACAAAAGAAGAAACCAACAATGTGGTGATGTCAGTGAGTCGCAGGCTTTATGCAGTTATTGCAAGCAAGGGATATGCAACCAAATATTAAGTGTTGTTTGCTTGAATTTACTTCAAGTCTTATCTGTTCCTATATTTTTACTCACCTTAAAATTTGGTGGTCTGATACAAACGGTTCTATGTTTTATGTTGTTTAATACATCTAGGTGTAAATACGAGGAAATAAAAACTGATATCCTAAACTAACGTATCATATATATCTTTTGATCTCGACACCAAATGTCTTTGGTGTATAGCACAAACAAATGAATTGGCCTTGCCGTTCCAACAGTTTTGGAGGCGATTGTATTTGCCGAGTCTCCAAAATGCTTTCCGGCAAAGGTGTGGCACAACCATGACTCTGCCTAGAGAAAGCTGTCCGCCACAAGTCAGTGACCAGGTAAGAAGGGCGATAGTCAGAGAAGTTACCAAGAGGCCATGGGCAGTCGTGGCTCAATGGTTAAAGCTCTGGGTTACTGATCAGAAGGTCAGGGGTTCAAGCCCCAGCACCGCCAAGCTGCCACTGATGGGCCCTTGAGCAAAGCCCTTAACCCTCTCTGCTCCAGGGGTGACCCTTCGCTCTGACCCCAACTTCTTGACTCGCAACTCGCAACATGATGTAAGGGGATAGATGAAGTGTACTAGATGAAGGTACTCTAAGCCAGTAATCACCAATCCTCCAGCCATAAAGCACCACAGCTCGAATGGTTTAGTTCCAACCAGAGACTGATTATGGCTGAGACTAAACTAAACTAGGGTTGGGTCTGGTAGTATTTTCCCTGAATTGTTCTAGAATGGTGTTGAGTTCTCTCTGTCTTTGATCTTCCACTTTTAGGCATGAATGCCCAGACTCAATTAGAAATTCCAGCCCAAACTCCTGCTCCTCTCTCTTCTCCTGCTGACCAGGACAAAGAGTACACAGAGGTTCCATTGGAGTCGCTTAACCTGAAAGCCCAGGATGCCTTGCTGAACACAGAAAGCACAGGTGAGAATTGACGGTCTTTGCGATTTGACACCATATACTCAACCTGGGGCTGAGGACATTGGAATTCCAAGTGGACAGGTTTTTCCTTTGTTTTGTCCTAGTCGTAAGTTGAAAATACTGTTACGATTTTTAGATATTCTTCCCATGCTGATGATGACTCATCAGTGGAACGCTCTCAGTACAAAGAGGAAAGGATGCCCCCTGGTGGTGATAAATACCACTACCTGTGTTCAAGGGGTATTTTTTTCTACCCCAAGATACCAGCATTTGTTCGCCAGTCTAATACAGTGTAAATAAGGCTAGATAGAATATACCTCCCATAATCATATGTTTTCATATATTTTATTTTGTCCTCCAGTAAAGTTTCTAGTAAAGTCCTCCAGTAAAGTTCCCCCCCCCCCAGACTATTATTTAATAATGAAATGACTTGAAAGCTTTTTAAGCATTTCCACGTAAAAGAGCTAACTGTAAACTGTAGATAAACTTGTATAGCTTCTCTTAAATAAGGGATGTGTTGTGTGTCGTTTAGAAGCCTCTAGCACAGCACAGAGTTCATCGGTGGACATGGTGCAGGAGCTTCCGCTGTGTAGCTGCCGCATAGAGACCCCCAAGAGCCGAGAGATCCTCACTCTGGCTGACAGGAAGTGCATGGCAACCGAGAGTGTGGATGGACAGGTGAGAACATGCAGTGCAAGCAATGTAAGTAGCTAACTTATACTGTACGTATGAATTTCTATCCGTGATGATATGATCTAGAGGTGTCAGAGGTGCGCATAAACAGTAAAAAGGCTTTACATTTGGGCCGCATGATCAGTGTACACTCCATCTGTGTTCCCGTGTAGCTGAGTCGGTGTCAAAGCGCAGTGCTGAAGCACGAGATGATGAGGCCGTCGAACTCTGTGCAGCTACTGGTGCTGTGTGAGGAGCATCGCACAGGAATGATCAAACATCAGTGCTGCCCTGGCTGTGGCTACTTCTGTAGGGCGGTGAGTGTACCTGTAGCTTTGAGCTGTAGGTGATCGTTTATTCATTTCCCTGCTGTTGTCTGAGATCTCTCAAGAAGCTTAAATAACGTTCATGAAATCACCACGGTCTACCGTAATGTAGGGAACCTTCATGGAGTGCCAGCCAGAGGTGAACATCTCTCACCGCTTTCATAGTCACTGCGCGTCAGTACTGAAAGGTCAGAGCTTCTGCCCACACTGCGGTGAAGAGGTCAGCAAGGCCAAAGAGGTCACCATCGCCAAAGCAGACACCACCTCTACAGTGCCCCAGAGCCAGAGCCCCAGCACCCCGGTGACTTCAGAGGGCAAGGCAGACACCACCACTGGAGGGTATGGGTATACATGTGCACTTTAAAACGGTGTTTAGCTTTCATTAGATGTAAATCCTTTATCAAACACCAATCGGGTGGTGGTGGTGTTGGTGGTATCTGATCCTTATCAACCTGCTGAGTGTTTGATTTCAGTTAGAGGTGATACCTTTATATGTGCCTAAGCAAAGTTTATTAAAGTAGTTAATGCTACACATTTTCCTATCTTTTTAGGCATTTGCTTCAAGTACATGAATCATTTGAACAGAAACCTAATGACTAGGCAGTTCTAAAAGCTTCAATTTATGGACCTCATTTATCAGCCTGGATACGAAGGAATTTATTAGAAAATCACTTGCCGGAGCTTTTACACACACACACACAAAAAAAAGTGGGATTCATGAAAATCCACTTCTGAAAAATGTTCGTATTTTACAAGAGCTCCTGAATTTGTATAAATTTACATACAAGACTTGCTAGTGGCTTCAAATCATATAATTGACTTGAGCTAACATGTATTTATATTTATATATATATATATATATATATATATATGTGTGTGTGTGTGTGTGTGTGTGTGTGTATGTATGTGTGTATATGGACTACGCTACCAAGTTTAGATCACGTATTTATTTAAATGAGACATGAATTTAATGAAAACGTGTGAAGTATGTGGAAAATGCATTACTGGTATGAAACGATCAAAAACAAATGTATAAATGAAGACTAATAAGACTAACCATTCAATTAGGACAAAAGAAATAGCACCCTATAAATGAAGAAAACGTTAGTGTGAGCTGCACTGGCTAAGCTGCATTACTGGAAGATTTAGCACATTCCGTGGGCAATACTAAATGTAAATGCGCTGTGCCCTGGAAAGAGCTTAGTAATGTAAGGGTGATTGGTATTTATGTATGAAAAAAACCAGCATTTTTAGTTTGGTGTGACCTCTAAAAACATTTACTTGCGTATTGATAAATGATGCCCAACGTGTGTATGATTTTTAGGCTGTCTCGCCTCTCATTATCGGGAGAAGGGAGAGCAGACAGCACTTTATTGAAACCTTCTGAAGCTGGGGATGGATCACTCGCCCCAGAAGCCAGCAGGCCGGAGCACGTGGGTGCAGGAGCTGTTGCTGGACCCCCTATAACACCTCCTAAGGAGACTCTGGAAACCATTTTGTTGGCACTGGATGCAGAGAAGTAAGAAAAATAGACCATCTTAAACTCTGCCTGTCACACGTTTTTTAATTTGCAATTAAGTATTGCGCTCGTGCCATGTTTGACTAAATTATATGAGGCTGATAATAGTTTTGCTCTCATATTATTCATAATTAAGTATATATTCATGATTGACCTAATGCCTGTTGCATTTCTCCTTTTCAGGCCCAAGAAGCTTCGCTTTCACCCTAAACAGCTGTACATCTCTGCTAAGCAGGGGGAGCTGCAGAAAGTCTTAATGATGCTCGGTAAGACGCTGTCCTCTTACTCAGCCATGTAGCCTTTTACACCCTTCATGCTGATCACCGTTATGATGCAGACGTTTCTCTCTGTTTTTTCAGTGGATGGAATTGACCCAAACTTTAAAATGGAGAGCCAGAGCAAACGTACACCGCTTCATGTAGCAGCTGAGGCCGGACATCAGGAGGTCTGCCACATGTTGGTCCAGGTCAGCATTAGTGCAGCTCATGTATAGGGGATTAATCTTAACCACATGCTTTAACCTTACCCATCCAGGGTTTTATTTACATGTTTAAAAGATGAGGTTGTTTATGTTTGCGTGTCAGGCCGGTGCCAACCTGGACATATGTGATGAGGACCAGCGCACACCTCTGATGGAGGCCTGTGAGAACAATCAGCTGGATACAGTACGCTACCTATTGAGAGCTGGAGCCATCGTTTCCAACAAGGTCCCCAAGCTACACCATGCAGTTCAATATTATGGCTCTGTCTGTCTGTCTATCTAACTGTCTACCTATCTACCTGTCTGTCCATCTATGTCTATCTATCTGTCTCTCTGTTTATCTAACTATCTATCTGTCTCTCTGTCTGTCCATCTATCTATCTATCTATCTATCTGTTTGTCTGTCTGTCTGTCCATCCATGTCTATGTATCTGTCTCTGTTTATCTATCTATCTATCTGTCCCTGTCTGTTTGTCTATCTATCTGTCTGTCTCTCTGTCTGTCTGTCTATCTATCTATCTGTCCCTGTCTGTCTGTCCGTCTATGTATTGTCTGTCTGTCCATCTATATCTATCTATCTATCTATCTATCTATCTATCTATCTGCCTGTCTGTCCATCTATGTCTATGTATCTCTCTGTCCATCTATCTGTCTGTCTGTATGTATGTATGTTTAACTGTCTGTCTTTCTCTGTCTCTCCATGTTTGCCTATCTGTCTGTCTGTTTCTTCCTATATATCTGTCTGCATATCCATGTCTGTCTGTATCTATTCTGTCTCTGTATCTGTATGCCTGCTGACATTGACCTGCATGGTTCTTATTGATTGAAACATTTTGAATAAAAACATAAAACTCTTCTTTTCAACCTTCCATGGTTTTAGGATGCTGAAGGCTCGACGTGTCTCCACCTTGCTGCTAAGGCTGGCCATTTTAATATCGTAAAACACTTGCTGTTTACAGGCCTTGTGGACATTAACTGTCAGGTAAAGAGGGGATCAATGTTTGTGCATTTCCCATCATAGTCATGTCATCAGGTTCTAGTCTTTAGACTTGTAGCTGGGGATCTCCAGTCCTGCAGTTGTCCTCTTGTCTGCAGGACGACGGTGGCTGGACAGCAATGATTTGGGCGACAGAGTACAAACACGTCGAACTGGTCAAGCTGCTGCTATCTAAAAATGCTGATCCCAACATCAGAGACAAGGTCAGTGTGGATCTTCAAATCTGAAAAAGAAAAAAATCACATTTACACAGTTTTACTATGTATGGTTATGCAACAGCCATGTTGGACGACCAGAATCACTTTTTTATTTATTTATTTGTTTGTTTGTTTGTTTATTAAAGATTTATCATGCTATTGAATGAGTATACATAGCTTCTCAATGTTGTTTAGTAAGTTTATAAATATGTTGGGTGAAGTATTCTACTGCTTGTTAGCTACATTAGCCTCCTATTTAAGAAACAAATGATATACACCAAACGTCTTGGCTGATCAACTATATTTGGGATCATTTGATTTCTCACTGGATCTTGTTTTTTTTTTTTTTCCAACTTACAGCACAGATAAAGCACCACTCTACTGGCCTTTAGAGATCTTATGTCCTGACTGTTATGCTGGGGCATTATTTCATAGCGTGGTGTTTTTATCTTGGTAGGAGGAAAATATCTGTTTGCACTGGGCAGCTTTCTCCGGCTGTGTGGAGATCGCTGACGTTCTTCTGAGTGCCAAGTGTGATCTTAACACGGTCAACGTGCACGGAGACTCGCCCTTGCACATCGCATCGCGGGAAAACCGGTTGGATTGTGTCACGTGAGTTCAACCTGATTAGACAGCTAATTAATTCTCATTCCATTGGAATGCATAATGTAAACGCTTACAGATCAGAAGACACTTTTGCCCTATTTCAAGTTTTAGTAGAGAGGGGCATACTGTACTGGAGTGATGGTCCAATCCATTCAGAAATTTCAAGTTAAGAGTACGTATAGGAACTGGTTTCTGATCTGTAATGGAGAAAACCTGTGCTTCTTGTAGCAGCAGAAGCTGATGAAGAATGTGGAGAATGTTGTGTAAAACTATTCATGATCATCCAAATGATTTTGCAATATTCAATTATTTATGAAAGTGGTTGATGGTGTAAATAATATTTTTCTGCTTTACAGTGACAGTCAGTTATTGTTTTATCGTGATTATAATAGATGGGTTAACACGTTTGTGACACTTTTTAAAGGTGGCAAGGAGACGGAAGATAGAGGCAGGCTTGCCACACTCTCACGCTTTAATATTTTTCTCTCGTTCTCGGGTTTGTTTTATTTACACACACAAACAAACACTCAGTGCTTTCTCGCTCTCTCGAGGTGTCTCTCTCTCTCTCTCTCTCTCTCTCTCCCTCTCTCTCTCTCTTATCCTCACCTCGTTTCACTGAAACAGAACATTCATTAGTCCAACATTCCCCACAGGTACACTCCTTACCACTCGCCTTCTCCGGCTCCGCCCTCCATTCACAAACCCGGCGCTCGTCCACACCTCCACAACGTTTTATTATATTTAGATATCCTCAATAAAATATCGTTATCGGATAAGGCGCCACAATTTGTCCATTACATAAACAACACCACTTGAACTGTCAGTTATAGATGACGACATATAACAAACCTCCATCAGACTTTAACGATGTGTAGGATGCAGTTGGATTGATTTTTTTTATTTATTTATTTTTTTCCCAAGTTGTGGCTCAAGTGATCAAATGTTCCATTTCTATAGAAAAGAACAACGGACATATAATACATCATAAGCTAGGTGCTCATAGCTTTTTATACCGGAGCACTGTTAAATTCTCCGAAGGTGCTGATTCATTTTAACGGCAGCTCTGAAAGTCGTGCAGGCCGTAAGGCGAATCACGGGTTTATATTCATGCACGCGTCTGTTATCAACGCATTTCTGTTTCTCTGGTAACAGCAATTTCAAAGGGACTTGTATGACGGATACACTGTATAATCGAACACTAATTATAAGCATTATTTAAAAAAAATCTGTTTGTAATTTAGCAAAGAAAAAGTATAATCGTCGTGAAAGGATTCTCCAGCGTAAGCGCTTTGTAACAGTCGGTGGTAAAGCTGCTCAGGTGAGACTATGTTGTGCTTTGTGGTCTCAGGAGAAAGAAAAAAGAGAGACTGGTGAGGGAAGGACTGTTTATAGCTGTAATAAAGTAAGTGATAAGAGGAACTAACTCATTTCATGGGCGTTCCACAACATTAAATGTAACTGTAAACGGATTTAAAAAAAAAAATTTTTTTTAATGATGTCATTCTTTACTAAATAAAAATTGTAATCAGTGGCAGATTTCTCTAGAGTCTAGAATAAGGGGAAACACATGCTTTTATAGGAAAAGAATCCAAACCAAATTGATGTCAGTAAGCTTCGCAACAACGGGACATTTCAACTTTATGCCAACTGCAGGTTGTTTCTGTTGCGGGGGGCTGATGTGAACCTAAAAAACAGGGAAGGAGACTCGCCCCTAGAGTGCTGCAGCCAGAACTCCAAGGTGTGGAACGCTTTGCACGCCAGCAAGAGGCAGAAGGAGGCGAGCGGTGAAGGACGCACCTCAGGGGAGAAGCTCCTCAACAGGTAGCTTAAACCATCATACTAGTGTAAAAATAGCATTTAATATGTTCCTCATTTTATTTACTAGTCTGTAGTACAGCATCTCTCAGAGTCTCAAACCTCATGATGTCGTATCATTGTTTCGTCTACCACATCCTCGTGCTTTTTTTTTTTAATTTTATTTATTTATTTATTTTTAATCTAGTTCAAACATATATGCAACAGTGCATCAAAATATCCATTCCAGCAAGTCATATCTGTTGCTGGAATAATCTGTTTACAAAATTACACAATTACTAACTAAATATTTACCTTTCCAGACACGGCTGACTGTGAGCCAGCTAATGCAAAGTAAAGAGACTTTACTTAATTAAAGTTAATTAATTAACTTTATTCCCCCATCGTGATGCCACTGGAATATAGTGGCAGACAAGCTTAATTTATTTTCATTCAATTTAATTTTAATACATTTTCATAAAGCTGAATCTAATTTTGTTTTGCTTTGTTTTATTTGGTGGGTTTTTTATTTATTTATTTACTGACTTACTTTACTTACTGACTTACTGTCTATTTATTGGCTTACTGTTTTACTTTACTGACTTACTTTCTTTCTTTACTTATGGACTTACTTTACTTATTGACTTATTTACTTACTAGCTTACTGACTTACCTGATTAATTACTTACTGACGTACTTACTTTACTTACTGACATACATACTTATTTTACTGACTTACTTACTAGCTTTCTTACTGACCGCCTGACGGTATGACTTACAGACTTATTTTACTTACTTTACTTAATGACATACTTACTTACTTACTTACTTACTTACTGGCTTACTTACTTTCTTAATTACTTAACGACCGACTGACTGACCGACTTACCTTTCCTGACTTTCGTAAACACATTTACCAGGTTACGCTGATGTTTATGTGTTTAGTGTCGATAAATACAAAATATGTTTCATCTGCCTGCATTCAGGGATATATCTCGAGGTTATGAGAGAGTACCTGTGCCATGTGTGAACGCTGTGGACAATGAGCCTTGCCCCAATGACTACAAATATGTGCCTGACAGCTGTGTCACCTCCCCCATGAACATAGACAAAAACATCACTCACTTACAGGTAATGCAGCTTATAGTATCTCTGTTACTGACTGAGAAAGGTGTGTCTGCAGAGGGCAAGACCGGTGGGTGTGTCTTTGAGTGGTATAGATGAAAGTGACCCTTTAGTCACTTCTGTGTTGATGTGCTTTTATTTTGGATAGCCATAAAAAATTGCAACTTTCCACGTAAACAAGATGAGGAAAATATTCTTCTATGTTATATATATTTTAATCACGAATGATGACGTGATTTAAAAAAATCCAAAGTAAATCAAAATAATTTAATATTTTAGCATCTTCACAGTAGACCCCCCCCCCCCTTTTTGCCTAGAATTTCCAGAAATGTATTCTTGGCATTTTCTCAACCGATTTCTTGAGGAATTTCCCTGAGA
>JANDJT010000081.1:3987674-4006672 GCA_024331685.1 Stegophilus panzeri | reverse complement strand
CACACACACACACACACACACACACACACACACACACATACAGAGCATTTCCTAAACTGGCTTAAATGTTTGATAGTATAGTCACAACCATTGTGCTCATTCTGCCATGTAGATCCAAAACACTGCAAAATGAAAAGAAAAAAAATGCTACGTTTTTCTCAACCGAGACCCGAAGGTGGTTGTAATTATTTTTTTCTCTAATAAATTTACTTCTAATAAAAGATGACACTTTTTTGTGGGACAGGACGTCAAATTAAATAATAATAATAATAATAATAATAATAATAATAATAAATAATTTATTTATTATTATTATTATTATTATTATTTAATGATTATTATTTAATAATGGGGCGCACAGTGGCTTAGTGGTTAGCCTCACACCTCCAGGGTCGGGGGTTCGATTCCCACCGTGGCCCTGTGTGTGCAGAGTTTGCATGTTCTCCCCGTGCTGCGGGGGTTTCCTCCGGGTACTCCGGTTTCCTCCACCAGTCCAAAGACATGTATGGTAGGCTGATTGGCGTGTCTAAAGTGTCCATAGAGTATGAATGGGTGTCTGTGTGTGTATGTGTTTGTGTGCGCTGCGATGGATTGGCACCCTGTCCATTAATAATAATATTAATGATAATAATGAATATAGCTGCAAGCAGCGATTAAGGGGGCCAAGCACTTTTTTAGTGATGGAGGAAGACCAGAAGCCACTGTGGCTGTCATCATAAGGCAAAATGTTAAGCTGTTGCTGTGATCTTTCTCACTTACTGTATCCAGTAGCCATCCCAAGCTACGAATGAACACAAAGATTGTTAACATTAGGTCATGTTAGTAAATATACGTGACAAGAATTTGTTTGCATGTTATGGATGAAACATCCTGTCTATCAAACCCCCAAGAATCAATTATTGTTTGGCTTGGCCTTACAATGCTGTGAACAAAATTTTGTGACTATTTGACAAATTTTGTAGAAGGTTTTTTTTTTTTTTTTTTTTTAAATATACATCAAATACTGTTCAGCAACTCGCAAAACAAGAACACTTGGGACTGTACAGGAATTCAGGAAGAAGAGGAATTATGATTTCAAGTTGAGTGGTCCAAAAGTTATCAGCAGTTTAACCCTAAATCCAGCACTGCTTATCACCCAGAGAGCAGCATCGCCAGAGTGAAGCATGGTGGTGGTAGCATCATGTTACCTCTTGGTTGTTTCTCTGACTAATGCCTGATTCATGACATGTAACAACAGTTAAGTTCGTGTTGGTTCCAAATTGTAACACAACAACCTTATGCAACGGATTGTTTTGTAGAAAAGTTCATTTTAACATTGAAATAGATTTGCCTTCGATTGTCTGCTATTAAAAGGCAGAGGGAACAACCTGGAGTGGTTAAATGGACTAAATTAACTGTTGGATAGTGCCATTATCTCTGCTTCCACAGTTTGGGGTAAGCAATTAGCCACACAGTGGCATCAGTGCCGAGGCCCACCTGTGTCACAACCCCCATTCAAGTGCACCGGCTGCGCTGTGGTAGTTCCATTCCTGGACCTTTCTGTATACACAAGCAGAGATTCTTTTGCAAAAACAGGAAGTCTCTCTAATTGTGCACCAGCAGGCTTTGTAAACCATATACTTATTGTCTTCCTGAGTAAGTAAGACTTTTAGCTGATTCAGGGTATTGAGGCCTTTTGGCAAGATAAAGCCTCTTAATGAGCAGGACAGGAACTGCCTTTCCGCATTCCACAGAGCCGGAGCTCCTTTGGGGCCAAGCTACTCTGTCCTCATCATCTGGTGGCAAGTGCTTTAAGATCACCTGCTTCAAGTGCATACACTATTAAAATCTTTCTTCTGAGAAACTGGATGCTAAGCCAAATTGAGATTAACAAGAAGGAGAAACCATGAGAGGAAATGTGCAGTCTAACTCCAAATGGCTGGAGATGAGATCAACTGTTGTTTATGGTAGGATTAACCTTGGTTTAGACTTCATGTATGCATGATTGTTGGTGAGTCAGTGCTGACCTTATTTGTAGTGTACCAGTGTATTTGTAAATAAGAACCTGGGATGGGCTGCTTTTTATTGTTTCCAATATTTTGGAATTGAATTCTAGTCACTTTTACTTTGAACCTTATTTATACCACAGTGATGTTGAATTATTGATTCTTATTGGTTTCTAATATGCTAAAATATCCAATATGTCCACATCAACAGATTTTTAAAAAGTGTTTAATTGATGATATAGTGATGTTTTCTTTAAGGGGATGTTTGTTTAACATTTATTGAAGGAGTCTCCAGCGTCAGTGCTTTAGAAATGCCCGAAATAAACGGGGGAAATCTTCAGAATTAAGGGACGGCTTTGTGGTTTCTCAGTAACACGACAAAGCTGAATTTGATTGTCTTATTCGCTTCCAAGAGAGAAAAAGAAAGGCTGGTGAGGGAAATGGAAATGTAAGTGGTAACAGAAAATAATTTTTTGTGGACATTCCTTAACATTTAACACATAACTATAAACGTATGATGTAAATTGCTGTGGTATAAAAAGGCCACGGACACTTCAGGTCGTGCTTTTGGAAAATGCTAAATTTCAGCCACACTGCACCATCTTGTTGGTGATTATTTTCCAGTAAAAGCACTCCCTGTCCTGTTTGACTCCTTATTTAAAATCCATTGTAACAGTACATCTATAGTCAGTCTAATCCTTTTGAGACCTTGCAACAATAAATATCACTTAACATTGTGATAAATATAAATACATAATAATGGTGTTTATAGTAGATTATAAACAGGCACCAGTATCTACAGTAGACAAATGATCAGAAATCATATTTATATAGCATTAAATTATAATATTTCACATGATATAGGATTAGGTGTATTGGCATTAGCTTAGAAAATGGCCTTTAAAATGAATTGTTCCAATATTTCTGGCTATTTGGAAATAATTTTCATACATATAAAGGCAGAAATGTGCATATATTGGCATGTGGAAAGGGAATTTATATATATATATATATATATATATATATATATTTCTAGGTCTTACTTTAAAGTATAACTTGCAGGTTTTGTGGATAGAGAGTGGTTCGAATTGATACAACACTTTAAAAATAAAAATAAAAAGCAAATTAAGCTTGGTAGGTTAGAGCAGTTTTATGTCTAGCCATTGCTTTTAATTTGTTTGTACTCACATGTGTTTGTCCCATGACTACAGCTGTGCGCTTGGTAACACTTAGAACATGGCGGATGTTGACTCTGGGAGTGGAGTACAGCTCCTGGGCTCACACCCCTGAGCTCTCTGACAGGCAGAGGATGAGGAGGGAAGCGATGGCTGACGTGTCTCACACTTCTGCACTCGCTGAGCCCGATCAAACGTATGAAGGCGTCGAGCGCATGGATCAGTCCAGCAGCTACGACACCGTTATTGACCTAGAGAGGTCAGATGACCTGAAGGGTAGAGACATTATCAGTGCACATGAGATGTGCCAAGATGATGTCACGCTATGGTGGAGCAGGTGAGAATTGAAAATGAGAAACATAGTCCATAATTTAAAATTGGTTTTCCTGAGAAACAGTCAAAAGTTGTTTTGATGGCTATCTTTTTTTTTTTTTTTTTTTTTTTACCTTTATTTGATGATACGTTTTGTGACATAGTGGCTCCATAATAGTAAAAAAAAACAAAACAACACCACACGATTATACAACAGAAAGAAAAGGAATCATCGAGAAATCTTGATTCTATTATTATGCAAATAGTAAACATGCCCAAACCTACATGCACTCACCAGTGTTGCATGACCTGCATTTGCATAATTGAACCTGATAAGCTCTAACATGATGCAAAACCACTTGATTGTCACATCTTCTTTCATTGACATTTACAGCTTTATTTCTAAAAATAGTTCGGCGAAAACACTGCGATTTTTACTTTCGCACTGTGACCCAGGTAGGATTTAATTATAAACAAAATCATAATATAACATTTCAACGGTCAAAATGACTGCAATGGCCATTATGGAATTAGGTCAGGAGTCAAAATATGTCAATAGGGTAATTTAAATTGTTAACTTAAAGTTATTAAGTTGTAAAAATAAATAAATAAATAACAGCGTAATATCTTGAAATAATGAAATCTTAAGTCAAAATAATGACTTTTATGCATTTTATTTCTTGCGGTTCAGGACCTCTATAAAAAAGTTTTGATTTGGGCCTTTAAAATGTACTTGATGATAAATTGTTAAGATTAAAAATAAAAAAAAATTAAAAAAAAAACCTAATAGGTTTCATTATTTAAAAAAACAAACAAACAAACAAACAAACAAACAAAAAAAAACGAGTAGCAGGATACAATTTGAAATATAAACAGATATTTTAATAGCAAAACACATTTGGGTATATAGTCAGATCTCAGTCTATAACATTAATGAAAGAAGTGCCAAAAAGATTTCATATATGAACTGTATTTTATGGTTTAATGGATGAAAATTAGCTTTTGTAATGCATTATTTTGCCATTAGAGGGCATTACAGTATGAATATGTTGTTTGCACATGACTTACTTCCCCTATTTCACATTATTAAGTGTACTGTAGGCTATATAAACATGTCATTTACTGAAAGCTGTAGATAGACCAAGTCCTTATATGCACATGATCATGCTTGGATTACGTCTTTGTGCTTAATTTGTGCTTAATTCATGAAAAAGCTGTCCAAAGTATGTCCCTTTTGAAAGAAAGGTGGTGTCTTTGCCTGTGCTTTTTTTTTTTTATCAGTGTGATGACGGGTTTGATGAAGGTTTGGGATGAATGTTTATATGGATGGAGATCAGATACTCCTACTGATACATACAGATTAAATTCCTGGAAAAATCCAGCCATCCAGCAGTTCTGAGCCACTTCCGGTGCCTTAAGGGACGGAACAGGTGATGTTCACACTGAGAAACTATAGATCAAATGGTGGCAGTGCTGAACAATTTCATACTTCTGTTTCCTCGGGAATTCCCTCTTCTGAGAAAGCTGTGTGTTACTAGATGGTAGTGTGAATTAACTGATCTGTCACTCCTTCACATCCTATTTTCCAACATGTCCAAAAGTGCTCAGTGTCTCTCATCATCGTATACTGTCTGGTTTAAAAAAAAAAAAAACTAAAACAAAACAACAGCAAAACTGTAGCTAAATGCACTAGAGTGAGCGAGCACTAGAGTGTGAATGGACTCGTAGCGGACCACTGAGTGGACTTTAACTTTTGCAAAAGAATCCTGGATGGATGAATTGCATTGTTGGCAAGGTCTCTGGTAAGATACTGATGCCACGCTTCAGCATGTGGCCATTTTGAGTCAGATGATAGCTGACAAGGGTGTGGCTACGTGTGGCACAAGGTATCAGACGGCACCTTCGAGGGAAAAATGGTCTGTTTTCCTCATATGCAGTTCAAGCATCATTACTGTAGCACTGTCCAAATGATTTTTTTTGTCCAAATCCTTTCAGTATTAAGAACATGGCATGTGGCGTCCATTTTGCACCAAGAAATGACTGATATTCTAACAATGCAATTTTTCTATAGCCTACACAATTAGGTGGTGCCATCTCTTAATTTGCTCTTTCCCTCAATTTTCCAACCCACCAATTTTCTGGAAATCTGGACACACCACTGAATAGGATGCAGGTGAAGCAAATCATCTTTAAGGAGATGATATGGAGGAAAGGTAGCAAGGTTTAATTCTGTTCCAACCTATATGTACTAAATGTCCATGCCCCTGACGAACACGTTTGTAACCACACCCACAATCTGGTTGAACCAATCAGAGACATTCTTCCATTAGCCTGCTTCAGGAATTTTTTTTATGCTTATGCTCGAGAGAAACACGCACACACACACGCCTTCATCAACATCATCATCATCAAGGCTGATCCTCTCAGCGGAGAAAAGTCATGACGTTGCTTCAGAGATTGCGCGCGTTTATAGGAAGCATCAATTAGGCGTCATAGTGTACTTAAGAAGCAGCGCGCGCTGCACTGCACACATCACGCGCGTCTTTGTGCAAGAAAAAGACACGCTGGACGTTTTTTTTTTCCTCTCTCTCTCTCTCTCTCTGACCGAATGCGTTCAATAGGCAACAGGGAAATAGATAGATTTCCCTTTTGGGAAAAATTTTTTTTTCGCCCTTTTTTTTTTTTTTTTTTTTTTTTTTTTTTTGCATTGTCAGATCTCTGATATGACGCGCGAGAGGTGACTACGTGTCGGTTCAGCGAGCTCTCAGCTCGGGTATAACGTGTGGCACGGATTGGATGCTGGGTATCATTTGACGCGCTCTTTACGCGGATTATATTTGCATGCTAAGTTTTTTTTTGTGTGTGTCAGTTTTCCAGTTTTTCATACCTAGGATGGAGTGAGAGGAGACAGCACGCGAGGTAGGAAGAGCAAATCAGATCAAGCTCGATCAACTGTGATCAAGCGCACGCGGCATTTTTAATTTTTTTGCATTCATTTTGAACCAAAATTTAAAAAAAATAAAATATATATATATATAAAAAAAAAAAAAAAGCCCAGTGATGGAGAGTGTGAGTCACAGAGAGCGGGAGGACTGTAATGTCCTTGATGGTTGTTGATTCCGATGCCAGTTACCTGTTGGATATACCCGCATGTCTAGGATGGCTCGCTTCGGAGATGATGCGTCAGGGCGCTATGGAGCTGCGCCGGGCGCGGGGAGAGGAGGCGCGCGGCCGGGTGGCGCTCCGAGGCTCTACAAGCAGTCGATGGCTCAGAGAGCCCGGACCATGGCTTTGTATAACCCTAAGCAGACCAAGCAGAACTGTTTCACCGTCAACCGCTCGCTGTTCATCTTCAGCGAGGACAATGTGATCCGGAAATACGCCAAGAGGATCACCGAGTGGCCATATCCTCTCCGACCAAGCCTGGCTCTGGAAAGTTGATTAGATAACCGTCTAATTGCACTCTCAGAAATAATTGTACTTTTCCCTGTAGCTGGGCTGGTACCATGTTTTTACCTGTAGTAGGCTACTTAAGAAGGTGTACAGTATGTAGTGTACTTTGGATTAGCTTTTAGAATAAAGCTTTAAAGGTACATCAGTGGCCCTTATGTAATTATGTACCTTATTTATTTTTTTAAAGACATAATGATACACACTTAAGCTGTCCTCTTAATGGTACCACCCTAGCCACAAGGAAAATTACAGTTTGGTACCTTCTTTTCTATCACGTATACAATTGCATATCCACAAAACTATTGGCAAGAGATTTAGAGACACTTACTTCATACACATGTTTAGGTTCACTTTTATACAACAGCCGTTATTTCATTAATTCAGCACTTTTGGTGCTTTAATTTTTGTCTTTTTGGTGTGCACCAAGTTTGAAATATGTGACACTAAGGTGACACAATAAGCTATTTCTAGATCAACTTTATAGGTCTGAAAGAGTTTTAATTCTACAGAACAAAAAGGTACTAACCATTCCTACCATTCCTTGTATTTGGCGCTGTTCCCTGAAGCATAAACCTTTTGTACCGTTTCTTTTACTTAGAATGGTGCATATAACCTAGTGTGTCTTTTAACACTATGTACCTTAAAATCGTTTTTAAATGGTACACTCTATCCATGTTTCCAAGTTAAAGACGCATATTAAAGGTACAAAAAATTACCACAGCAGGAACAAGGAAAGGTACAGGTTAATACCCTTTTCTGAGAGGCTTTCGTCTTTGTCCCCTCAGGGTGTGTTACAATTTGTACATGAGACCTACATGAAAATATAGTTTATATGATAATCTAGTCAAAGTAAAATTAAGCATAATAATATGAAGAAGAAAAAGAAAGATAAACATGCATTAATGCAGACCCAGTGTATAGCCTATTAAAAAGCTTGTCTTTACCCCATGCACTGCATAATTTATGGTACTATTTAGTACAGTAGTATGCAAGTGTGGGCGTAGCCATGGTTACAGCATGTCCACACAGTTGTAGGCAGCCGCAAAAAAACAGCTGCACTCATGATTTACACCTGATTTACACCAGGAAGTGATTTTACCCATATATTAGAGGAGTCCAAGTAAAAGTAGCGCAAAGCAACAATCCTTTCATCCTGATAGATTTAAGTTGCTTTACTCAGAAGGAGCTAAGTGAAATATTATTGGTGTGTATGCCTAGCTTTTTAAAGTCCAGGAGATAATGAAGGCTATTGGTGCTGGTTGTTGGGGCCGGATTTGCGCCACACTTATTGTTAAATTACTAAATTATTTGCTTCACTCACTCAAGCTCCATTGGGTTTGTTTCTCTGGAAAGGTGCTTTCCATGGTACTGAAATATGCAGCTTGCAAGACAAGAAGCCATGACGGGAAGTCAGTTAGGTGGACGGATAGATGGGTGTATTTGCACTTTAAAAGCACTCTTCTCCAGATCCTTTGGAAAATCTCTTTGCTTTTTTTTTTTTCAGATTTGCCTTTTTTACCACATCAAATTCCTCATTTCGATTACTGTTTGCATTTCACTGATCGCATGTTGGACTGATCGCATGGTGGTTGCCACCTCACAGCTCTTTGGTTCGATCCTGAGCTCCTGTTACTGTCTGTATGGAGTTTTGCATGTTCTCCTCACGTCCGTTTGGGCGTCCTCTGGGTTCTCTGGTTTCCTACCGACTCCCAAAAACATGCATGTAGAAGGATTGGCTATGTTAAATTGCCCATAGGTCTGAATGAGTGATTGTGTCTCCCAATGGAAATCCCATCCAAGGTGTATTCCAACCTCATGACCAACGTTCCTGGGTTAGACTTTGGATCCACACCCTGACCAGGATAATGCAGAAGACTGACTGACTGACTGACTGACCGACTGAATGAATGAACAATTGAATTCACATTTCTGAAACAATCTGGTTTCTACTATTTTAATTTAAAAAAATAACAACCCTGAAATAGTATCATATGAATCAGAATGCAATATTCAGCCTGCATGACTGGTGTGTGCCATAGTATTAGATTTGCTACAACCCTAAAAATGCCCAAGGGAACATCAATTTATGTATGAAGTTTTATTTCCTTATAATATAGACATTATACTGTCTGTGCCTTCTCAAAACCCATGATGCAGCTAGCATTGGACACACAATTGGTCACAGAAATAAAATGACAGCCTTTTCTGAAACTGTACAGGCAGTGAAGTAAGCAAGTTTATATAAGGAATAAAACTGGATGGGGTATGATGCTATAGGAAATAAACGAGGACGGGGTGAAATGACACGGCCTGACGTGAAGCGTAGTTGATCATTTTCCAGTAACAGCATGCATTGAAGTGTTTTATTCCTCTCATACCACATCAATGGAGCAAGCATGGAAAATGAATGGAATGAAATGAGTAGAATGGATCTTAGTCCTGGGAAGAACCAAAATATCCAACTGTCTACAACACAACACAACGTTTGAAAGGTAATGTGGTTTGACAGGTAATAAGGTTTGTGTGCATCTTAGCTATCATCCTAAGCACTTAATTACAGAATGTGCACTCAATTATCGAAGTCCTGACTCCCAACAGTTATGGTGACGTCTTTATGTATTTTCATCTAGGCAGGCTGAGATATACACAGTAGCCAATTTACAGGATTATGTTTTATGTATGTATTAATATGTATTAATTTACTGTGACAAGGTATATCATCTTGAATGATCAGGAAAGGCTGTCAAGTGACAGAACACTATATTATATATAGAATTTCAAAGTGGAGTATGTATTATGCACTGATTTGTTATCTCTTATTACTATACAAAAAGACACCATGTACAAGGTACACTTTTATTCCGTCCTTCGATTCAGGCACCTGCTCACCACCTGGCGATGGTTAAAATAATCAAATATTGACTGTGCACACACAGAACAGCACATGGTGTCAATTCTCAAAACCGACTGTCATGATTGTCCAGAGTGCTTATATTATCACAGATTATTTTTCTTGGCTATATGTGTAATGTTTTGTCTGTGCAATGGCTGTGCCGATGTTTTCCTTGACCTACACACTCCATTTGAATACATGATCCTTGCGACCATCATTGCCAACTGTATTGTACTGGCACTGGAGCAACATCTGCCAGCTTATGACAAGACGCCCATGTCAGTACGACTGGTAAGCATGTTTCTTTTACTGTTATATTTATCATCTTCCAGCTTTTGCTTTACTTGTTTTATTTCCTACTGCCTAGATTAGATAGATTTGAACAGTGGCGGCAGAGCCCCAAGTCTATTCGCTACTCCATACATTTGAAGTATTAAAGTATGAATTATCTCTTTTGAGTGACCAGTGATTTTTAAAAAGTTGCTATTTGACAGATTTTGGCCGATGGGCCATTGATTTTCTTGATGGGGGGGAGGGGCGGGGGGCAACGTGATCACTGCTCCATTTAGGGCTACAGAGTTATTATTGCACCTAGTGGTCAAAACTAATGCAGATAGAGGCCCATTAGGGCAGGAATCACACTGCACCATGCTTGCACTTTGAACATTTTCGTGGAGGAGGAGCAGCAGACAGGACAGTTAATGACATGGTTGCCAAATTGGGCTAATCTGAAAATTCTTCATGGCCGCCAATATGTTGTTTTATAACAAATAATCATAATTAAATCTAAAAAATTTCAGCAAACAAAGGAGAATAGACAGTGTGTCCATGGTGTGCAGAATCATTTCTATTGTGTAAGATATATTGCAAAGATTGGGAAAGGGAATGGGTGGTGTGTAATGTCTGTACATCAGAAATGCGTGCACACCACGGTGACCTTGTTTCCCACATCAAAGGCTGAGAAAAAGAAGAAAAATGTGTCTCCCTTTTACCAGAGCTTGATTATTTTTTGGGTTAGATTCAGGGCTTTTGTGCAGTTTTTGAAATGTAGTTGGGCTGGAAGTTTTGTTGAAGCCTGGAAACTCTGGCTAATGATATTAGCGCTTCTGTGTGCATTTTGATGGGAAACACACCTGTTGTATTTAATTACAGTTGAACAAAGGTGTATTATCTAAAATTGCTCAAAAACGAGCTGCTAGACTGTGTGCTGGATGTCTGTGTGTTGTCAACTCTCAAGTGCCTATTTTGGGGATACTCTAAAAATTCACTAGATAGCAACCTATAGCACCAGTCAAGTGTGAGAGCATCTCGACTAAATTGAGGCTTTGTTGTTATTAATGTCTTCCTGTCCCACCAAGATCTATGGTCATGGAGTATTCAGTGGTATTTTCTTCCATCGCACTGCCAAATTCTTTGATAATTTCTCTAGAAAATGCAAAATCTGAGCTTTTACTTCTGTTTTTCTAAAGACAGACCGGACGAGAGCATAGATTTTGGTGCAGTATTCACTCCACCCCTAATCCTGATCATTCAGATTGGCTCATAGGGAGCTCTCATTTTGGTGTAAGGCTTGGCACTCTTCCCTGCAGTCCACACAGGAACGACATCTGTGCCTCATTAAGCCTGAGCCTGCTGGGGAATATTGACATACATGAGAATACATGCTCTCACTGTGACCGGGACCTAACCCATGCCGAGCAGCCTTTGAATCCTCTCCTCAGCCATCACGCTCTGTTTAAACCACCACGTGAACATTTTCAGTCACATTAATAAACAGCAGGTGCTTAGAAGCTTGTTGTAGAGCAATCAAAGCAGACTGCTGGTTGTCTGCAGTATGGGAGAGGTTTGCTTTATACACATGGCAAACCTAGTCACAAATGTGGATCCGTTTCAAGACTAGCTATATACTCTATAGCTTATTTCCTTCCGTTAAAAAAAGGTTAGTTTCTGTTATCACTTATGTTATAGCAGCTATAAACACTCATTCGCTCTCCAGCCTTTCTTTTTTCCCTTCTCATGAAGTTAATAAAACAAAAACAGCAGTTTGTCATGTTACCAAGAAACTGCAAAGGAACTGGAAAATGACCGCTTTACTCCTGTTACAAAAAGCTGACACTGGAGACTCCTTCCAAAATGCTAATTAATTATCTCCTAACAGAAAACATAATCATACCATAATCATACAATGACGCTTTTTTTGAACCTGTTTACACGAAGTGTCTACTATACACGTCTCTGTGTGAGTTATTAACATGTTAGAATGAACACATTAATATAAATCCTCCAGCAGGAACTACCGTCAGAGCTGCCGTTACAGAAACTTAATCACACTGGTGTGTAATAGAAAGCAGTATATCTTTTCTCTGCTCCTCACATCAGTAAGTAATTATTGTGCAAGGCTTCAGATTTGCCTTTGATTGATTGAGTTCATTATTTGTGGACTTTCTCTACAAGTAAAAATATTTCCAGATTATAGGAAAGTCTCTTGGCAAAATTTGATAACTTTATATATTTTAATGACCCTGATGATTTGATAGTATTTGGCTGTGTATGTAACACTGATTACATGTAGTATCAACAATTTTTTAAGTCAGGACCATTCTTGGAATTGTTCTCCTCACATTCTGTCAGCTTTTAGTAAAATACAGATGGACGACAAATATAAGTTGCCTTAGTAAAGCTTTGGGAAAGAGTGAGTTTCTAAAACAGCTTGATTTTGTCCTGGCATAGATTGTACAAGTCTCTGGAACTGTACAGATTCAATGAACACCATTCTTCCGAAAGATATTGCCTCAACTGGTGTTTTTGATGATGGTAGTTATGACTGCTTAGATGATGACTGTGAAGTCCCTAGCATATTATTTACATAATGATCATTCTCATTAAATATTCAGTGAGCCCTCATACCCCTGCGAATGTGGGCGGGTCACATCCTGGAAGACACCACTCCATCAGAATAGAAATCGTTTCGTTATCGGTTAAAAGTGACCAGTCAGAAGAATTTTGTATTGATTTGGAGTGAGTCTTTCCTGTAAGGGGACAAATGGATCCAAACCATGCCAGTAAAATCTATGTGAGGAGAGAATTTCAGGTTTTTATGGCTTGCCCAGACGCAATTTGTCCCTGTGAAATAGTTTCAAACAGGAAACCTATTAGAAACCAAGAGCCATTAACCATCCAAACAACCCCAGAGTAATCCAACAACATCCAACCAATAAGGAGAAGGAGGTGTGTATATAAGCTGGTTTTGCCTTGCTCGAGGTTTCATATTTACTTCTCTCTAAAGAACATTCATTTTAAGAAATTATCATCATTTTATTAAGTTTACTAACCCTATCTCAGGGGAATTCTTTCAGACACACATCTCCAATTCAGTTTGCAAGCATACTTATCTTCTGAAAAGGTTTAAACTTACACCAGTGTACACTAACACTTCATTTCTCATTTTTGATCCCTAATCACAAAATGTTTCTCAACCCATTCTGAATTGCTCCTTTGCTCTTACGCCATTTCTCCTTTAATGCTTCATTAATTTCTCTCTTCCTCTGAACAAAAACAGTAATCCCTCCTTTCACTCCCTCTCTTTCGGCAGGACGACACAGAGCACTACTTTATCGGGATATTCTGTTTCGAGGCTGGCATTAAGATCATCGCCCTCGGCTTTGTCTTTCACAAAGGCTCCTACCTTCGCAACGGCTGGAACGTAATGGACTTCGTGGTTGTCCTCACCGGGTGAGTCTACAGCCTGAGGACAGAACTGTAGTGCGCTAGAGATGGATGGTTATCCATGTGCGCTGTGTGTTTATGAGTGTGTGCATGAGTGTGCGCACCTACTTGTGTACTTAGAAAGACGAAATGCGAGCAACATCATGAGCTGATTGGTTGTACATCTACATTTCCGTAAACAGTGCCTTGTGGTATCCTTGTTTGTCACTCAGAAACCAGAAGTGAAAGATGCTGAGAGACAACAGCCACAGTTTGCAGTTAGGGGAGTGACTGTATGCCAAAATGGTGGTAATATGGAAATCTTTCTGCTATATTGGAATGGATAATTACTATTATTCTAGACTCTCTATCTGTGCACTTCCTTAAAATATTCCACATAAAATTGCATTTCTACATTTTGAGCGATCCGCATACAAACATATTAAGTGAATTAGTGAGTAGATACTTCAGTATCGTTTGGCATTTAATGCGATTGTCTTCTATTGCCTTTAAAAATGTAACATAAGAATAACAGACCGAAAAAAGAAAAGAAAATTCCACTTGCCTGTACTTACAGAAACAAGTCCAGCACAGCTCCATTTTTGTACCACAGAAAATTGGGATTGTGCTAATTCCTTGATTTGGAGGATTTCCATTACATGTAATCATGTCCTGATGATACTAAAATTCTATAAAGATTTGAAATGCTATAGACCTTGTAGTCTATTTTCGTTTTTACACAAGTTTATTGAGATGGCTGGTTTAGTTTGTTGTTTGTCTGATTGATCTGGTGCATAATGTTATTGGAATATAATCAACAATGGAATGGTGTGATGCGCACATGCGATGTAACAGGGAGACCCCGAAGTTGTTACCACGGAACTTTGCCAACAATTCTATATATTTTTTTATATTATTTATTATTTAATGCTAATCTGTGAAACAAGTCAACAATATCAACAATGACATGTTTTTATTTTTCTTATTGGTTTTATTCAGAGCCTTCACCATACAAGTAGCTATGTTAGTTGTGACCATAGAAATTACCGCATTCATGTAGTCCTGTGATTTGCTTTGCACCACATTCTACCACAGTGCTGTTGAATTCTGGAATCTGATTGGTCAGAATCAGACTTTTCTAATTGTCAGACTTGTATATTTAATATACAGGATTTAATATACAAATTGGGCGGCTGTGGCTCAGGTGGTAGAGCGGGTTGTCCACTAATCGTAGGGTTGGCGGTTCGATTCCCGGCCCACGTGACTCCACGTGCCGAAGTGTCCTTGGGTGAGACACTGAACCACAAGTTGCTCCCGATGGCAAGTTAGCGCCTTGCAGGGCAGCTCTGCTACCATTGGTGTGTGAGTGTGTGTGTGTGAATGGGTGAATGAGATACAGTGTAAAGCGCTTTGTAGAACCGCTACGGTTAAAATAAAAGCACTATATAAGTGCAACATACAAATTGAATTACAGTGAAGTAATTCAATTTGCACTGAAGTGTACTTTATCTTTGACTCTAGAATCATAAAGCCTAACTTGGCTGACCTTATCCCATATCCACTCTCTCCGATGGAGGATTTTAAGTAGAAGAAGTTGAGTGATTCATGGTTCAGTGTTTTAATTCCATCTACAACAGCAGGGCACTAGGAGTCCATCCAGAGGGCTACTTAACTCATAAGCCTGAACCATGAACTCTCTGTCTCACTATGTGGTGCTGCCATTGTCTGTCAGGATCATTGGCTCAGAATAAGAGTGTGTTTATGTGGCTAAAAAGGATGGGAGACTTTAGACTTTTTCTCTGATCTAGATAGGATAGTTAACTCTTTTCATGGGATTGTTCATTGTTAATGCATACATAAAACGTCATTAGGAGTGATCAGATGTCATAGCCTAATTTGCATATTCATTGACTTTTCATGATCATTTGCATTCATGGCACCACCAATGAACCTTTTTTTACGTATTTCCTAAATAATACAACTTCTATCAAGAACGCAGACAAAAAGAAGAAGTGGAAGTGAGTAATCGAGAAACAGACATGAAATGATCAGTGAGTGGTCCTTGGTTAAAACGGTGGTCAGTGATTGGTTGTTGGGAAAAATGGTGATCATTAATTTGTCATTGAGAACAATGGTAATAATTGATTGGTCATTGAGAACAATGGTAATAATTGATTGGCTGTTGGGAAGATGTTGATCAGTGATTGGTTGATGGGAACAATGGTGATCATTGATTGGCCACTGAAAAAAAAAAAAAAGGTATTTAGGGATTGGTCATTGGGTAAAATGGTGTTGAGTGATTGGTCATTGGGAACATAGGCTCACGCAAGGCCAACTCCATCACACTGGTTGGTGAGTCGACTAAAGCTACTATCTCAACTCGTATAACCAGCAGCTGTGATATTATTTGGATAAAGTCACTAAAGGGGGTCTAGCAACAAATCTATCAATAAAGTCACAAAATTGGAAATACTGTTAATTCCAAATGCCACCAAGTGGTATACAGTACCTGTGAAATGGGTATTTTATTCCAGGGTTTTTACTTAGCCATTATATGATCTTTAGAGCCATATCAAGTACAGGCTTCTGTTTGCTGAAAAAGTCACTAGATTAATTCTCTTTTTAAAAAAGTCCCTAAATCCAGTGACAACGTGGCTCCAAATCCAGTGGCAACAGTGGATCTAGACCTAGCAGAGTTTATTATGTAGGGTGCAATTGTTTAATCCGAACTGATGGTCATTTATGTGTGGTTTCTTTGGTTGTTTCATTTAATTGTTGCTTGTATCACTTGCAGTAAGAGTCCAGCTGGAGCGGTTTGGGTTTTATATGGCTTGGCATTGGTCATTAACTACAATCAAATCAATGACCCTTCAGTGATCACCTGCTTTCAGTATCCACTGCTCATCAGTATTTCTAATAAACAGTAATGAACCATCCTACATTCACAGATAGGCTCCCATGCTACTGTTGGAATGATGTTTACTTTTGGTTGCATGTCACATGTCATTACCTCACTGCTGTTCATGTGCGTTATGATGTGGCTTGTCACATCAGTAAACCAGAAATTAATCTCCAGCGTCACTCGAGCTGCTGTGGAACAGAAAGCTGGCCCAGTTCACTATACAATGATACCTGAGTTCTCATTACCATTCTTACTCCTATTATGCATTCATTTCTCTGAGTAATTGTTGACATATTTGAACCTTTTGGGCTTGCTTTGTGCCACTTGATTTCCAGTATAGTTTATCTCCTTTGTCTTTTTATTTCATCAACACCTGCATTCAGTATATTTATCTTTATGCTAGTACAATAAGACTTGGCTTTGTATTTATGGAGCCAATAATGCCCATTCTGAGAAGTGAGTAAACAGATATATCATGCAGCAGACCTGGACAGAAGCAATAAAAAGGTAGAGAAACTGTATGAGTGAGGGAGCGAGCAGGAACGTAGGAACGCAGGAATGATGTATGGGGTGATTTAGAGATGGTGGGCTTGAATCATTGTGTGCAAGTGAAAGAATACACTCTAGGTTTGTCCAAGACCTCATAAACCTAAAATCTTTTTGTCCTGCAATAGATAACCTTACACAAAGTTTGTGTCACTTGCATCATTTCCTGTAATCACATTAACTATGTATTTAACATTTGACTCTAAACCAGAACTCTACAGACTGATGTCCTTTTACTTTTTTCACACGGAGACAGCATTTCCCTCTTCAGTCCTTATTTTTTATCAGGCTTTAACAAATTTTTTCAGGCTTTAACAAACACTTGAGTTTAAAAGTGATGGTCTAGTTGGTGTTGTCTCAGACAACTTCACTCAAGAATATTCTGGCAACCACGGACGCCTGAACTACATGCAGGTAATCTGCATAATCTTAAATATGGGCAAGCAAGAGCAATCAACTTTAGCAGGTGTATAACCCGAGTCTGAATATGTGTAACTTTACCCATATAAATATTGACGTATTTTTTGGACCTGAATATAGCCCTCATTGAATAAAATCTACTTTCATACAAATCATTTCTTTTTATATCATTTTCCTTGTTAAATTCTGCATTTTTTTTTTTTTTGTAGATTCGGTCATCTGTAGGTTCTGTCAAATCTATGTAAATCAATTTATCCAAACCAAAAATGGTTTGTCTTTGACATCACACTGAAGAACCTTTGCTGGCGCTGTTATTTTTAATAAATGTGTATTCTGAGGAAAACCCGAATGGCCCACTGATGCCAAAATGACCAGCACTAAAAATACACGGAGCAACATGAATGTTAGTCTTTAGTCATTTCCAGGAGATGAAAATAAGGACTTTTGTATGTCTGCTGTGTGTTATGCCTGAGCTGAATTTGAACATTTAAAGGGCGATGTCCTCTACGACTCCAGACAGAGCTCTGTTGTTTCTATTGCTCACCGTTACCTTGACTACAGAAGTCTGGCCCCATGCTATCCTCAGACACCCCCTGATTACTGGAGATGATGGAATTTCCTGTTCATCTTCTCTGTTGTCTCCATCCACCATGTTTCTTAACAATCCGACGTCCGCTAACACCCTTAGCACTCCTAGGCCATGACCACTGTTTTACAGTGTAGGTGTTCCTTATTGACTCCCAGCTCCATATGCTGAAGGCTGATAACAGTTTTTCTTGCACTGAGCCATTTCCCACTTTTCTTTTCTCGTTATCTTTCTTTGTGAACACAGGAGCGTAGAGCGTAGTACGCTACTATACTCATATTGCCCATAAATAGTGATTTAATCTCTAGCTGTGCTCCAGCAGGAGTACTGGGAACATCAGGAGGTAGAATATAAGCTGAATATTAATGTGTTCGTAGAAGAAGGAGATTTCTGTAAGATGATGTGTGGTCTGACTGTTCAGAGGGAAAGAAAGAGAGATTGTAAGGGCTGTCTTTCTTTGTGGTGTGTGAATGTATATTACATAACCGCTATTTATGACAGATAATATACGCATGTTAACTGGTCTCACTATATGATAGACAGGAGAGACATTCACACTGAAATTGTGACTTGAGATGGCTGATGATATTAATATCGCAATAATTTGCATCACAATATAGTGGCGTTATGATTATAAGGCTCAAGCTGGGTGAAGAGCTGATTTGAGACACCAAATTTTTCTTTCAATCTCATGGAGGATATGTAGAAGATCTACAGCTAAAAGCTTCAGGTTTGTTCTTAAAGCCAAGTATGTGAGTTTGGAGATGCACCTCAGTCTAAGCTGTCCTTCCTAACAAGCAGCTATCAGCAGTGGTACTACATTTTTGCTAGCACTCTGTTACCTACTTCTTGTGATGCATATTATGCGTAGTGAAAATGGACACCTTAACGAGAGACAAACTGCTCCATAAGCTAGTCTGCTTTTGGTTGTGTCAGCTCTTTGTCTCGAGGGACCGTATATTTATGTTTATAGCTTATGAAAATGCATTATGAAAATGCATTTTTCAAATACAAACCCCCC
>JANDJT010000081.1:3967087-3984313 GCA_024331685.1 Stegophilus panzeri | reverse complement strand
TTTACTGACCACAAAATCAAGGTCCTGCCATGACCATCCCAGTCCCCTGACTTGAACCCCATAGAAAACCTGTGGGGAGAACTGAAGAGGAGAGTCCACCAGAGTGGACTTTGAAATTTGAAGGATCTAGAGAGATTCTGTATGGAGGAATAGTCTCAGATCTCTTGCCATGTATTCTCCACCCTCATCAGGCATTAAAGGAGAGGACTCAGAGCTGTTATCTTGGCAAAGGGAGGTAGGAACAGAATATTGACTAAAAGGGTGCCAATAATTGTAGCACACCTATATTTAACAAATTTTTTTTTTTTGATGTGTAAAACCTGTTTTGTTTGCAATAGTTTGATATCCATGAGAGCAGAGTATTTATGTAGGTTGCTCCTGGAAGTGGTATTAGGGAGGCCAGCAGGGGGTGCTCACCATGTGGTCTGTGTGGGTCCTAATGCCCCAGTGTAGTAACAGGGACACTATTCTGTAAAAACAGCACCGTCTTTTGGATGAGACATTAAACTGAGGTTCTGACTCTCTGTTGTCATTAAAAATCCCAGGACACTTCTCATAAAGAGTAGGGGTATACCCCGGTGTCCTGGCGAAATTCCCTCCATTGGTCCTTATATCTCATGGCCCCCTTATAATCTCCATCCCTGAATTGCTTTTTAATTATCATCCCCATTAACATTCTTTTAACTTGTTTAACTTGACTCGACTAATACTTGACTAATGATTTAACTAAAGTCGAACATCCATTGATAGATTTTATATCACATTAATGAACTCAAACATTCCCCATTTACCTGGACAGAAAGCAAAAATGCATTTTTCAAGTTTAGTCAAGATTATATGAGATGGGGGAGAGGGTGGGGCTTGCAGGTGGTGCCTGTGAATATCAGAGAGTTCAAAACACCTGTACAAATCATTCCAGATTCATATGTAGGTTGGCTCCTGAGAAAAAGACAGTGATGTTAGTGGTAGCTCAGTGGTTAATACATTGTACTACTGCTCGGTAGGTCATGAGTTCAAATCCCAGCACTGCCAAGCTGTTACTGTTGGACCCTTGAGCAAGGCTCATAAATGCGATAAATGTAAGTCGCTCTGGATAAGGGGCATCTGCCAAATGTTCGAAATGTAAAAAGACTGCTTGCTCTGTTGGAGTATTTTTGAGTCATAACTCATACAAGAATAATTGCAGAGCTCCTAAGCAAAATGAGTAAGATTAACATGTCTGGTAATATCATATACAGTAATTGGTGTAAATGTCACTGGATATTTTTTCAATGTACGATCGTGTACGGATGATTAAGTCATTAAATCGCACAAGCCTGTTACAATCCCTGCATTGGAACTGTAAACATATTATAGTCCCTCATTTGGACTTTCACCCATTTTGTTAGATGTTTTGCTCTGGTTGTTCCTGGCGTCTCCTCAGCCCTCCTCTATCATCCACTGCCTTGTCGTAACTCAATATTTGGCTGCTTAATGAAAAGCCCCAGACAGCTGGGTTACTTCGTGGCCATCAGACAGGTGGAGCCGTTAATAGGGGAATAAGTCTGTACCCTGTGGCCTCAGGTACAGATCGATAGTGCACCAAGCTCAGGAACACAAACACCAGGCACACACACAGTGTTCTCATTTAAAATACTGACAGTAAGTGAATATTTATTTCTATTAGCGTCAGCTCCGCTTTAGCTCTACTCTTTATCCTTTGACTTGTTTCTCTGAGGTGGAATAAAACAGAATTCGATTATGTCTTTGCAATTCTTTTAAGACCATTTCTATGACATTCATGGTTTTTTTGTGTGTTTTTGGGGTATGAAGAATAAAAAAAAAATTTTTGATGGTGAGCACAGCACTCAGGGTGTTATGGTGCATTTGCAGAATTGGAGATTTTGTTTTCTTCCTGTTTATTGCTTTTTGATCAGAGTGCACTCTTCAGCCCAATACTGCAATCCTAGACTCATCAACCAGGCTTCTGTTTCATCTGACCTTCATCAATCCTGATCCGAGTGAAGGTCTGGGGTCATGTCAGTCTGTCCTGACATCATGCTGAAACTTAGCTACTGCCTGTGGTTACCATGGTTACCCTGTCACCTTGCCTAGCTATGTGTTTGAACATGTTATAAGCTCAAAATGCTGGCAATGACCTGAGGCTTTAATAAAACTCCTCAGGGGAACAGCAGAAGTACTCGGTGACATCCAGGTTTGATTTGTAATCCTGTAAATCAAAAGCATTATTAAAAAAGTTTGATGAAAAGCTATTTAACTTTGTTTAATAAGGCAGGGAACACTGCAGTAATAGAATCAAGGTCTTCATCTAGTACTCTATTGCTTACTCAAAATGTGCTAATGTCTAAGCATCTCAACATGTGCATATTTATAATATTACCTATGTTACTTGCCTTTAAGCCTAAAAATGGATCATATTTTATAGATGAAGTTTACATACACCTTGCAGAATCTGCAAAATGTTAATAATTTTTTTTTTTAAATTGGAGGGATCATATTTATCATATATTTAGTACTGCCCCAGAAGCTGCGTAAGATATTGACATGTTTCCCAGAAGACAAAAAAATATCTACACCGATCATCCTGTTCAAAATTTTACCCACTGGATCTTAATGTATCGTCTTGCCTTCTTGAGAATCAACGAACGTTTGCACGTTTTGTAATAGTTGTGTACGAGTCTCTCAGTTGTCCTTTGAGAGTGTGAAAAGATGGATCTCAAAATCATATAGCTAAAATCATACAGCCAAAGGAGTCAAATATGCAGAAGATGCTGGAAAAGCAAAGAATGTGCAGGACCTGGGGGATTTTTCTGAAGAACAGTGGGCAGTTTAACTGCTCAGGACAAACAAGGGACTCATGAACAACTCTCACAAAAACATAAAACAACAAGTCGTTGATCATCCAGGTAACGACACATAAAGCGTATGTAAACTTTTGAACTGGTTCGTTTTTGACAAATTCAGTTATTATTGTGTCTGTAAACATCTGATATGTGAAACAGCTTATTCAGGGCAGGACTAAATAAAATAACATTCTGCAAGACGTCTGTAAACTTATGACCTCACCTGTAGTTGTGATAATTAAATCATTCGTTTCCAATCTCTGCAAATGTGTCTCAGTTTTTGGTTTCACCCACAAAATTGTCAACAATATTAAGTCTAAAGCAACTATTATATGTTTTACGAATAAGACGTTCAGATTTATGTGGGTTTACTTATTTGGATAAGTTAATTTCACTTAAAACATTTGCAAAATGGTCATAAGAGCCAAGGATACTCAAGATTATTTAGACTTGTCCTTATTCCACAACACTTAACTTTCTTGCCACAGTGTTTGTGTCGATCTGAACAACTAAGTCAAACTCCTCATGGGTGAACTACAGTGTGAGGAGGACCCGTGCATGTGATTGCCTGTCTTGCTGTAATGTTGACCTATAGAACTTTAGTCTGACTCATGTCCACTCATTGCATACTGTTGACTCAGAGTATCAGACCCCTGCCATTTGGAATATTCCGTTTGGGCCACTTTAAAGCTCGGACTAGCGCCAAAGCCCCGACTTCAAACGAAGAGCAAGAGGGCTCGGCTTCTTTCATGTGTCTGTGCACCGCAAAGCATCGGTGGGCTTCAAAGTGCTATGGTCTCGTCTCGGTTTGCCTCTGCGAAAATGATGCAAGCTCGAGTGCCATTTGAACGCAAGCCAGTGTCTCTTTACCCCCGAATGAAGGGATGCGCTTCAGTTTTGATGTTAAAAATGGCGTGCACATGGGTGCGTCTTTGTGGGAGTAAAAGAGAGCACGGTGTCACTTTCTTTTCCATCATGTTCACACACTCCACCTAGTGCGAAGCAGGGTGAAAAGTGTGTAGGGCTGTCTCCGGTCAATCTCTCTCCCCTTCCATTTCTCTTTATAGTCTTCTCTTCCCTTAGTGAAATACTTGCTCTTTTGCAGAAATTCAAAGGCTTTTAACACTTTAAAGTTGTGAAAATCTTGTGGGTTATGAGAACATTTTTTTGCAGCAGCCAAGAACAAGATAAAGGAATAAATCCCTTGGGGGCATGCTGTTATAGGAAAATAATCAACGATGGGGTGTTGTGATGAAGCTTGACGCAAAGCTGAGGTACTTTTTGATCATTTTCCTGTCCCAAAGTTTCTTAATTCCTCCTTCACCACAGCAATTAAACAATGATTACTCGTTTGAATTTATTAACGAATGACACGCCGTCCTTTTTTATCCGTTTATTTTTACATTTAATGTTGTTTTCACTTAGAACGGCTACAAACCATCGTTCCCTCGCCGGTTTCCTTCTCTTTCTCGCTCTTGAAGTCAAGCTTGTCATGTTACCAAGAAGACTTTCCAATGGTGAAAAACTTACTGACCTTTACAAAGCGCTTACACTGGAGACTCCTTCCACAAATGCTAAATAAACCTCTCCTGTACAGAATCCTTCACTATATCAACAATCATATGCTTTTCTTTGTTATATAGCAATTTTTTTTTTTTTTTTAAAAAGATGTTTTTATTATTAACTTTAGATTATGTACTGTAGATTGTCTGTCATGCAAGTTCACTATAGGAACGAAGCCCTATTTGAAAAAGTACGTTAAATATTTAAAAAATGGGATTTCAATTACAGCCAGCACTATCCTCAGAGCGTGCTGTTATAGAAAATTAACCAACACCTTCTGACCAACCAAATTTAAGGACTCAACATCACTGTGATATATAATGTACTTTTACCAGTCAGTTTTCCGCTCATTTTATATACTATATGAATTTTATATACTATATGAATAATCTCAACTAAGCTTCTTGTATCTTTGTATAAATATCTTTTTCCTCTACTTCTCATTCCTCCATTTTTTTTTCCCATCTCTGAAACTCACACTTTGCTCATAATACTTGAAATAAATTGTCTGTCGTTCCGTCTGTCCCAGGCTGAACTGAGCCTGTAAGACTGTCGTAACACTCAGCGAGAGATGATAGTAGCGCCTCTTTGTAAGTGAGAGTTTTTCACAGTTTTGTGTATTTACATACTAAACTGAAAGCTTTTATAGTACCTGAGCATTTCACAGCTCTGCAAGTTTAAATATCAGCACCTTCAAATGACGCAAGGTCTAAACAATGACAAGTGACATTTTTTTTTTTCTCTCACTTAGTGGGATTTTGAAAGGATTTTGACAGCTGCGAGAGCCGAGTTGTTTTCTTTCTTTGCTTTTCTTGAAAAGCTTGTGCTTTCAGTGCTTGATAAAAGTGAAACTGACATGCATTTCATCTGGCAGGGCATACGTAGGTCTCACGCTCTCTCGCTCTCTTCTCTCTCCATTTGAGTAAATGACACAGATTATTTTACCTCGCTTAGAAAAATACCTTTCTTGTGCGGTTCCGTAATTATAATCATTTCTGTGCAGGATTTTTCCAAGTCCAGTGGCCGCCTATTGTATTCATTGTTCCCTGCACACTTGCAATGCATTGCATAAGATTTCAAACCAATGAACTTTCCTATATCTTGCAGTGTTACAACCTGGTGGTGGTAGCATCATGTTGAGAGTTACCGCTAGTCCCTTGCTTGCTTCTGTGACTAATCGTGCATATAGGTTGTTATGAAAGACACTTAACTTACTGTATGTTTAATAATGTCTTTTATAGTTAGTTTACATACATATTTGTATACAACTGGCACCGCAATCATGGAATCACCTATATACCTATAAACCTTTACGGAGCAGGTTATATTTAGTCATGTTTACTTTATTAGATATGAAGCTAGTGCTTTACATTTACAAACTTGTGTATGTACACACATGTATGTGAGCGAGTCATTTGTGGTGGTAATGTTGACATTTGCAGACTCTTCTACAGCTTAGCCCTGCTCTGTGGTTCTGTCCTCGAGGGAAAGGATCACCTTTCAGCATCACACCATGGCTATATCCTAGTATTTGTGTCTCTGACTGTAGAAGAGGCCATTTGATGTCCAGTTGTGAGGTTGTGAGGGAAAAACGAGCTGTAGGAAGTATGGATGTAACGCAGTGCCACTATCTGTATCTGTACCTGTACCTGTTTAGTCCTCCAAATATTCAATATCTACAGTACAGTATAGTCATATTTACATTTTTAGATTTTTAAATTAAACCTACTTGAAAGAAAACCAGAGGTAGAATTACCGGCAGTGTCACAATACTATGTAAATTCTTGCTCTGACAGTTCTCCAACCTCAGCTACATCACTCGACTTTAAAACTGGACTCAACTTGAGATGTGCAATATTCGCAAAATATAAACAAACCTGTAGCCTCCACGACCCATCCTAGAAAGTTTATAAGCTTCACAGCGTATACATTTTAATGAGCATGAGGTCTTGGTTTGTCTTGCGATCTTCATGTAAATGAAATTCACCTGCATGAAAGTAAAAACCTTCCATTTGTGTGACTTTCTGTTGCATCGCAGGGATCTCTGACCCCCACCCACCCATTTTTCTGCATTTATTCACCTATTAATTCCCACCCAGCTATGAAAGCTACCAACTGGGGAGGGTAAACATGTGCTTTCTCTGAGACACATGAAGCCAGCCAGCCACACCTTTCGAATTGCTGCTTATGGTGTGTCACAAAGCAGCGTAGCATACTCAGAGGAAAGTTCTATCTGCCCTCTTTCACATACATGAGCTCCGAGAGCCCATGATTCGCTATTGACACAGTGATTAAGAGAGAGTATGCCATCCCTCCCACCCAAAAAGCATGGCCAATTTTGCTCCCTTGGCTCTAGATGGCTGTGAAATCTGTGAAATCAACAACAACAAATAATGTGCCTTCTATTTGCATCTGTATTTATATTTGTTTAGAATATATTATCTGTGCAATCCAATTCATATTCCGTTACATCCCTGGTAGAAAGAGACACACATAGCTGAATCTGCTAACAAGCATTTAGATGATTAGTTCCAATCTGTTTTATAACCCCGATGATCACCATTAAGTACTCATGATTATCCAGTCTTATAATGCTGCGGTAATACTTGCGCCTGTTTGCCATCTTAGTGAGGCTATTTAGTCCTGGCGCCCCTCAGTGATGGTGGTACCACAATGCCCACTAACAGACAGAGCAAGCACTTGTTGAATAATTAAAGGCATTAATCATGTCCGTCTACATTTGTGTTCTCTTATTCCTATCAGAATGGACTCCAGAGAGCTTGTGGGCTGTAAAATGCTGTGCTCACATGAGGAGCTAATAAATGAATGCTGCTGGCTGCTACTGGAGAGGAGAAGGAGGGGGGAGAGTGGAGGTTAGGGAGGAAACAGGATGGGGAAAGGAGGAAATGAGTTAAAAATACTGTACTTAAAACAGACCCAGGTTATTAGCATATTCTCAGACAACATGTTACTAAGCCTATGTTTAGTCTCGCAAAGGTCAGGTGATCGTTCATTTTATAGGTGCGTGAAACAGAGGCACGGTTTCATCCACGATAGAGCGACAAATGTCATTCGAATTAAGATTAAGATTGCATGCAGATGAAGTAAGACAAACTGAAGTGGCAAATCTAAACAGTTGTCTCAAATGAGTCCTCAGGTTAAACCTATGGTGCATATGTTCTGACGTTTCTTCAGTTCCTCACTCACAACTTTAATTCCTAGATCTAATTAGTTCCCATTTACTGTTTGACACTCAGAAATGGAAGAATAACCATGATTTCATCTTATCCTGTCATATACGCCCTCTAATTAAATGTGTACAGAGACATTATGAAGAAAAATTAAGCTTGGGAGGAAGTATCAGAGAATGCTAGTGCCTCTAATGACCTTATGCAGCTAGTACGGTTAGCTTGCTTTGCTAATCTGCCAATGAAGCTAGTACAAAGCCTAGCACTAACAATTTTTTTTTTTTAAACTTGAACAGTGCACAACCACAATCAACAACAGTAGCAGTCGCTACAAGCCCACAAGAGACAAACTACAAGCGACACGAGCGACTTGTCACTAGTGTGAGCATAGGGTAAGAAAGCCATCTGCTCTGCACTCGTGTTGCTTGTGTGTTGATGTTTTATTTTATTTTACTCATTAGATATGCTAACACGCTGGCGTTTGTAGTTTGTCAAAGAACACAGGAATGGCTTATGCAGTGCTTGCTTGCATTACCATTACACATGCCGCCTTTGTTCCTTAAGACGAATAAGGGTTGTGAAAAGACGTGATTATGTGGAATGATGGATAGAGAGAAAGGGTTTTGAGAGAAATATCACTTTACAACAGGGGTCTCTCATGGTCAGTCAGATCCTGTGTATATGTCTCTTAACCTCTGTGTGCTCCACTGCACACTGATCTAGCATCATGGGACCTGGTTTTATTGTCTTCCACATTTTCTGTTCAGTCACTCCCTGTCTTAAAGTCAGGGGGAGAGAGAGTGCTTGCTTTGTGTTCGTCTGCAGTCATTAGAGTCTGTTTATACTTTGCATCACCTGAATGACCACAATACAGTGCCTGGTGTGTCCATTTACATTTAAATTTATTCATTTGGTAGAGGCTTTTATCCAAAGTGACTTACAAGTGAGGTAGAATGTTATGCATGCAGGAAGGTATTAAGCTGACAATCAAGCATGTCAAATGAGAAATAAATGATAAAGTCTTTCGTATGACAGTTATCTAGGATGCTTCCTCTGGTAGGAAGCCGTGTATTGATTCAAAATCATCTGTGTTCAGAAGCTCTCAAGAGAGCATTTAGGAAGGATGGTGTATTTCATTTCTTTCTATTGCTAGAGAGTAATCTGATAATTGAAACCAGGATTTAAAAGTGCTTGACTAGCCTAATTCACCGCTTTACACGTTTGCATTTGACACAGAGTTGTTTATTGGATTCTTAAGAAACATGGCAAAAAAAAAAAAAAGAAGTACAAATCTTAAGTGCCAATTCAATTCACCCGTTAGTGATCAGAGCATGGACAAACGACTTAAAGTAACGCTGGCTCATAGCTGCCTGAGAGTCGTCAGCTTCTTGCGTCAATGTTTGGACCCTTACTCACTCCGAGATAGGACTTACTCTAGTAGACTTGGTCCAAGATACCAGAGAGCAAGCCCTGGATGAACAGCAAACCGACTTGATATATATGGCAGTAGTGTGATGTCAAACACATTTATGGCCTCTGTACCAGGCCTCTTAAGAGCTCTTGCTTCCCATACTTAATACAAATTGTAGACAATATTTCAGACTATCACTTGTTATATAGGATTATACTGTATATAAGTTTGTGCTGAAGATTAAATTCAGTGGCGTGTTGTCCCAAACATGCCACAATAAGCAGTATTAATAATATTGTACTTTGCTCTACATCAGGGGTTGGGAACATCTTTTCATCAATTTTTGCTTAATGCATTTTTTCAACGAATATTTTACTATTATAAAAAAAACCAAAAAAAAAACCATGTTTTTTCAATAACATTTCAATAACAGTAACTTTATTTAGGTCCATAGACAACTCAAAAACATACAAATATACAACAAACAATAGGTAGCACCTCAGCAGCATAAGACCTCTTCTGTGTGTGTGTGTGTGTGTGTGTGTGTGTCTGTAGACTCATCCAGCACAAGAGAGCAAAAAAATCTGCCAAAGTTATATCCGTGCTCTTCTCCCTGTCTATTTCGCGTGCCATCAAGTCATGCACTGTTCAGGCTGACAGGGGCACGTCTTTTATTTTCGGAATGATTTTCTTCTTGTTCGGGAAATCCGCAAACAATTCACTTGCCGTACTCAACATGCATGACTTTACATATAATCTTTCAATAAAAAGTTTTCCTTGTGGTCCAGTATTCAGGTTTCCAGTTGCCCCTGTCCCCGCTTGCAGCTTCTGCTGTCTGGCTTGCAGTTTATGTTGGAGCTCTAACTCTTTTAAAGATGAGATGGCAAGAAGTTTTTTTTTGACTATGTCTTGCTCTGAAAAGCTCATTTTGTCAGTGTTCAAATGTTTTCCAGCACATGAGTGCATATACATGGACGTTTGGCGCACCAATAAGATTACAGCCTTCAAGATCCTGAACACAGTGACCCACTGAGAAGCAAACTGCATAAATTCTGTACAGCATTGTGAAGAAAGTGTTGCAGGAGGTTAGACAGTGGCTTGAGTTGTACCATGTAATAAGACTCTTGGCGGTTGTCTCAGGAGAGACCATCTCATCTGGAGGTGAGAATGGAAGCAACTTGACCTGTGATTTCTGTCATAAGGAACACTCAAGGACTTCCTTTAAACCGACCTCCCCTCCTTTCTATCGGTGCTAGATTTTACGTTGGTGCTTCACTATTTTGACACCGATCAAATCGATCAGTTCAGTGTTTATCCAACCTTTTTAGCTTTGTGTTTTCATCTCAAACTACCTAATGTCAAATTCACAGACAAATGTAATTTTAGTTAATGAAACCTTTAAATATGTACAGGGTTAATGCAGTATGAATTAACAGTGACTCATATGATGAACTACTCACATTATTATGCTGGTTTTTAGGAACAGGGCACCGAACACCAGGAGGCCTTTTTGTTGCCATGGCAATTGATTTGGTTCTGTGTCTCTGTGCTGTATGTGCAATGATTGGAGAGGGGGAAGTGTGGCACTGAATAAAATAATTTTTTATTCTGATGTTTGTTCTCAGGAAATGATAGCACCGGTGTCACACAGGCATAGCTTGCCCTGATCTTTACTGACAAAACTGATTCAAACCGAGCATGACCAGCATGATACTAGAACTCGGTCAAAAAACGATGAACTTGACCAGTATGCCGGAGTGTATGAATATAAAATGTAGAAAATGTCATCCTGCTGTCACAAACAAATCACTGGGTAGCGCTCACTGCTAGCAACATAGCTTGTATTTGTTACATATAGACACTGGGATTTCACTAGGATAAAATTAGCACCAAAACTCAAAACAGTCTATACACCAGTATAGAATTCCAGTTACTATTGCAACCAAATTGTAATTGTTATACATGTAACAAAGCAGCTAATGGTTTTCATAGATAGTTCTTTACACCAAGGTCTCATTTTTATTATATATATTGTCATAAATACAATATAGCTACAGTATGAAAATCATTGCAAAGTTTAGGGGTGTTTTTGGTATTTTCTTGGGGCCAGTTTTGGTATGGGATTTGGGCAGAAAAAACATCTGGGTTACGCATGTAACCCTGTTCCCTGAGAAGGGAACTCCATGTTGCGTTTAGCATAACACTGTGGGTGCTCCCATAGTGTTATGCTAAATGCAACGTGGAGTTCCCTTTGAAAGGGAACTTATTTTGCTTGAATGGAAATGATCTTTTCGTGTAAAGATTTTATAGGCTTATTATGTACATAACACCCAGTATGCAACCTGTGAACAAAAACATTAGCCATGTCAGAAATTCAAAACCAACCAGCCAACCAACCAACCAACCAACAAAAAAACAAACACAAAACAACAACAACAACAACAACAACAACAAAAAAAAGATTTGGCAAGAGGGAGACTAGTTTGATTTCTCCCTGAGTCTCAATTTATATTCTTAACAATTTATACATCATTTATTAACAGTTATTATTCTTTTCATTAATATTTAACAGTATTTATTAAAATGTCAAAATAGCATAGCAACCAAAACTATTTTGTTCATCAGTAACATTATTTAGGTGGCTAGCTTAAGCGTGCATTCATTCTTGCATGAATCCACGCTCTCAATTTTAATACTTTCTCAATTAGTACTGAGAAAGTCACTGTGTTGAAAGGAATTTGTGACTTTTGCTCTGTTTGACCTAAATACCAATTTATATCATCAGACTCAGCCACCCAAGAGGAATTAACCTTTGAAAATGAAATTTTTAAGTTCAGGGCAGTTTTAGAGTGAGTGGCAAAATTCAAAAGGGTGATTGCCATAATAATTTCTGCATATATTTTTAAGTTTTAAAACAAATGCAAGCAATAATTTTCTCCGGAGGCAATTCCACTCTGGGCTGCATTAACAGATTTAAAAAAAAAAAAAAAAAGAAGAAGAAATGTTCTGTCAAGCAGTAGGACAGTTTTAATCCATGGTACTCTACTACCTTAAAATGTACCACACGGTCTCAGAAAGTGTTAGCACACCCTGCCTGCTACAGTGATCTGTATAATCTAGACTATCTCTGCCCTTCTACCCTCTCAACCTCTTTTTATTTCCTCCCTCAGGCCGACATATCCCCGTCCCTCACCTGACATTTAAATGTTAACGCCTGTTCAGATCTAAAGAAAGCCACTATTATGTTCAGGGTCATTCCCTGTCATGCTGGCCATGTCCCAGTATCCCCCATGTCACTATCCCTCACTTTCTCTCTTCAAAGAGGCCAATGCTTCTGAGGCCTGCTGTGGTTGAGCCATACGCAATGACACCTAATGCTCTGCTGTTGAATGCTCGATACTGATTAGTCAGATGTTGATTCATTTGCTATAATTGTATTATTTTTTTTTTTTTCATAGAAACAGATCATTTACAAGGACTTGATCAGGATATACTGTATTTCATATATAGTGTATGGGTTTTTTTTAATACAATTTTTATATTTATCAATATTTAACATGGAAGCAAATCGTAATGTTTTCAGAGAGGGAATACATGTACCTGTACATTCAAGCAATTATCCAATCAGCTAATCATGTATCAGAGCAGTGCATAAAATCGTGCAGATACAGGTCAAGAGTTTCAGTTAATGTTCAAATGTGATGTCAGTGACTTTAAGCATGGCATGGTTCTTGGTGTCAGGCAGGCTGGCTCTTTTGCTATTTTAGAAACTGTTGATCTACATCAAGTTCCATAGAATGGTGTAAAAAAAACAACAACAAAAAAGACATCCAGTGAGCGGCAGTTAGGCAGGCTGAAGCATCTATTTGGTGGGGGAGGTCAGTGCAGAATGGCCAGGCAGGTTTGAGAGACAGGAAGACTACAGTAGCTAACTCAAATAAGCACTCTTTACAACCGTGGTGAGCAGAAAAGCATCCCAGAACACACACACAACATGCCAAATCTTGAACCGGATGGGCTACAACAGCAGAAACCACACTGGGTTCCATTCCTGTCAGCAACAAACAGGAATCTGAGGAACAGTGAAACAGTCAAATGTCCAAATTTGCCTCATTATTGGCTGTTTGGATAGGGGTATATGTGTTCTTGTGTGCTAAAATGAATGTATAAACACAAAGAAATGTTAAAAACGCAATATCCAATGACCAATCAAAACCAGCTCAATACCAAAACCCAAATATCTGCCCCTCAAGCCTTATACACTTATACAAAATTACGGGCGGCTGTGGCTTAGGTGGTAGCGCGGGTTGTCCACTACTTGCAGGGCTGGCTGTTCGATTCCTGGCCTATATGACTCCACATGACTTCACATGCCGAAGTGTCCATGGGCAAGACTAGCGCCTTGCATGGCAGCTCTGCTGTCATTAGTGTGTGTGTGTGTGTAAGAATAGGTGAATGAAAGCGCTTTGTAGAACCGCTAAGGTTAAAAACGAAGTGTTATATAACCATTTCTCATTTACACTGCTTTCATATATTCATTCTAATATTTATAATATATGTATTATGCTACAATATCATTTGATTTTTTATTAAGCGGTATTCAAACCATGCACGTCTTCCTAAATCGCTCTTTCACAGAGGTTAGAAAATGGTCTCATATTTTTTAGATACATGTATATTGTTATATAAAAGGGAAAGCCATGAGATCATTTCAGTAGACTGTATCCTGCTATTTGTACTTCATAAGCACTTATTGTTGTTACTGTTATTTCCTGTTAGATTACGTGTTTGCTTGGTGTAAATCTATAAACCTAATATATGCCCAATCCCATACTCACATATGAAAAAAATTAACCCATGGCAGCAGAGCCTAATCCTGGACCTGACAGTGCTGGTAGGACATAAACGTAGGTGCTGTATTCTTGCTTAGTCCTATCTTTCCATAAATAGTCCATGAACAAAGCCACACATGATTCATCTCACTGTGTTGTCCGTCTCTGTCTACTTTCTCGGTTTGATGCCGTGAAGTTGAGGTCGTGTCACCTTCCTGTTACTATGGTGACGGACAATGAACCATACCCAGCATGGCTTACGCTTTACACAGACACTTGTCTCTCCTTCTTCCCATCATGGTTTTGGGTAGACGTGGGCTGCTCCTTTAATGAGCCTCCAAATTGTATTTTTTTACCATCTGTGGCTCACCTTGACATGTCATGTATAGTTATTAAGCCCCCCATGGGCTACTGAATACAGTGCAGTGAAAAAGAGCTCACAGCTTCTTTTAATGCGAGATTGTAATGTCATCTCAATGAAATCATAAGCCCAGTAAGCAGTAAGCGTTCATCTTCCCCTCTCTATACAGCTGAAATTAAATCCAGTGGTGGAATATTACTATCTCAGTGTTAAATCATCTTAGGTTTTTCATATTAGCCATACAGAATCAGTTGCATCGCAAACGCTCATTATTAATCCATGCTAACCTAGCCTGGCTGAGGAAGTGTGACAAGGGGCGAAGTGATAGAATCAGGGTGCTAATCTTTGAAACTCCTGCATTTGACTGGCAAACAATTTCCATTGCTAATGACCCTAGTTTCATCAAACTAACAACATATTTACAAACCTGACATCAAACGGGTTGGGAGACCAGCCAGGCGCTGTTGAATTCTCAATGCTGATTAGTCAGAATTTGTTGTTTTTTCCATTAGCAAATAACAGCAGCTCTTACAGTAGCTCAAACTGTATAAAATGATGTGCATATAGATGATGTCTATAGATAATGTATATTGTTGTTGAATTAGATAACTGTAACTTGTTATGGAAATGTTGGGTAATAATGCATTAAGAACAGCTGTTTGTATGAGAAACTCACTGAGCCTATCTAAAGAGAAGTCCACTCCTCAAGCCGAAGTTAAAGAGAAAAGGAAATGAGTGTTTACAGTTAAAAAAATAACCGAGAACCCATACTTTTCACACAGATATCTTCCTTCTTGTTCTGAAATTTGTATGGGATTAATTCATGCAGCTGTGACAGAAATATCATATATGAGGACATTTCTACGATATATGCTGTATATCACGATATATAATTTAGCTAACAAAACTGCCTGCAAAACAATAGTAAAATAAACAAAAAAACGTTCAACTGAGTTTGGCGATGCTTTTCTTTAATGCCTACAAAGATTAAGTTAAAATAAATAGACATCCATTCAGTAGCATTGTAATTATTAAAAACTAAAAAGTACATCACCATACCAACGATATCTCAGAAAGTATATCACGTAATCATTCATCACGATATCGATATTATATCGATATATCGCCCTACATGCAGCTATTATCGTTCTCTATTTCATTCTCTCGCAAACACACACACACACACACACAGACAGTTGTTATTCCCAATTAAATAGTACAAGTTACTTTATTCTTAAATCTTATTAAGCAAAATATCCACGTTTTCAGTGTCCAGATCCCCAAGAAACATATCAAGCAGTAGAGAAATAGTGAAATGGTTCCTAGATGAAATGGAGTGATGAGCATGTGGCTTTGTGAGTTATTAATATAGGTGTTATCCACAGCGCCGTGAGACAACTGACACAAACACAGCATGCTACTTTGTGTGTGGCCATTAAGCTCTTGAACATGGCTACCACTTCCACTGCTCTCTGCCCTGACATTTGCTTCTCCTCATTTTCGTAATAGCTATATTTTACTGTAGGATTAGAACATGTTGCTGAATATTTTAGCTCAAATTAAACACTTTAAGGGAAAACTCCAGCAAAAATGATTTTATGTTCTAGCCATGTGCATTGGATAAAAAGATGGAGAAGAGACTCAATGTCAGAACATATATGGCAAGAAAGCTAGAGAGCTAGAGAGAGAGAGAGAGAGAGAGAGAGAGAAGACAAATATACTGCATATATATACTGCATAGGTTGTAGTATTTTTACATATATAAAACAAAGAAAATAAATGTTCAATAGTTTGAATATTTAATATTCAAGATTCTGCAGTATTTCTAGGTCCCAAATTTAAATTTGTGATATTGACCATGTTAATTGCTTTGTACAAAGATTTTCTTCTACTGAAGCAGGTGTTCAGACAACACTCCGATGGATTTGATCTAAAATGGATCATAAGGTTTTACACAAACTTGTGGAGTCCATGCCAGATCTGTCATTAAAGCAAAAAGGGGACGTACCAAATACTAAAAAAAAACAACTCTGAAATTCATGTAAATATTTCAACGATTCTACTTGTTGTCAGTGATATAATTTATAATGAAAACTGTTGTATTAAATTAGAAATGAGGCAGACAGAGAGAGTAAGAGAGAGAGAGAGAGAGAGAAAGAGAGAGAAAGACACAGACGCACAGAGACAAATAAGTACAGAGAGAGAAACAGAGACATAGAGACAGACACAGAGAGAAATAGAGAGGAGACGGTGAGAGAGAAAGAGTGAGAGACGGAGAGAGAGAGAGAGAAAGATAAACAGATAAACAGTCAAAGACAGAGAGAGAGATAGAGGGGGAGAGAGAGGCAGAGAGACAGCTGTTTTGAATTTGATATGTAGAGAGCTGCATACAGAGAGAAAGTGAGAGATAGACAGACAGAGAGGGAGCGGGAAAGAGAGAGAGATAGATCGACAGACAGAGAGACTCAGAAAGAGATATAGACACAGAGAAAGAGAGAGAGAGTGTGTGTGTGTGTGTGTGTGTGTGTGTGCTCAGTCTGAGTCTGCTAATCTAAATGAGTTTGTTCTGCTACGGGAGAGGTTTGTGTACTGCCATTATGATTCCCTCTGAAAAATATATATACATAGACTTTCTCTGAGCTGAAGGAATTAATTTAAAAAAGGACAACACAGTGCAATTAATGCATTTTGATGGAGTGATTCAGTGGTGATTTAAAGCACAATTTGGTTGTGCATTTTGGTTGTTGGGTACTGATACAAATGTCACATGTGTTAGATGCTGAGCAGGGGTTGAAGTAAGTGCATTTCAGGTGTTGCTTACGTCTGTCCGTCATGTCAGAGATCGCTTTTAAAGCGGTATCAGTTATGACAGGGAGATGTTCAGCGTTTTATATGGAGCTTTGATTCTGCTGGTCTTTTTGTCAGCTAGCAGGTGTGTTTGTGCCAGGAGCTGCTCTGTGTGGGCTGGTGAAAAAAAGCACAAGGTTTTTTTTTTGTGTTTTCTAAATTAGCACAGAACATTCATCAC
>JANDJT010000081.1:3941807-3966987 GCA_024331685.1 Stegophilus panzeri | reverse complement strand
TATTTTTTTTTTTTGTTTTTTTTTTTTTTTTTTTTTTTTTTTTTTTTTTTTTTTTTTTTTTTTTTTTTTTGGGAACTGCTGTGCTAGCTGAAGCGAATAACACCTGCATCCAAAAGAGATAAAAAATAAATAAATAAATAAATAAATAAATAAAAACAACTTAATCTAATTAAAATAACCAAAACTGGAAACTAATTTAACATTTTTAAAAAATGAAATACCTTTAATATTAATAATTTTAACTGATCCTGACCTTTTGTATATTCTGCATTGTCTTATTTTATATTTTTATACATTATGTGATACATAATAGAGAGAAAAAACTTTGTAAAGTTGAAATAACCACATTTAGGTGGGAATTGGACAGAACATAATTCAAAGGAATCTGTATTTAAGGGAATACAGTAATTAAGGGAATATAAGGGAAAACCCTTCATGACCAAATTTTCTATTATATACTGTATGTATACAGTACTGTGCAAAAGTCTTAGGCACCCTATTTGTTTTTTTTTAGTACAAACTTTGTTATAGATTTTTTATTTTATGACGTCTACATTATCGAGTCAGTATAAAAACATTTTAGATTTCCTAACATTAGTTTTCCAGCACAAAATTAAATGGCATGTATGTATCTATGTCAGTAAAGAAAGCAGCATATTAAGTAGTAAGAGACACTTTTCAGACAAAAAACACAATGATGGCTGCTGGATTTTGCCGCAAAAATAAGAAGCGACAGTCAAAGTCTCCAGAAGAACCGTGGCTGGTTCTGCAAGATGCTAGGGTTAGGGTTAGGCTAGGCTAGGGTTAGACTAACCCTAACCCTAACCCTTTGCTTGTATTTCCTCATTTGTAAGTTGCTTTGAATAAAAGCATCTGCTAAATGAATGAATGTAAATGTAAGATGCTCAATAAAACTTACAGCTCATTTCCTTATAAATCTGCACTAATTCTACCTGAGACTACTTTTTTTTTTTTTTTTTTTTTTTTTTTTAAAGCAAAGGATCATCACACTAAATATTGCCTTTGTTTCATTTATTACTGTTTACTGCTCTTTATAGTATTTTTTTTTTTTTTTTAAATGGAGAAACATTTAATTTCATTATTTTTGAAGTCATATTTGCTCTAAAGCATTTCTTTGCACGTGCTTTTGCACAGTACTGTAGTTATGAAAACTAACAACAACAACAAAAAAATTGAAAAAGGAGAAAATTGCATTGTCCGTAGAAATATTTCTACTGAAAAAATGCTCTGTCTCATTTAAAAGCTAATCTGTTTATGGAAAAACAACATTACTGCCAAATTTTAGAGAATAATAAATTTACATTAGGAAATTTAGTAATCAGTTTGATTATCAATATCATCCACAACAGTCTCTGTCTCATCACCTGAGGTAAAAGTCACCGGTAGCGTTTAAACATGACCCTCATCTTCACTCGAATACGCTCTGTTCACGCTAACATCTATGGGAAATAATTGCTGATTCGTTCAGTCAGTTCTGACAGACAAAGCAAGCTTAAAAAATAGCCCAAAAGAAAAAAAAAACATTTCCTTGTTGTTTTGGGGAAAATATTATGTTTGGGAAAATGTATGTTTACTTAATGCAGAGAGGCTGTTTTACAGAATTCAGACGCAACAACATTTGATTGGCTAACATATAAGCCAATAAGCTGTAAGAGGGAATGAGTTACAATGAATTTATCATGGGTAATCGGTTTCTGAGGCACAGCGCAAGGCTTACTGTTAACCAAGTCAAACACTGGGGTATTCTGTGAACAGAATAAAAGCACAACAGGTTTTATTCAGATTTTACTCAGCCAATCAGATTTAAGAACTAAAGCCACCCATTTTATAAAGGCACGACTTGCATGTTCAGTGAAGAACAGGGCACTATACATTCTGAATACTTTTCTAGTGCCCTTTTATTTTTGTTTTTATCAGAAGTATTATGATTCAAAATGTGAATTTATATAAAGACATTTAATTAAAGGATTTTTTGTCTCGGTATAGTTTGAACACTGCATGTATTACTAATACCATAAGAGTAAGTGGGTGTTGACAGGGTGTGTGTGTGTGTGTGTGTGTGTGTGTGTGTGAGAGCAGGTGTGAATGTGTCAGTGTGAGACTAGTTGGCAGGGGCAGCTGTCCAATAGATCCACCTGACCTAATTTGCTTGTTCCCCCCCCTTATTTGCCGACTGCTGCCCACTGTATTCGCTCTATCTCCTCACACACTGAACTCAGATCAGCTTTCTCCAGTCCTAAAGTACTGGAAGCATCAGTATAGACTTGCTTCCTTTATTTACATCACATTTAGCAAAAGGGCACATCTGAGCTCTTCTTATAAAGCTGATCCACACATGAAGTCAAATTTATTGTGGAAATTGGTCAGTACAACCCTAGATCCGTTTCAAAAGGTTTAAAACCTGATTCTGCTATTAAAAATTTACGCACACTCCCTGTCTCTCTGTTTTGCAAACAAGCGTGCAGGAGAGAGAGAGAGAGAGCGAGCAAGAGAGCACACGTGAGCAGAGCTCCTTCCAGCAGGAAGTCTGGAAAAAAAGCACTGCTACTGTATATGCAACAGTGCAATAAAATACACTGGCAGCGCCATCATCCATGCTACACACCTACGAAGACGGCATGAGGTACTGTAGGCCTGCTGCTGCCAAAGATGCAACAGATCAAAAACAAACACTAGAAGGTTTTTTTTTTTGGTTTTTTTTGGAGCTATCTACTCCACACTTCTAGCCAGTCGAAGGCAATAACAGAAGCAATCAGTAACTTGATTTGCAAGAACATGCAATGCCTTTAGGACTAAAGACTAAATGTTAGATTCAGGCACATGATGGTTACACATGAACCCAGATACACAATAGCATATTGGTAGATTTTTTTGTTTTAATTATTGTAATATCGATAAACAATGTAGTACCACTTATCAGGGAAAATAAAGACAGTGAAGAAATTTTTGAACTTGCTGTTCATAGAGTCAAAACTAGGATCCATCAATGTTTGTTAAAGTTAACTGAAAAGAATCATACTGAACCAAATCAGATCTCATCAGTAATGAATTGAAATGCATCGAATTCTTACTTGTTTAACTGTATCTTTTTTGTATTGTATTGTATACTACATATCGAGTTGTGTATTATATCGTATTATGGAATGCCTGAGCAAGTTAATTGATATTTCTTTTAATTGACTTAAGTACTGAGGCATGGTGGCTTAGTGGGTTTGATTCCCGCCTCTGCGCTGTGTGTGTGGAGTTTGCATGTTCTCCCCATGCTTTGTGGCTTTCCTCTGGACACTCCGGTTTCCTCTCCCAATCCAAAGGCAGGGATTGTAGGCTGATTGGCATCTCTAAATTGTCTGGGTGTGTGTGCAGTTGTGCCCTGCTAAAGGTTAGCTCCCCGTACAGGGTGTCTCCCGCCTTGTGCCCCGAGTTCCCTGGGATAGGCTCCAGGCTCCCCGTGACCCTGTGTAGGATAAAGCGGTACAGCAAATGGATGATCAAGACTTTTTTTCTGACTTAGAGTATATTCTCATTATTTCAACCTATTATTTTGACTCAACACTTAAACTGACATAATTCCACAGCTGCCATTTTGAATGCTTGAATTTGATGTACCGTACGTGAATGCATTTAAGTGAATTACTAATCGTTAGACGTAAATGTGCCAAATAAATGTCACTAAAGCGACATCTTGGTTTATTTACTATATCTAGTAATCAGCATACAGGGCAAGAATTCTAAGCTAATATTCAATACATTAGTCTTGTTGATACTTCTTTCATTGAACTTGAAAGAATGAGATTTTAAGTTGAAATAATAGACATAATACTTTCCGATTTGTTTCTCAACTTGTGGTTAATGGCTTCCATTCGCTATAAAGAGAGCAAACTCATATCATATTTAAAAAGTCCAACTGCACCCTAGTGAAGAAGTAAGGGTCTGGTAGGCTTTTAAATACTGAAACTTAATTATTACACCAAATTAATGGTTAAATTTCTTTTGTAGTTATTACTTTATTTAACAGGCTTATGCGGAAAATCCATTTTCTTTCTTCTGAGATTGTAGTCTTGTACTGAAAATGATGTTTTTGAGGTTAAAATTGAAAATATAATCATGCTTCAGAAATAGTTTATATTGGATTATTGTGTCTTTTACGTTTACTTTTTTTTCTCCATTAAATTAGTTTATAATGCAAAGGGCGCTTTCATGGAAGAAAAAGGCTGGGAGTAAAAGTTCACAAAACTGACGGAAAACTAATTAGGTTTTTTTTTTTTTTTGAGTGCACATAAATCTGTCGAAATATATCCAAATGATACCTCCCGTCGAAGTATGCAATGTCTAACCTAAATTATTTCTGAGAGCTACAATCAATATTTAACTATAATTGTTAAGTTGAGCTCATGTGTCACTGTCACAGCCTGCACGTCTACAGAATGAGCCAGTTACTCAACTTTATATCAGATATTGTGGCGTTGCTTTGGAAACACCAGAATACCCCTCCTCCGTCCGCAGTAAAGCCTGCCGTAGTATCCATCAGGACCCAAGTTTTCATTTTTCCTCACTTCGATTACCAACCCTTTACCATTACAATAAATAAACGATGTTCCCATCTACAAGAATAATTTTCTTCATTAGGTTTCAATATGTGTTCACCTCATAAGCATGGGCAGAACCTCTGACCTCGATCAATGTTTCATTTATCTGAAATTGTGTTGAGGAGCAGTGGGTCATTAATGTGAAATGAAAGCTGTATCTCACGCGGGACTTTTTTGGGGGCTCTGAGTGGGTTAGAAAAAAAGATCACATTTTTAAGCAGTTCACTTGGTAGGATGTGTCGAAGCTTGTTTCCACCAAGTATGAGAAAATATCACTTGAATTTAGCTTGCAATTGAGACTTTTTATAGTAACTTAGTTATTACTGGCAGGGTACGAGATAGCCTGAATAAATGGAGGCACAAAGTCAAACTAACTCACAATTGCGAGATAAAAAGTGATGACTTGCACGACGCAGTCACGTCATATTAACTCAGTAAATCTGTGTAATATTTTCTCATACAAACAAAATACTGTACAAAAATACAAACAAGCTTCGATAAGGATGGGACTCGAGGTTCTCAGACTGTTTGTGGTAAAGGACTACATATGCATACCTAATCATATGCATTGTATTTTTTTAAAAACATTTTAAAACCTGCACTCAAACCAGTTACGCTGTATTTAAAATGTACAGCACATAAAAAAATTCTGTTCACAACATCTGGACTTCTTCGTAAGATATTGATCTTTGGATGGAACTCATTTTGTTCAAGTGACCAGTTAAGTCTGTAGGGAGTTTTTCCTCTTTTTCTTGCCACTATTCCCTGATGGAAAGCAATTGGGTGCAGCACAGGTTGTGCCACCTTACCACGCTTGAAGATTGGTTTTCAGAACTGAGCAGACCATTCATCCTTGTCATAATGCATTAGGTATAAATTAATATGTCTTCCACCATATGGGCTGGTTTCACAAACTGTTGCTCTCCTGGGATCACATATAACAATCTATAGAATTTACACAGAATGGTGTGAAAAACATAAGACAACCAGTGCTAGAGCGGTAGATCTGAGAAAGGTCAGAACGGCCAGACTGGTTTGAACTGACAGGAAGGCTATGGTAACTCAAATAGCCATTCTTTACAACCGTGGTGAGCAGAAATGCATCTACGAAAGCACAACACATCAGACTTTGAGGGAAATGGGCTACAATAGCAAAAGACCACATTGATTTCCACTCCTGTCAGCCAGGAACAGGAATCTGAGGCTACAGTGCATTGTGCTGCTGCCACACAATTGGCTGATTGAATAATTACATGAATGGGCAGGCGTTCCTAATAAAGTGGAAGGTGAGTGTATGTGTAACGTGTTCTTCTCTGTCAGATTTACATTTTTAATTAAAGTAAAAGATGGAACAAACCAATGTGCACCATTCCGCACCGCTCCGTCCGTAGAAATAACACTGTCTGAAGGATAAAAAGGGATGACAGTGCTTTATTCCCCCATTTTTATATGGTTTAACCTCAAAAGTAGAGTTTTTCCGCCATGTTCAGAGTTATTATTTCATAGACGTCTGATTTGGGACGACTTGGAGCAGCCCAGAGTTTAAATGCTTAAAAGCCATATATAAATATTCACACAATGGAAAAAGATCATGTTTTCATATTTCACAGTAGTCATCATTGCCTTACAGGCTGATGTGTGCTTTTTACTCAGTGACTTGTTTATGGCTGACCAGGTGGTACCAGTTTCTCTCAGATTCTTTCTGATACAATCAATTAGACAGATGGGAAGCGAAAAGGGGGCCGGCTGCGCCTCTGTTGTAGGTTTCACTTCCGTTCATGTCTATATGCATGTGTGCTCATGCGTGCACACACGTGTATGTGTGCGTCTTGTATGTGAATGAGTCATGACCGTCAGGTCGATGTTTGTCATGGAGTGTTCCACAGGAAATGAAATGTAGCTCTTTATCTTTATTCGCTGATGTTTCACTATGAGATACGGGAGAGAGAAGGAGCTGGTGGATCACTCCCTTATTCCTTTGAATCCAAGCATTGTGTTGAATTATATGATGTGTAACGACTAATGCAAACCTGTTCAATGATATTTTAAACAGCTTTATTTTCTCTCTCTTTTCCAGTCTCTTTGCTTATTATTGACAGGAATAATGACTGGATGCTTGTTAGAAGGAGTGTCTGTCTTTCCTCTATCTCTGTCTTGACACAAGTGTGTCTGGGCTGATAGTTGCCAAACATAGCATTATATTATATTTCTGCTCTGTATTTCTCAAATCGTATTTCTTCACCACGATTTTGGCTGAGTGGTTTGTGTGAATGGCTCTCGATGAGGGTCCCAGCTGCTTGGCACTACGTATAATGAGGTTTAGCTGTCTTTGTTGACATAGTGCCTATTTAGTAACTCATTCCTCCCTAAGCCTTTCCTCTCTCTCTCACAGCTGATTGTGGTGTGCACCTGCCTTTTTGTCTTATCTCCATGCCATATGCTAGTTTAGGTTTAGTGGCTTTATATTAATTTTAAAGAGCCCGAATGCATCAGAACTATTTTGTCCACCTAGACTGAAATTAAAGCACCATTAAGGCAGGTGAAGACATTGAAAAGTAGAAAATAATTAGTTATGAAGTGGTTATGAAATCCCGAAAGAAGGCACATCATGTAATGGTGTGTAATTGGGTGGGTTGGGTTTGAACAAAGCTATTGTCTTTGCTGTTTGTGTGTGTGTGTGTGTGTGTGTGTGTGTGGCTGAGAGACAGCATTGATCGAGCTGCTGCAAAAGAACAGATACATGTTAATGACAGAACATTTTATTCTGTCATTATAGAGGCGAACGCAGAAGAAAAAGAGGTCTGTCTCTAGCCACAAAGAAATTCAAAACCACCCAGTACTTTGGCGTGCACTGCAAATTATTCTTGGTCATGTCACATTTCATGACTCAAGTGTGTTGAGTGTGTTGAGCGTGAGACGAGGATAGCTCTGAGACATGGAGAAGTGCTAATGAAGTGAGACTTGACAGAATTTTTTTTTTTTTGCTTTTTCAAGAAATCTTACAGGTCACTGAATACTACAACTGTGATATGAAAGAAAGAAACAACTCAAAAGAGAGGTGAACTTTGGCAGTACAGTTATGGATTGCATAAACTAGACAACTAATGCATTCACTAGTTACAGTTTAAAAAAAAAATCCCAGTAAGGTAGACAGTAAACAGATGATGGAAGACAATAAAGAAAGCAAGCTAAATGTACTTTAAGACTTACTTTAAAATCGAGTCTTTATTGTTAGAGACAGAGTGATGTTTATATCACTTTGCTCTCAGAGGAATTCCTCCAGGAGTTATTTTTGTTGTCGTTTAAAGCTAAATAAAATGGAAATAAATTCAAAGTGAATTCCACAGCGCTGTGAAAACCCAGCACTGTGTGGAAGCCAGTGCCTCTTCGAAGCCGCAGGTTGCACATCACTGTCCAATCCCACTCAGCTAGTTTAGAGTTTAAGTTTTCATAAGCTAAAGAAACCAGAGATGAACATGGCAAAAAAAAAACCCCTCACAGATGCTGCTGTATCCATTGTTCATACTGTTTTTAAACTTATTTCATATGCTGTTATTTACACCGATGAGCCATGACATTAAAACCACCTGCCTAATATTGTGTAGGTCCCTCTTGTACCACCGAAACAGCTCTGACCCGACGAGGCATGGACTCCACAAGACCTCTGAAGGTGTGCTGTGGTATCTGGCATCAAGACGTTAACAGATCCTTTAAGTCCTGTAAGTTGTGAGGTGGGGCCTCTATGGATCGGACTTGTTTGTCCAGCACATCCCTTAGAGGCCGAGTCAACACCTTAAACACTTTGTCATTTTCCTCAAAACATTCCTTTACAATTTTTAGCAGTGAGGCAGGGAGCATTATCCTGCTGAAAAAGGCCACTGTAATTAGGGAATACCGTTGCCATGAAGGGGTGTACTTGGTCTGCAACGCTGTTTAGGTAGGTGGTAGGTGTCAAAGTAACATCCACATGAATGCCAGGGCCCAACGTTGCCCAGAGCGTCACACTGCCTCCGCCAGCTTGCATTCTTCCCATAGTGCATCCTGGTGCCATGTCTTCCCCGGGTAAGCGACACACACACACACCCAGCCATCCACATGATACTTATGCAACAGTGAGCCTTGGGCACACATGACCCTGTCGCAGGTTCACCGGTTGTCCTTACTTGGACCACTTTTCATAGGTACTAACCACTGCATACTGGGAACACCCAACAAGACCTGTCGTTTTGGAGATGCTCTGACCCAGTCGTCTAGCCATCACAATTCAACACAAGTCAAAGTCGCTCACATCCTTACGTGTGCCCATTTTTCCTTCTTCCAAAGCGCCTACTTTGTGAACTGACTGTAGACTTGCTGCCTAATATATCCCACCTCTTGACAGGTGCCATTGTGTCCGAGAGAATCAACGTTATTCACTTCACCTGTCAGTGGTTTTAATGTTATAGCTGATGTGTATTTCTTTACTCTTTTTATGCCTACTTGTTGATTGAATGCCTGTCTTGTATGTCTTGTGTCTCCTGTCTATCTGTTGTTGTTGTTGTTGTTGTTGTTTTCTTGAGGTGCTGAGACAAGAATTTTACTCCTTGTGCTGCACAATAGACGTAGCAAATAAAACTCTTGAATCTTGTAGACATCACACCCTCCACCCATCATTAAGCTATAAAGAGCTTCAGTTTCAGAATCAACCATTTCAGCTTAGAACACAGCTCATCCACAGAGTCCATATTAAAAATTGGTATGTACTTATGCCTCATACATTATTTGTATAACATGATACAGAAATTATTGTGTTAACTGTGTAGTCTAAAAAAGCACTTGTGCTGAAAATGTCATTTTTAGCCTGTATATGGATATTAATTGAAGTTTGATATGTTCTTTGCTGTATAGATAAAACAAAAATAGTAATGTTCAGAATGTGCCCTGCGATGGACTGGCACCCTGTCCAGGGTGTACCCCGCCTTGTGCCCGATGCTCCCTGGGATAGGCTCCAGGTTCCCCGTGACCCTGAAAATTATAAAGCGGTATAGAAGATGGATGGATGGATGGAGTAATGTTCAGAAACAGGTTTTTGATAGTTAAAGCAATTTTTTAAAATGTACTGGTCAACTAGTAAAATAAGTAGTCGTGCAATCTCTAAATGCAGCTGCATTGAAACGATCACATTTTTCGAGCTAACTGATAAAACACAACATTGTTTTATGCAATATGTAATATGCTTAAGAGCATATTGACCACATGCCTCCAAGACAGCAGTTAAACTTAATCTCATAACAATGGTCTCTTTAAAAATTTGGCTTAGTGTTGTGCAGTATTCTTTGCCAGATTAAAAAAAAAAAGATATAATAATGTGGATTGCTGGCTCACACACATCCACTTACTACAGAAATAACCTTCCATTGCAAAACACATTGATGAATCACGGTAACAATCAATCATTCTGAGCACTACGTCGGACCCTTCAGTTATGGCCTACTTCACTGAAATACCGAGGAAAACAAAATGAAGATAAAATACGCAAAAGAAAATGGGCTTTGCAATTACAGTGAATCGTTTACTGCGGAAATGAGAGACACATGAGGAGAGATTCAAGCAATGTGTCCTCTTCTCTATAGACAAAGACTCTTAGCATGTCAGTGCGCTGAAAAGAAGCGTTCACTTTCTGTCCTCCCTCTACAGTGACGGCACCCATCAAGAGGTCTCTTCACAGGAGAACAATAGCCATGTTAAATGATGTATGATGTATAGTGTGTGTGTGTGTGTGTGTGGGGGGGGGGGGGGGGGGGGGTTTGTGTTCTGGCTTGTAGCAGGATTAAAACTCTTATACTGCGGTATGTTCTGAGAATTGAGGAGTACAGGAATGTAGAATATAGGGCATTAGGATACTGAGATGAGTCATGTAATGCAACACAGATAACACTTTGTTAAGAATAAAACAAAGTGGGGCGTGCCGTTATAAGAAAATAATCTGCGACGGAATGGTGTCATGCGTTGCCACGACAAAGTTGTTTATTTGTCTATACCAGTATGTCCTAATACGTTTTAGTCCTATTTATACCAAAGTAATTTGCCAAGGATTTCATTATTAAAGGCAAATGTTCATTGAAGAACAATAGGTTGTAGTTTTTATCCGCTTATAGTTACATTTTATGTGGAACATTCGTGAAACATCCGTTTATAACAGCTATAAACAGCCGTTCCTTTACCAGTATTTATTTTATTAGAATTTTTTTTTTTTTTTTTAAAGACACCAGAAACATGCATCTTAAAACGCATGCTACAGACAAACTGGAAAGTTCTCTGTCCTGAAGACTCTGCTATGGCGGAAAACCTTAAGTTACAGCTTTGCCTTACAGTGGAGACTCCTTCCATCCATCCATTCATCCATTTTTTCATATCGCTTATCCTAAAGGGTCGCAAGGAGCCTGGAGTCTATCCCTGGGAACTCAGAGCATAAGGTGGGGGACACTCTGGACGGGGTGCAAACCCAATCACAGGGCACAATCGCAAACACATTCACACACTACGGACAATTTGGAAATGACAATCAACCTACAGTGCATGTCTGTGAACTGGGGGAGGAAACCGGAGAACCCGGAGGAAACCCCCAAAGCACGGGAGAACATGCAAACTCCGCGCACACAGGGCGGAGGTGGGATTCGACCCCCCAACCCCATATGTTGCCATAGCAACCATTATATGTTTTTCTTTGTTGAACAATAGCATGTTCTTTAAACTCACTTGTTATTAGATTGTGTACAGCGTCCGTCATACACGTCCCTGTGAATTAGCTGTTACTATAGAAACCATAATATATTAGAAGGAGCAGTTATAGCTGCGCTTATAGAAATTTGATCAACATCAACACCTTCTGGCCAGTCATATTTGACAATTCCACAGCAATGTGATATAAAGTCCAATAACTACTGTTTTATCAGCAGCATATATAATAATTAACATTTATCCAAATGACACTTCGGTATATCAAACAATATTTGACGTACAGTGCTCAGTGTACAATGTTCGGTATGTGTGTATGTGTAAGAGAGAGAAAGAGACAGACAGAGCGTGTTTGTGTGTGTGTGTGTGCCCACACAATCTGTGTGTGTGTGTGTGTGTGTGTGTGTGTGTGTGTGTATATGTGTCCATGTGTGTCTAACCGGTAAAGCAGCCCAAGCAGGTGCTAAGAAGCAGTTTAACACTCTGCCTGAGACACGCTCTGCAAATCTTTTTAATTTTCTCTCTCTGTGTTCACGGCCTGATTGAGCTCTGAGGCCTGTAATAAAGTAATGATGCTCTACTACCCTCCTGAAGAAGTAGGTGAAAACACCCCAGGGTTTTATTTATGAATGATGCATATGCACTTTGTAACACAAAATGTGGGATGGTTTTCTGAGAGTCGCACGTATATTTACATAAAGCTTTGACCATGCGTCAGACGTCAAATACGTCACAATGAAAATGAGGATTGTGGATCGTGCTGGCTTAGCGTTTACATTTACACGGGATTGTTCAATCATAACTCTGGGCCTGCTAATCTTCATCTGCCCAGTTTGGATCTAGTTCCCTGTTTTTTGCTGATAGGCGTGAAATCTGATGGTCCCTTCTGCTGTTGTAGCCCATCTGTCTCAAGGTTGGACGTGTAGTGAGATGCTTTTCTGCTCACCACGGTTGTAAAGTGGTGTTATTAGAGCTATTATCGCCTTCCTGTCAGCTCAAAGCAGTCTGGCCATTCTCCTCTCTCATCAACAGGGTGTTTCCGCCCGCAGAACTGCTGCTCCCTGGAGATGAACAGTCCTTGAAATACACAAACCAGCCAATCTGGCACCAACAAATCTCTGAGATCACATTTTTTCCCCCATTCTAATGTTTGATGTCAGCTCTTGACCTGTATCTGCATGATTTTATGGATTCTGCCACATGATTGGCTGATTGCATTACTGCATGAATGTGCAGTGTACAAAGTGCCCAGTTTTATGTGTGACCAGTTTATACGTGAGAGAACAACAATGTTGAAAAAAAAGAGACACAGTCCAGTTCCACCTCCACCCAAACCAACACATGAAAAATACCTACTAGAAGTCATTTGTTATGTTTTGGCCACCTAGACAAGTTTGATTGATTTAGACAAGTGAAATAACGTAGACAAACTTGATTATACCTCTGTGTATGTCTTGGTAGCCACAACACTGCACACCATTGTTTACAAGGCTAATGGATTGATTGAGGAAATGATACTGAGAGGAGGAGACAATAATTGGCTTAAAAAGGGAACAAGCCTTTGTATGCTTTATTTGTATGCTGGAAGCCATGTTTGTTCACCATAGCAGTTGTTTTTACTCTGGAAGGCTGGAAGGGACTAATGAAAGACAGGATAGAGATAAAAATGTATATTTCTTTTTAAAATGTTGCTTTACTTTTGCTATGACTGAAAGATTGACTGGGGCTGCTTAATTATGAGTGCATAAGTGCCGGTGCATAATTATTAGCATTTTGGAGTGCAGAGACAGAAGGGATGATGTGCAGGTTAGGAATAAAACACTCTCTTATTGTGCTGTTTTAATTGAAGGAAGTGACTGCACACAGGAGATTTGAGCTCTAGTTACTCATTGCCTCTTTAGAGAGCTGCCTGTACCCTGCTCCTGCTGCCGGCACCGTAGCTCCGATAACATAAGTACGCTTAGGCAGCCTGACCCTTAAAATACCAAACACTTTACTCTTGTCATAATATATAAATTATAAGATTGAGCTTATTCATGTATTTTATAGTCAGAGTACAAATCTCTGTGAGTGTTATTTGATACTGATGGCTCACACTAGGCTGAATGAATGACTTCATCAGCCTGCTCATTGAGGGTATTATGGGAAGTACATCCCACACCTGGCCACGCAGGTCATGTGACACAGTAGCTCGTCAAGACGATGAAGCCGTGAACTCTGTTCATGTTTCACAGAAGGGCTTGCATTACGGCTTAATGTGTATGGAGAAATGGCCAGGCATAGCGTAAAATAGTGAGAGACGTTAGATAGTGGCACTGAGTTCAGGAAATGAATTGGCGCTAATCAGCTGAGGATGGGCTCCGGGAAGGGAGGGGGTGTCTTGTTTTTGTTCTTTATATAATGAGAAGAATAAGAGTTTTTTATAATCCAATTAAACATTTAGGCTTTTTATGCCAACAGGAAGTCAGAGTAATAAACAGACTCTTTTAGAGCATGAAATAACAAATGTAATCCAAACTAAACAAAAGAAACTTCACTGCATGCTGTATTGGCTATAATATGTGAAAGTAGGAGGCAGGATGCAAGTGTGAAAATGCAGTGTAGTTTATTTGGGCCAATCCAATCATATTTGGTGTCCATGGATCAAAACACAGGCAGACAGGACTAAATTGGGATAATCCATAATCATAAACTGATGAAACTGATGAAGGTCAAACAATAGGACCAACGAAGATGGCACCGAATTTGCTTCAAGGCTTGGACTTAATGGGACATTGCCAAATCAGACAGAGTATAAACCAGGGGTGCTCTATCATATACACAAAGGGCTGGTATGGGTGCAGCTTTTCATTCCAATCTAGCAGGAACCACACCTGTTTCCACCTTTTAATCAGTTGATCTTGGCTTTCAGTAGACTCAGGTGTGGCTTCTGCTTGGTTAGAACGAAAACCTGCACCCACAACAGCCCTTTCTAGATAAGATCGGACACCCCTAGTATAAACAGACAAACTAGTCAAGGGCAAAACACAGAACAGGTGAACACAATCAGGTAAAACACCAATGACGTGACATGGACGGAGACAGGACCAAAACAAAAGCACACAAAACAATTGTCGTGAAAGTAATTCTTGTCTCCACAACACATTTATAACCACTTGTAACCACAGCACATGCTGAGAGGCTAAATTTGTAATATTAGCCTATTTAAAAAAATTTTTTTTTTTTAAAATTGCCAGTTCCTTGAAATGTAAAAATACCTGGCATCTACTATTTAACATTTTAAACAGCTGCAAAATTCCAAAGCTAGTATAGTAGTGGAATATACAAAAAATACACAGCTAGCATGGAGGTGGACTCCATGGAAGTGTTCCTGCCAATCACTGGGTTCAATCTGGCTGTCTTACAAGATATCCTAACCACACAGGAGACATGGGAAAAGAGAGGAAAAACACGTTTTTGAAGTTGGATGTCTGCTACAGGTTAAAGTCCTGCAATATGAACAAAAGTGTAAGGCTTTACCATGGGCCACTAAGAAAACGTCACTAGTTGCGTCATGGACTAGCCTGTGAAGCCTGTTTTTAGCTGTTTTGAGTGAGCTTTCTGCTCACATTGCACAGCTATTGTGTCAGCACCCAACCTCCATACCGAGTGACAGGACACTCTTTGATGCTGCACTCCTGGGAGTGCTCCTTCACTTATCCAGAGGTGTGAAAACCGCAATTCTAACACGATGCAGCTGGGTACAACAGTAATTACCCAACAGGACTGTCTACTATGGAGTGTCTGAACTACCCTTCACCCCACTCCACCTCTCTCCCTCTCTGTCTTTCTCATTTTTACTCATCTATCTACAGAATAAGAAAAAAGGATAGAATCGTCATTTGGGAATTATGAAGTCAGGGCTTAGCAAATTCACACACGTTTTTTAATTAGTTTATTCATGGTATGTCCTCTGTCTGGAAAATATTAATCAAATATTAATAAAATACTAATGGGTCCCTAATAAATAATAAATAAGAACTTTTACATTAGTGGGCTTGAAAATGGACTCCCTTGCTATACTTTACAGACCTCTGGGGATCCTGCACTCCACTTTCAGAGCCACTTGTCTGTATTATTCTTCTTTGCCAGTTGCTTCACTATAAATAAGTAAATCCAGATTAACTGCATAACACGTTACTCAGGTCTTTAAAGGAAAATCTGTCTGATGTTTTCCGACTAAACGACGGTAGATGTCTAGCTAAGGAGCATTGAATAAAATGTCAGTCTCCTCATCTGTGCATGTGTGCGAGAGTGTGTTTGTATCTGTGTGTGTGTGTGTGTGTGTGTGTGTGTGTGTGTGTGTGTGTGGTGTATATGTGACTGCTGGTTGATATCATTCCCAACCATATTTCCTGTGGCTTAGCCCAGGGCCCCCCTCTGCGGAGATGTATGGTTCTGGTGATAAGACGGATATTAAAAAGCACTGTTCTTTCTCACTCTGGATCCTTCTGGCTTGACTAGAACATTTAGAATATACATACATACATACACTGTGTATATCCTACTAAGATCCTGTTATGATGGGGCGGACATTATTGGACAATATGGGCCAATAAATTTTTGATTTTTTTTTAATGTGCTTTGTTCAAACACTAGTTAGCGGAAGTGAATTTATTTATTACCACCAGAGGACCTTGCTAAAAACAACAACAACAACAACAACAACATAATAATAATAATAATAATAATATTAATAAGAGCTATTCTTTACTTAGTTGTTTGTTTATTTATTTATATATTTATTTATTTAGACACAAGATGGCCTTGCTGAAATGTTTGGTTTTTTTTGCTTTTTTTTTGAAGAAAAAAAAAAATTCTGTCTTTTCTTCACCGCCACTTGTCAGCTGATCTTCCTTCTGCTTCAGTTTGTGTATGGCAAGTGGGTGGATGCTTTACGGGGGTGTTACGACAGCTCTGTCACAGTCACTGGATGATCTTTTAACTCCAGCTACAGTGATGTCCTCCTCTCTTCCTATACCCATTTTTTTCCCTGCCTCGTCACATTCCATTCTCCACCTCATCTTGTGCTCTGCCTTTCTCCTCCTGCCCCCTCTAGCCATCTCCATTCCTCTGCTCTCTACGCCTACTTAATTCTCGCTTCTTCTCCATCTGTTTTCCATCTATCCATCCTTGCTGTTGCTCTCTCTCTCTCTCTCTCTCTCTCTCTCTCTCTCTCACATCTACTCTCATCAGTCTATGCCCCTCAGCTTTTCTCCTTTGCAATGCTCCCTCCATTTCATTCAACCGTCCTCTGTATCTGGTTCAAATGCAACATGTACAGAGTTGTGTTATAAAAGCCCTGTGACTTTGTTCCCCAAGGGCTGAAGAATATGATATAACACAGACAATGGTACTTTCAGGAAGATGCACATGCTGGTTCCAGTCCAGTGCTCAATGAGGCTAATTCCTTATATCTAGGCTCATGTGTGGTATGCTAGCTTGCTTCGTCTCCCAGGCAACTTCAAATCACTGTCACCTCAAAAGTGGATTCGTGATGGGATTAGGTCAGATTATGCAAATTTTCCCAGAACACCCCCATTTAGGGGTTTTGTTCAGTCATCTAAGGAGGATGTTGTTTTGGAGGTAACAACACAGTGTGCTTTTAGTACTGGTCAGTTAAACAATTGAAGTGCCAATAATGAGAAAACAGTGACTAATATCCAGCACTGCATATAACCTCACAAAATAGTCACTGATACATTTGTTAACAGAAAATAAGACACCAAAAATTCATCAAAATGTACAGTTTTTTCTTGAAGAAGAGGGAAGTGCTTAGTCCTGCTACCCAGTTTAGACTCTTAACAATAAAGGTTCTTCAATGGTTCTTTGAAGCATTATAGGTTCTACAAAGAACCATTTTCTTGTCAAGAACCATTTTTCTTGCATTGAACTATATGTTTCTTTGGAGATTAAATAAGTTATTTATGGTTCTTTATTGGTTCTTCAGCGCAGTGTATTGGTTAATCAAGGGATCATTGCTTAACAGGTTAAAGTGAACCCTATAAGATTCTTTGTGGGATTAGGAAAGGTTCTCCTGGCATCACTCTTCAGAACCTTACTTTGGTTCCTTAAAGCACTAACTAAGGTTTGTTTGTTTTTTTAGAGAACTTATGATAACATGGTTCCTTTTGGCACTGCTGTGAAGAACCATTTCTGGGTTCTTTAAAGCACCAGTGAATAGATGGTTCTCTAAAGAACTTGAGAACTAGTAACTCAAACAACCACTCTTTACAACCATGGGGAGGTGAAACGCATCTCAGAACACACAACACACACAACCTTGAGGTGAATGAGCTACAACAGCAGAAGACCATATAGAGTTCCACGCCTGTCAGCCAAGAACAGGAATCTGAGGCTACAGTATGCACAGGTTTACCAAAAAAGACCAAACTGGACAGTTTGAAAAATATCGCCTGCTCTTTTTTAACTGTTAAATATAACCGTCACACAGAAAAGGATTTAATTCAAATGGCATTTGGTGCTGAATTTATTTCATTCTGATGAGTGGTCAAATAATCAAAGACACTCATTGCTGGAATTTATTCAGGAAGGAACAAGAGCTAGTGCTTCGGAGTACTGGAAACATTCATCCATTTTGAACGGATCAGTGTGTCTGAAATGTTGCCTCAATGGTTACTCATCAGAAGGTCAGGGGTTCAAGCCCCAGCACTGCCAAAGCTGCCACTGTTGGGCCTTGAGCAAGGCTCTTACCCCTATCTGCTCCATGGGTGCCATATCATGGCTGACCCTGCGCTCTGACTCCAACTTCCTAACAAGCTGGGATATGTGAAGAAAAGAATTTCACTGTGCTGTAATGTATATGAGACGAATAAAGACTTCTTCATTAATTGAGCACTAACCCTAAGCACTAACCCTAAGCAGTGCATTGGGTTATGTTACGAGTGCACTGGCTATGTTTTTGTGTGAAATTGTATTTGTATTTTTTGTGTGTACTTCTGTGAGCTGTGCTAGCAATATATACTTGTGTGTGTCTTGCAGGATTTTGGCCAAGGTGGGTTCAGACTTTGACCTGAGGACGCTCCGGGCCGTGCGAGTGCTGAGACCTCTCAAACTGGTGTCAGGAATTCCTAGTAAGTGTGTAGAAGCAAATAATTGGTTATGCACCCATAACAACATGCACTGATCACAAATAACAGTCTGTGTACGTCAGGTCTACAGGTGGTGTTGAAGTCCATAATGAAGGCCATGGTTCCTCTGCTGCAGATCGGCCTGCTGCTCTTCTTTGCCATTGTCATGTTCGCCATTATAGGAGTGGAGCTCTACATGGGCAAGTTTCAGAAGACCTGCTTCAAAAACGGGACAGGTTAGTATAATCTATCGGCTGAAGATAAAGCCGGTATGACTAAGCGATCTTTTCTGCGTCAGTGTATGTAGCATATTACCACAGTGGATTTTAAAAAAAAAATTCCTGATTACAGTCCTTTGAGAATTTTATCTGACATTCTTAATTGCCTGAAAAAAAAAAAAATCAAACAGGCTCCCACAAATGTAAATGAGCTCATTTTGGTGTCATATTAAACAGTCTAACAGCTTATTAACTTTCAATATAAATTTTTTCAAGGGAAATAAACAGACATCGTAATTAGTCTGTGGCAGAGCCGAGTGCGCTTCATAGCAAAGGGCCGAAGATGGTGTAAGTCTGTTCAGGTTGATGATATGTTTTAAAATAAATTGTTTATCTTGTTTATTGTTAACACTTGCTGAAGTAAATTTTCTGGGTTCCTCATTCAGATTATGTAAATCACCTCCATGTAGTTACTCCGAGGTTGCCAGATTTTCATTGAAAATCTGCTTCTGAGACAGGTTTTTCAGGAGCGTCCAGACCACCAACTTTGGGCTAAAAAATGCAGACTGAAGACTTCAAGTCTAACAATATGGCTTCTACCCTCATTATTCGTTGTAGTAGTATCTCAGTGGTTAAAACATTGGCCTACCGATTGGAAGGTCTTGAGTTCGCCAAGCTGCCGCTGCTGGGCCCTTGAGCAAGGCCCTTAACTCTCAATTGTATAAAATGAGATAAATGTCATGAAAGTCATTCTGGATAAGGGCATCTGCCAAATGCCGTAAATGTATTCAGCAGCTTGTAATATACCACTTGATCAGAACATCCTATTATTTTGCCTTTTTAAAATATATATATATTTAATGAGTCTTTATTGGACACATGTACATATACACAGTAAAATTCTTTTCTTCGTATACCCCAGCTTGTTAGGAAGTTGGGGTCAGAGCGCAGGGTCAGCCTTGATACAGCGCCCCTGGAGCAGAGAAATTTAAGGGTCTTGCTCAAGGGCCCAACGGTGAGAGCTTGGCAGTGCTGGGGCTTGAACCCCCGATCTTCTGATCAGTAACCCAGAGCCTTAACCATCAAGTCACCACTGTCCCCACCACTGTTGTTTATGTACACTTTATGAAAGCCATGAGATACTAAATTCAGGTTGTAATGTGTGCTCTTTCTTGAACTTTTCGTGAAAAGCAATCAGCAAGATATTGCTTTTTTAAGAATTAAATGCTGACTTTGTGGATCACGTTCACTTCTGACACAAAGTCAGCGTTTATTTCTTTAAAAAATAAACTGCTCCTGCTGATCCCCTATTTTTCCATTAAAGAGATCAAGCGACGGCAGGTAAATACGATAAAAGTTTTGCTTTTCAGTGTGGAACGTTATCACAGTGAATATCACAAATATTGCTTGTGTACTGTATTTCACATCATTTCACTAGTTTGATTGCTTTTTTTCTATTCACACAATCTATCCCATACATGTCGTGCTGCTCCGCCCACACAAAAGTACAGCCAGTATATTCGAAACATTAGGTACGAAAGACTTGTTGATTTCTCTGTGTGTGTTGTGTGTATATCTGTAGAAGAGCTGGCAGCAGATTACCCATGCGGCTCGGATACTCCATCTAGGCAGTGTCCCAATGGCACGGAGTGTAAGAAAGGCAGTGCGTGGAAAGGACCAAACTATGGAATCACTAACTTTGACAACATCTTGTTCGCCATACTTACCGTCTTCCAGTGCATCACCATGGAAGGATGGACCGATATTCTTTACGATGTGAGTAGCTTGGATATCACAAGTCCTTTACAGGATATGGATTGTGTTTTCATTTCCAGGACTATAATATATGCACTACGCTACATCTCAGGATGTTTGACTCTGTCTGTTGTGCTTGACTGACTCCTGAAATCTGCAGAGGGACTGACTGTCTCTGCTAGTAATAAAATGTAGATCTTGTGCATGCTGGCATGAATATTGAACGTGCACAAGGGACAAAACAGTCTGCTCGTTCCACTTGCGGGACAAAATTCCACAAAATCGGGAAAGAGAGATTCTTTTGTTTTCTGTAAATCTAGAGATGTTCTCTACAATAAAAATCATTTTATGGCAGCAGACTTGCCAGGGAGTTATTGTAATTAATATCTACAGCATTCTTTCTGTAATATTTCTTTCCAGTACTGTTCATTTGACATAGGACCAGCTTATCAAAATACACAACAAGAATTTTCTAAAATGAATAGTGAGAACAGCGGTGAGAGAATACAATAGGAAAACTTAGAAGTAAGTACGCCACATATGCGGGACTGCCTATTTGAAATATCAGGGTTGCTAGCTAGGCTAACATTACCTAGCATTGCCTACTGTAGCTTTACTTCCAGTTTAAACTTGTTGCACTTACCCTGCTTTGCTACCTGAGGTAAATGCTTCTGGTGGATAGTTTTACAGTTAAGTTTTTACTGTAGTTTTTTATTTATTTATTTATTTTTACTGTAGTTACTGTAGTTGGTTTACTGTGCAATACAGTACTGTCAAATATTTTATCCAAAATATCAGGCAAAAACTATGAAACACATTTAAAGTTGGTCTGAACACTGGTTTTTGTTGCAGTTCTATCCAGTTCTGGATTCAATTGCAAACCCTAAGTGGTTAATTTAGACCGTTATCAAACATGTAGGAAAAACAGATCGTCCTGCTTTGTGTATGGCTTGCACTGTTGTTTTTTGTAAGTAGATCAGGTTTTATCCACCATATTTGTTAATGATGAATAGAGGGATGATTTAGACATGGTAAACGAAAACAGAAAGAAAGATATGTTAAAAAACAAAAGATTGAGCTGCATGTGGCCTTTCTTCATCCCGCAAGCTTCATATCTGACCTCGGGTGAATAGTCACGCAGCCCCTATAAGAATGTACAGTAATTTGTCCGCAGTGCAGCCCGGCATCACAAACCACTGTAAATTTAAGGTCGACTTAACCTCACCAGCTACTTCCTTCCAGCAGTCTTAGTACTGTTTAGCCTTCAGGAAGCCAAAATGTGCGCAGCGGGAGTGGTGCAATGGCTTTTGGGCAGAGAGGATGTTGTAGCAAGCTGGCATGCTTGCACCTGGCCCCGTCTCACTGGCTGTGAAATGCATCACTGTGCCAGAACTTGGTGGGGAAGCAGCATATGCCACTCATATGCTGCAAGTCTGTGGCAGAAAGGAAAACATTGTGGGGCCAGCTGCATTCCCGCCCAGCCTCACTTTCACTCATTTTCTTCCACTCTTTCGCTAATCTTCACACCCACTCTCCCCCTACTTCGCATGCAAGTGCTATGTCTGTTTCTCCCGATGTTACAGCTTTCGAACCACCAGACTGTCAGAATGGCTGTCAGTAAGCCAGTGGCCTCGTGCCTAATAAGTAGGGGTTTACTTTATCAGTGGTTAACTCTATCAGTGGAGTTTATTCCCATGCTTGTTTTTATGAGATGAAAGTTCCTACTATTAAGTTCCCTGGGATAGGCTCCAGGCTCCCCCTCAACTCTGTGTAGGATAAGCGGGACAGAAAATAGATGGATGGGTTGATCCTGTATGTGGGAAGTGTTTTTGTGGTCTGTTTGTTAAGGTACATACTGTATGAATGTGTTTAAATATCAGACAGCGTAACAAACTAGTGCAAAATGTCATATGTCGACTTAATATTATTGCCAAGGAACAGCATTTTAACTTTATTCTGTCCATCAGCAAATTCAAAGGCAGATTAAATCTACAGCTACTTTGTTACCTTTTGTCTCGTTACTAAAATGTCATTGTTGCACAAGAGCCCAAGCCAGAAAAGCACACAATGTTCAAATACAATATAGTCCTACTCTCTGTGTATGGTTTAGGATGGACTTTATGCCCTTTACGCCTTATGATCAAACTTGCATATGTTCAGCTGGTGCAACTGGCCCCAAAACAGTAAATAAGTACAACAGCCATAAGAATCATTCAGAATGACTGGTTCATAATGATGATAAGTCATGGGGCTATAGTATTTTTAATTCCTTTCATGGTATTCCGTTTCATATACGTATTGCAGTTGATTTAAAAGCAACAATTTTAGAGGCAGGACAGCATATATGACAGACCCACTATGTTTCTTTAAGCTTATTGGCTTGTACGAGAAGTCATTGTCTTTCTGTAATGTAATCAGTGCTGCCAAAATGAACAGTTATTGCTCTGCTGTATGTAGACCAATGGGTGTGACAGCTAAATATCAGTTAATGAACAATTCCTATTACTAACACTTGCAGTTGAACTAACTCTTCAACAGAGTTTTCACTCATTTGTAATGCTAACACCAGCTAATTGTGTATTCGAACCCCCCCCACCCCCCAGATATTTCACATTCAGCTCTTACATTGATGCAAAGTAGCCGTGCAAAGTAAAAGAACAGTAATGGATTCTGTAAAACACCCATTCATTTCTCGTTACTTACACGCAATGAGATTTGCCTAAAACCGTGTACAGATCATTCATTGTAATCATCCTCTCTTGGTCTCCAATCACTCTTGAGGAAATGATGAGGGTGTGACGCATCCTGTAAATCTAGGTTGAAAACCAATATCATAAAATCTCAAGGCTGTCTCATGAGATACTGGAATTGTTTTTAGTTCAACATGATGAAAGCGTAATACAGTGTATATATATATGTATATACATCAATGCATGCAAAATTTGATAAACATAGCATGATCTCACGATTGTAAGGTTATACTATCTCTATTTGGCATTTTGGTTGAAAATGAGTTCCACATTCATATGTTTGCATACACTCACCAGACAGTTTAGTAGGAACACATGTACACCTGCTCATGTATTCATGCAATAATCCAATCAGCCAATCATGTGGCAACAGCACAATGCATAAAATCACACAGATACAGGTCAAGAGCTTCAATTAATGTTCACACCAAACCTCAGAATGGGGAAAAATCTCAGGGTTCTCATTGGCTTTGACCTTGGCATGCTTGTTTGTGCCATACAAGGTGGTTTGAGTATTTCAGAAATGGCTGATTTCCTGGGATTTTTACACACAACAGTCTCTAGAGTTTACACAGAATAGTGCAAAGCAAAACAGCTCTGTTGGCGCAGACGCTTTGTTAAGAGAAGAGCCAGACTGTGGTGAACAGAAAAGCATCTCACACATTCAGACCTTGAGGAAGATGGGCTACATCAGTAGAAGACCACATTGGGTTCCACTCCTGTCTACCAAGAACATGAATCTGAGGCAACAGTGGGCACAGACTCACCCAGGCTAGACAGTTGAAGATTGGATTTGTTTTTTCAGGCGATGTTTTGACAATCATCTCCTGCCCAGAATAATTGAGAGTGGTAAAGTACTTTTCCATACTTTTGGAATTAAGTATTCACTAATGTTTGGTTAAACCTTACAGGCTGTGTGGAATATAATCAAATGTTTTATATGACCAGCATATAACATTGACAATGGGTGCTTGGAGTAGTATTGTTCTGATTGACTTGCTAACAGTAAATTTCATTGTGTTGTAAAGGAAATCCTCTTAATTGCATCCTACGCTACTATTGTTTCTGTTGAAAGTAGGCAATTTTCCAGATTATCATGCTTTTACTAATGATCAGGTTCCTCTTTGGGTTTCCTATTCCTGATTTTGGATCGCAAGCTCTAGTGCTAAGGTTCCTCCTGATCGCCTGCTTGCAATGTCAAGAAACCATTTTTGTGTTTAAATGACTGAATGTTTATGCAGGCGTAGGTAAGATAATGAAATGCATTGGACTCCAGACTCCATTTTCTAAATGATGTTCTGTGCCGGAGTTACAGCATGTGATGTGACTCTTGAAGATTAATGGGGGAAGTCAGTAATGAAATTGTGGGCTTAACTCAGAGATCACAAGAATGCTCTCAATAATGGTATGTTTAGCGTAATTGCATGAAATATTCTGCAGCGTCATACTTGAAAAAAAAATAAAAAATCCACTCTGAACAATTACAAGCCTAATTCCGAAAAAGTAGGGACAGTATGGAAAATGCAAAAAAAACAAAAACAAAAAGAGTCATTTGAAAATTCCATTCACCCTGTAATATTTTAAACACACATTATTAACACATTATTTAATGTTTTATTTTGTGAATTTAATTTATTAACTGTACGGGACCTTTGTTGCCTTATTTTGTGCTTCATAATGCGCCACACATTCTCAATGGGAGACAGGTTAGGACTGCAGGCAGGCCATGCTAGCACCCGCACTCTCTACTTACGCAACCATGCGCTTGTAATCCGGGCAGAATGTGGCTTGGCATTGTTCTGCTCTGGATGGAAGCATATGTTGCTCCAAAACATTTACATATCTTTCTGCATTAATGCTGCCCTCACAGATGTGCAAGTTACCCATTCCATGTGCACTTACACACCCCCATACCATGACAAACGATGGCTTTTGGACCTGACGCTGATAACAGCTTGGATGGTCCTTTTCCTCTTTGGCCCGGAGAACACGACGGCTGTTTT
>JANDJT010000081.1:3901545-3940753 GCA_024331685.1 Stegophilus panzeri | reverse complement strand
TCCATTACAGACTCATGACGGTTTTTAAGACAGTGACGTCTGAGGGATCGGAGATCACGCGCATTCAGAAGTGATTTTCAGCCAGCCTTAATTCCGCATAGCCATGTTTGAAGCTTTGCGCCTGCATATTTGAAACTGCTTGTCCACAGAAAGCAAAACATAACCTCCTAGCTAGTAATTTAGATTCATTTGGGTATGTGAGTTCAGGCGAAACCAGGGAGCTCCAGCATGATAGAGGCAGTGCGAGGCGGAGCCCTTTGCTAATGAGATAGCAGTCCTCATTTTATGCTTGTTGATTTTACTGCGTTTTTGCTTCTTAGTGTAGATTAATAGATTTCTGCTTAATTGCCCTGCTGGGTCATGCACTGTACCAGAGGTCAGGGGCTGCATTAGAACAGTTTTTGTTCTTTTACACTAAAATTCTACATCAAATTTGTAAATGAAATCTATTACCAAACAGCACTGTGTTGCACTGCACACAAATGGCTGTTGGAGTTGATTTGATTGAATATCTCAGTATCGTTCTTAACCACGCCTCCTGATAATCCAGCATCAGCACCGCTCTGCACCGAGGTACCACCTGAAGATTCCAAAAATACTAATATGCAAAATAGAGCCCTTTATGTCATTTCTTCCTTTAATTTGTCTAGTGTTTGGACAGCTAAGCCCTCTGACACCTAGCATGTGGACAGTAAGTGCAGAGTGTGTGCCAGGTGAAGCCTGCACAGTCAGTATATATATTTGTGTAGGGTGGGTAAAAACAATAGTCTCATTACCGCAGGCTGACTCACCAGGCCTGCGTGCACCTTGACCCTGTTGCTTTGCCACTCTGAGACGTCAGACACACGGGCACGCTCATTAAACGTAGTTAAAAATAGCCTGTCAGGGCTGGACTGAGAGGAAGTATATTTGCACTCAAGCAGCAGTGAATCATTGCTTCCACGTTATCGTATCGTCTTCTTCTTCACGCTCTTCTCTTTGCGTCTCCTCCCACCTTCTTCATTGATGTAGCTAATTACGGTGGCAGTGAAAAGGAAAGCAGAGGAATGCTAAAGGATGCTGGTAGTAGAATGAAATCCATTGAAAAAAAAATTGGTGTTATTATTATTTTTTTATATATACAAATGTCAGGAATCTTGATGCTGTCGAAAACTTTATTCTATAAAACTCAACATTACTTTATGTATCGTATAATCTGTTATGATCATCTCAATTCTGCAGTTTATTATTATTATTATTATTATCGTATTGTTTAATTTGCATTCTGTGTTGTTGTTTTTTTTTTATACAGTATTTGTTTTAGTAGACAGTTGTGAGACACAGGATGTATGAGATCAAAAGACCAGGAAGAGAAGATGGTCGCAATTTGTCGACTAGTATAAAAGCATTGTAATAGAGATCACGCTTGAATTCGAAAATATGCTTCTTTCATCTTTGGACTTTGAAACTTGAATTGCTTCAAGAGTATTAAAAGATCACATCCCTTTATTGTTCTGTATACATAGATTTCCACTTGAATCTTGTTCTGGTCCTCTATGGACTGGAGAAAGTGTGTCATTGGTTAACAGTCGGCAGTAAATTCAAGAGGTTAGAGTGATCTGACCTTTAAAACGTATTTAGTTATGGATTATTGAATACATTTAAAAAAAAAATAATTGGTTAGAAATATAACGGCTAAGCTTTTGAATGCTTAATATTACAATATAAACAATGATCTAACCAAACCAATATGCGAACAAAACAATTGTTTTCATCTCCTTCTGCTGTTACATCCAGCTTCGAATAATACGTTAGGAGTAAAACATGGTGGTGTGTGTTGTTCTAGGAAAATAATCCACATCAGGGTGGTGTGATACAGCTTGACACTAAGCAGAGTTACATTACTGTTACCGTCTTGATGGTGCAGTGGATTGATTTCCTGTAGCAACGCCCCCCACCGTGCTTCACTCCTTTTATTACATATTATGTGACAGCAGAATGAGGTGTGGTCTTTCAAACACACCTCCTGACACCTCCTATGGCCCGAGGTGTGATATTCCTCTTATCCCCTGACAGCCCATCATTCCTTATTTAATGCAGGCAAGCGGTCTGAATCCAGCATCACGCAGTTAGGAGCTTGGAAAGGGCAGCACCATTTACAGTGCATTCAGAGAAATATTTGGGTACTTTTGAGTACAGTTTTTACAGTGTATGAAAAATACTCTTGGTTTCTCCTCGAATGAACGTAATAAATGCTTCAGCGTATTTTCACGTGCACTTTCTTGGCTTCTGCTGTTCCACTGGGTCAGGGTCACTTGATATTGTCAAGGAACCAGCCAAGATGGATGTACAAAGAAATTTGTCCATTTTATTGCTGAACTCCTATGCTAGTGTCAGGAGTAGTGAAAAAGAGATGAAATAATACATATATTTTGATTCTTTTTAGTTAATTGACGTAGCTTAACATTGTAAACTCAATTCAAGTTGTTATTAGCTGGTTTATTTGTTCACCATTTCTGTATTGCAGGATTATACGTAGTCACGAAGCAAACATTCCCTGGACGTGATTGCAATCCTTTGTGCAGTAGGGGAGATCGTTGATAATTGTATACAGCATATCCTCCACGGTGTTAACATGATTTAATCAAGTCAGTGACGCATGTGAGGGCTCTAGCAGAGCTAGAGATAAGTGTCACAGTACAGCAGGACCCTTTGTCTTGTGACGTGGAGCGTTGGGTCAGAGTTCTCTGTGTTGCAGGTAATGCATGTGTCAATCACTGGGGTTCAGACAACTTTATTCAGGCTTTATTCTCTCACATGACAGTGCACTGAAGATAATCCAGGTGACAGAGTTCTGAAGCTGTTTACGAATATGTTGCTCTGTCAGCATATATGTAGGGAACGTTCCTCGTATTCAGAGTCAGGTTATGCACTGCTCACGTGGATTTTCTGAGCGATTATTAAAATCACCCACATGTAGTTCATGGTTCTGTGGTTGCCAGATTTTTCTTGATCAGAGTTGTCTCAACAGTGTCTAGACCACCGCCTTTAAACACAAGTACTTAGAAACTTCTGTCATTTGTAACACAATGCAACATAAAAGCAAGATACAATTTAAATTGAAAAATAAAAACGATGAATATGATGATATATAAATGAGAAGATGGCAATCAATCAAATAATTATCTAATATGAGTCTAGCATATTACAAATTATGTTGCTGCATGAATAGTCCTAGATGTAATGAGCCCATTAATCACAGTGAATGTGGTTTAATTTAACAACCTGGCCTCCTTCCTTGTTATTCAGCAGCTTATAAAATAGCACTTGATCCAGCACATCCTATTATATTGTTGTTTATTTTTTATCTTGTGATCTAACAGTTAACTGTGCGTACAGCTTAATGAAGACAGAAGATAGTAAATTAAGGGCTAAATTAAGGAAATTGTAATGTGTGTGCAGGCGGTAGGCTATTTAATCCAGTTTTTATGTCACTATTTTGAGTTGTCAAATGAATCAACAATGTCAATATTTTTGTTAGTTCACTGGTTTGGTCATTCTTCTGTAAAGAAAATGTGACTATGGTTTTCGAAGGATAAGCTTACCGAGCACTCATCTGCTACGCTTATGGCTCATTTTTAAGTTAATCCATAATGTCATGCATATCAAATTTTCTTCATTGAGATCAAAAACGTTTCTGATTTCTAAAATTCTGTCTTCTCTGATGCTCTTCCTTATTGCCTAACTACGTCGCTTGAATGGCATTCTGTAGTATTTATAGACCACAACATGAATTTAAGTGTGAAGTTGTGGTTACGTCAATTTGTCCGACAGCTGCGCTTACATCTAACAGTCCAAGGATAGAATCATGAGTAACTTAAAACAAACACAATGCTGTTTTCAGCAAACTCCACCCCAAACAACTGTCTGAATAGCACTTAAGTCTGTAGATAGAGTTGAGGTCTGAATTTCTGTATTCAATCAAATTATCAATTGAGTTAAATCAACACATGCGTTTAACTCAACCATGAATACGGCCCAGTTTGATCAGGCTATCTTTGGTGCATTTTGGTAGCAGGCTACAGTATAATGCGTACCCAGACAAAGCATAATGAGTCCATAATGAGTAATATCAAAAATCATTCTGTCAGCTATTCTTCTCTCAGATTTGAGAGGAGTAATATTAAAAAGCTCCTGTAAGTCTACTGGCAGTGATAGGACCCATTTTTGGATGTTAAAATGCCTTGATGTTACAAATTTAAGGATGGTCCCAATTATATTAATCCAAGAAGAGGAATGGAGTGTCAATAAAATCAATTTTACAGTACAGTGCTTATAGTATTTTCTGTCTGATTTGCTACATCGAACTGAAGCACTGCACCTGTCAATTTGACCCTTCACCACCTTCCCTGAAGTCTAATGCACCTGTTCTTTATTTATACACTCATTTCAGCCATGTCACTTGTGAAACATTTGCAATACCTTCTGTAAATTCAATGCTGAGCACTGTGTGCCTATAGGGGTTTCATTGGACTCCATAATTTCGGGTTATTAGCACTTGGCAGCAGACGTTTGTGTTTCATGCATCTGGAACCAGTCTCAAAAGTCCTGCTTTGTCATAAGAATTTCTTCACTTGGTTTATGATTAAGAGGCCCCGCAGGCGTTAATGCATTCAAGAGCATATGCTAAATCTAACCTTGTGAATTATCGGTGACAAAAGAAAGTGATAAAAAAGATTCAAGCTTGTACTCGCTGAGAAACGTCTCTGGGAATAGCATTTCCCAAGCACAAACACATCAAGCCTTTATTTGAACGCTCCGCGGTGATATAGTGCCTTGACATTTAAAGGAAGATAAGTTAATTCCCTCCTCAGCACAAGTGTATATTGACAGGCCCATTGCGCATTCACTAACAATCAGGCCACTATAGAGGGACTTTTCATATAGTTCCATCTTCACACTTGTCCCCACTGGACCTTATTGCTATTCTTACGCTTTGTTTTTAAAAGAGGTTCTGTATCTGAGTGCAGGTTCAAATCAAAAAGGGTGAGCTCAGGGAAAAAAAAAAACAAAACTGCAGAGATACTGTAACACACGATAGGATTGTGGGGGGAAAAAAGAAAAAAGTGGTCCCTTGCCAATAAAAGACACATCTGTTCCCTTCTTTTTTTAACAGGGCCCAAAACTTTATTTTCCTTCCCAAATAGCTGACTCCTCACCTGCTCAATGATGCAAGTTTGAAGAGTTTTCACCCGCCCACCTCTCCCTCCTCCACATCGTCTAGCAGGGACAGTTTTTGAAGAAAAGGAACAGATAGGCAGCCAGTGGGCGAGAGGACTTCCACAAGAAAATTGTAGAGACATTAAAATAATATGATGTGTTATAAAGTAGCATATAGTTTCTATGCAGTTTTATCACCCCAAGGTAGTTCATCTGCTCTTGAATCTTTTTCCAAGAGATGTTTTCCCTTGTTTTTAACCATTTCAAATACCAAATGAATTTAAGCATGGGACTCTGTAGTGCTTCGACTCTCCTTAGTTGAATTTTGTTGAAATTGAAAAATCTCTTGTATCTTAGCATCACAGTTAGCATCACAGTTACCGGTTTGTTTGTTGTCCTTTTATCATTACTTTGATCATTGTTATAATGTGGTCAGCATTAACATTACAGTTTGCCTTTCTAGCTTATATGTAAAAATGAAATTGTCAGCACATATTTTTTAAAATAAATAAAGGCACATATTTTTTTTTAAATAATTGCTCTCAATCTCTCTGTTGTGTACTTTGACCAAATATGAAGTTTTACCCATATAAAATCTGGAACAGTTAAAACAAAAATGTCAAGACACACGAGCTTGAGCTTAATAGAGGGCCAGAGATGGATCTTTCAAGAAAACGATCACAAACTTAAATCCAAATCAACAAAGAAATCATTGTTTTGCAAAGACTATACCAGTCTCCAGATTTCCAGATATTAAAAACTTAGGTTTGAATTGAAGAAGATAGGATCTTAAATGTTCTCCATGGAGGAGTGAACCATGATCTCTTTAAAGTGATCTCTCTGTAAGGTGGTAACCTTTTTAGAGATTACAGGAAGAGATTTAGTCTTTACTCATTGTGGATGTGCAAATTATATTCAAATGAAGGTATACAGGGTGACCATATGTGCCTTGAAGAAGCATTCAACCCCCTGGAAGTCCCAGAGTCCGATAGAGATCAACCTTAAAAAACAGAAAACAAAACAGCATCATTAAGAAACACCAGGAAACTATCAAAACAAGTTTCGGACAAAGTTCTGGAAAAGTATCAATCAGGGTTTGGTTGTCAAAATAAATTATACCAAACTTTGAACATCCTTCAGAGCACCATTAATCCATTACTAAAAAATATATATATATAAATAATATGACAAAAGCTTGACTTGACATAGAGTATGCCATCCCCCAAAAGTCAGAGAAGCAACCAAGAAGCCGAGGGTGACTCTCAAGATGATGCTACCACCTCCATGCTTCACCATAGACATGGTGTTCATAAGGTGATGAGCAGTCTTGGGTTTCTGGCAATGTTAGACATTTGTACCAAGGCCAAAAATGTCAAATTTGGTGTCATCAGACTAGAACTTTTTTACACATGCCTGCCGAGTCTCCAAAAAGCCCAGATTTGATTTACATCATTCAACACAATAGAAGTTAGAGCAAGGAGCTGTTGTACTAGCATATGCCAGGCTATAAATTGTTAAAGCATGTCAAATTATACCTACATTTATTTCTAACTCTTACTCAATTACATGTTAGACCTTCAATTAATATCTTTGTCTGAAAATTGAATGAAAACTGGCAAATGTTTTGGCATTTTCCAAAAACTTCATCTCCTCCCAACATGACTCAGCACTGGTTATGTGGTATGTGCCTGGGGTTAAAGCTATCCTAATGATTCAGATTTTATTACATTACACAGTTGTTTTCGTAGGAGCCTGACAGCAGCACTAGCATTTAAGCTCTTGGTGCCACATTTCTGTGAAGACTGCATGTGGGAGAGGGGTTGTAATGACTTAATTTATTTTGCATTACACTCTTGCTCCATGGGTGAATGATACAATTAGTCTTAACTGGGTTTCATGCATGCAGTATTGCTGAAAATTAGATTTTCTTTCAAAGACTGACATAAGGACCTCTGTGCTTTTGAAAAACTTTTGGCATTTGGCATTGTTGCAGCCTTTATCAAGGGAAGGGGGGTTTAATTCGGTGACGGAATTCAATCTGTCAAATGATGCTTATATGTAATTTATTTAAAAAGTTGTGCTTGTACTGTAGATTAGAAATCAAGAAGGTCAGAGATTGGTGGTGCAAAATTTCTCTTCTGTGTGTAGACCAATGACGCCTTGGGCAACGCGTGGAACTGGATGTACTTCATCCCCCTCATCATCATCGGCTCCTTCTTCATGCTCAATCTGGTTCTTGGCGTCTTATCAGGGTAAGACAGATTTCAATTCTCTTTCTCTTTTTCTCTGCCTTCCTTTCTTTCTTTACCTCTCTCTGCAGATTCTTTTGTACGTGTTTTAGTAAGAGATTAGCGAGCACTGGCTACAGTGTCCTAAGGTCCTAAGGCATAGGATACAAAGTGTAAATATTATACCATTCCAAAACAGGGCCAAAGTTCCAAACCAGCTTATTGGCAATGAGTTTGCGAAAACAGTGTAATTGTCTGCAATAAGAACCTAGTGTAACTACTGTAAGGCAGGACTTTGCAAAGACTAGTAGATAAAGGTCATTAGATATCGGTGAATTAACCGACAAGGTGAAGCCACTCAAGCTTGTCGAGGGGAGGTGAGAAATCGTAACATAAATTAAAGTGACCAGACAACAGATTTGTCATTTTGATGCAAAAAGTCATTTGTCGTTCTGATACAATCATACATGTTGAAATATCTGAGGTGGCCCTTACAACAACTGAGAATATAGGCAATGTCAAGACTCTAAAGTACACGACATAGGGATTTCAAACTCGTCCTCTCCTTTGGAACGAAGTGCTCCCTTCTGTTTCTAAACACCGTCTCCTTTATCTTCTCCAGCAAATGCTTGATCTGAGGTTCACCTTCTCAGTTATCATTTTCCAGCACATGACATCTGCTCTCACACTTCTTTGCAAGGATAGTACCTCACACTTGATATATACTGTTTGATGGGTTTCCATCAGCTTCCATGTGTGGGTTTGTTTGTGTGTGTGTGTGTGTGTGTGTGTGTGTGTGTGTGTGTCTTCTCAGAGAGTTTGCCAAAGAAAGAGAGCGTGTAGAGAAGAGACAGGAGTTTCTGAAGCTCCGCAGGCAACAACAAATTGAGAGAGAGTTGACTGGCTACCTGGAGTGGATCTGTAAGGCAGGTATGTGACCAATATTACTACTAAATTCTCTAATTCTCTTTTTAAATCATATCTATATATTTACATTAACCAGACACATAAAACATGGGGAAATTTGGTTCTGGGTATCCAAAATGGTGATTTTATTGAAAATTAGTGCTGTTTCCCAATTGCATGCAACTATTTGCCACTGTCTGACAATGTGATGTCATGCTGAAATTGATGTTTTGGGCTGTTAATACACTCAAAAGTATGGAATGCTTTTTTCAGAGGAGGTGCTGCTGGCTGAGGAAGATCAGAACGCAGAAGAGAAATCTCCACTGGATGGAGCGTGGTACAAGAGGAAACAGAACAACCCAGGTAAAAGGAGGGTGAAGTGAAAGGCACTGGTGTTTTGTGTACCATAGTAGCCTATCATAAACTAGACTAATATACTGAGGAACCTTCATTCATAAATGAGATTTTGGTCTGTATTTGTGTAACTTGGATGTTTGATACAAACGGAATCAAATAAAAATGGGGCTTAGAGTCTGGCTAATGTGTGTTGATGTCTACAAGTTCAATTTTTTAAAGTGAAAAGTGAATCACACTCACTTCTGTCTATTTAGTCTAGTCAGCATTTCATATTGTCCTTTGCAAAATGTTAGCTCTTAAAATACTCCCTCAGCCTCCTATTCTGCCAGATAGCCTTTTTCACTATTGTAAAGATGACATCCATTGCTTTTTTTTTTCACTCTGTATACCTCGCAAACCTCATTTTCTCTCCATTCATTGTGGCTTGGTTTCTCTCGCTCTCTTTCTCTCTCTCTCTCTCTCTCTCTCTCTCTCTCTCTCTCTCTAACTCGCCATCACATCCACCGACATGCTTAACTTTCTGCTCTCAGTAGTTCTGCCTTATCAAAGCCCATAATCTCTATCAATTACGCTTGCTGTGGATGCCAGAAGTAATTACAGGGATTAAGACAACAGGGTTAATTGGATTAGCATCACACACACACACACACACACACACACACACACACACCCCACCCCCAGGGGAGTGCAGTTTAAGGATGCTTCTACAATATGGTGGTTACAGGCCTCAAATAAAAGAGTGCATTGATTAGAAATGTAAAGATACCAGAGTTTTATCTTTGCCAGACCCCCCCCCCCCCCCCCCCCCCCCCCCCCCCCCCCCCCTTAAGCCACACAAGCAAATACAAAACCCTAATGTACTATAGAGCATTAGTGCCTCAGCGTCAATTTTGCATACAATAATGGAAAATATGACTGATGTGCATTATACAAAGAATGAAATAAGAACTAATTGGAGATGAGAGAGTGAAGAAGAGGGAACTGAGAGGAAGATAGGAAGAAGGTAAAATCATAGCCATGGGATTAGTGCTTAGTCATGCATGCGTGTTCCTTATGATCTACTGAGTGATAATGAGTGATGACTCACATTGAAATATGGCTTACAGCATGCACACATTTATCTCTGTTGTAAAGGTATAACGCAATGACACTATCTGTATCAGTACCTGTATCTGTTTAGTGCTCAAAATATTTGTACCAGTATCTGTATTTGGAGTTAAACCCAAAGTGGGCGTGGCCTAAATACGTTTTTTTTTTTTTTTTTTTTTGTAAATTAAATATACATTGTTATCTTATACATTTTGTTATTTTTGACTATATGATACTTTCAAGCTTTGCAATTTACCAACCACTCCCCTCCCCCAATTTCTTTTCAAATTTTTTAATACATTTTTACGACTTGAACTAATTCAAGTAAATGGAATAATTCGTGCAGTAGAGGGTTAAACAGTTACTAAGGACTGCTGCATGTTCATGTTAATTGTGGTCAATGGTATTTCTCGCTTGCATTTGCAATGCATGTTAAACAATCCAAAAACCATAACATTGTTACATAACAACCTACGGCCTCTCTTTTATATCACAGTCCAAGTCACTGCTTTCACAAACCATTAAAGGTTTACATGGATGTAAGATATACACTGACACTAACACAGATGTTCCCACATGTGTACAAGCACTCTCTTAATAATCTTAATAGACTCAGCTCAAAAGTTTTCTTTCTCTTACATCTTGCCTGTCCATTGATGTGTGTGTAGTGCTGAAAAGAGCCAAGGTCAAGAAGGGGAAGAATGACCTCATCGGTGCCGAGGAGGGTGAGGAACACTTCACAGACATTTCCTCAGTTGGTAAGGCTTGGAGTTATCTCACTGCCATAAATAATAATATGGCGCACTAGTGCACACTATATCATATTCAGATTACTGGATTCGTTATCTAAATGGCTCTTTCTTGGATAGCATGTTTGCTAGACCATCATTCACACCACCATAGCAACCATATCAAATATAACGGAGGTTGTGAAATAATGGAGATGCTGTATTTTTTTGTCACTTGTATTCTAATGGCACGTTAGGTAGTGTTGCAGATTACAGCTCCAGGTTCCTCCGGTTCGATGCTGACCTCGGGTTACTGCCTGTGTAGAATTTTGCATGCTCCACCCGTGGTTTCCTCCAAGTTCTCTGGTTTCCTCCCACCTCCAAAAAACACGCCAGTAGGTGCATCGGACATACTAAATTGCCCTTAGGTGCAAATGTGTCTGTGTGTGTGTGTGCGTGTGTGTGTGTGTGTGTGTGTGTGTGTGTATGCACGATGCCCTGTTATGGACTGGCAACCCATCCAGGGTGTATTCCGCCCTCGCATGTATTTTTCCCGGGAAAGGTTCCAGATCCACCTCGTCCCTAACCAGGTAGACTTCTTTTCATGTCTGCTCAGAGATTAACGATGGATCGCTGATTCACGTATAAGGTGCAGACTGCTTCAATTGCTAAGACTATATCATTTATCGTCTTACAATTAGGTTAGTGCTAGGTTTTTGCAGCTTTTGCAGCAGTTTTTATATCATAACTGTAAATAATATCAAATAAACTACAGAAGTTACAAAGAGTCATTTTGGTGGTTATACATTGCCATTAAATAAGGGACGGTCAAACTGTCACTAAAATTCACTGTGATATGAAGTCTATTAAATATAATTCCCATTTAGTTTGTTTGGTCTCCAGTGCAATGTCAGTCAGGGGTCTTTGATTACAGATACTATATGCCTGTTAGCTGTGTCAAGTGCACCCAGACTGGAGCCATGAGTGGGATTTACTGTGTATTAGTCCTGCTGTGATATAACACTTCAATTTTAAACCACTCACTTCAGCCCAGGGCACTCTATCAAGGGCTCTATGTCAGACTTAAGAGTCTGATGTAATTACTCCCACCTCTGTTCTTTAATTTAGTTTACTTTTGTGCTAGGTCACCGGTGGGCCTTTCGAAGGGCCATCTGAGGCCTTCGCCTCGCTATTTCTGCTCAGACTCTGAGATGATTGGCGTCACACTGGTTATTTGCTATTCCCTGGAAAATAACCACCCTCTGTATGAATAGCTAATAGGAAAAGCTGAATCAATAATGCTGTTCCTCTCTACTGGGATACATAATCATTTCATAAGAAAATGAATTCCAGTTGCAGAACGTAGCATGAAATAGGCTGAAAAACAGACTTCTTACTCCCAGTTCCCTACAAAATGTGAAATGGGTTGTGAAATAGTGATTTGAATTCATTAGTCTAGAGGTATTCAACAAAAAAATGTTAAAGGTCCAGTTGCATAAAAATTTCTTGTGAAAAAGCACGTGAATGAAACCGAAACGGTTAGCTTTTAATGCCTAACCAATTATTTTATGGGCATAAATAAGACAATTTAAAGTGGTTTTTTTTTCTGATAAGCTTTATACTTTACAACTTTTACCGCAGTTTTGTCATTTTTAAACAGGTCGTGTTGTGAGTTTGCTCATCATAACAAAAAAATAGGTAAAATCTCTGAAAGTCTGTGAAAACGTTCCGCTTCCTGAGCTAATGTCTTTAGTCCTGTACCTAGCCTATTTAGCTAGCTAAATAATTAACATAAATGCATGTGATTGGATAAACCACAACAAAGGATCTCCTATGGAAGCCGAGCTGGTTCTTGTTTGGAAAACTAGAGTTGCTGAACTTCGGCTAATTTCTTGTTTATTAGCGCTGCTACAGTACTGTTCAAGTGCCTGGTTTGCTCTGCTGAAATACTACGACTCCTGGCTTTGGATACGTAATTTTGACATTAACCTATTGCATAAGATTTCGGTATTTTAGGAGGGTATGGTATATGCTATATTTTTCATATGTTGGCCCTAAAATGCTCCACATAACACTTGGTACACAAGCTACATTTATGTTTTAAAATACACACTTATAGTTCTTGGTTGTTAGGTGCTTATATATATATTTACCATAGCCAATGTATCTACCGCCATGTTTTGGGAGGTGGGAGGAAACCCACACATGCACAGGATGAATAGAATATCCACACAGAGTCAGGAATCAAAAACTCATAACTCAGGACTGAAATCTGGAAATTCGTTATCTGAAGCAAGCTATTAGAACACCTGCTGCAGATGTAACTTTGCAGTGTTCTCCACTGTCTCTCAACAGCACCCCCTGGTTCTCCCTTTGCCCGAGCCAGCCTGAAAAGCAGCAAGAACGACAGCTCGTCGTACTTCCGTCGCAAAGAGAAACGAGTGCGCTTCTTCATTCGCCGCATGGTGAAAGCCCAAAGCTTCTACTGGATTGTGTTGTGCATAGTGGGCTTGAACACGCTGTGCGTGGCCATCGTTCACTACGATCAGCCTGAGGGGCTCACCCAGGCACTGTGTACGTACCGCAGCTTATTCATATTCCCATAGAGCTGAACCTTGTATTTCATCCTTATATGGTTCATCATCCAAAAAAACAATGAAGCATGCATTTCAGATGGACAACATCTGAACTAATGTTATACATTACATAGGGAATAAAACACACCAGGGTCATGATGTTATGTGAAAATAATCAACAATGTTGTGGCATGATGAGGCATGACACAAACTGGAGTTACAGTTCCCATCCCAAAGTTGATTATTTTCCAATAACACCACATCATAAGGTGCTATACCACAGCATTATGCCATTCTTATACCATAGCAATATGCCAGCAATTAAAACAAGTCATACCTTTTATCCATTTATAGTTATGTGTAACGTTGTGGAATGTCCACAAATCAAACGAGTTCCTCGAACATCTTAAAATGGTAGTTCTTCAACACCTTCTCTTTTTTCCTCTCTTGTGAAGTCAGTAATACAAAAAAAACCCACCCCAAACAAACATGTAGCGTATAGCAGAGAAACCGCAAAACTCTAAATCATCCATGTGGAAGGCTTTCCCATGTTGGAAAACTTCACCTCTTTTCCAGATTTACCTCCTGACTGTTAGCTCAAAGTGCTGACACTGGAGACTCCTTCCAAAAATGCTAAATAAACTTCTCCTCACAGAAAACTTCACATTATTATTACTTGTATGAGCGTCCTCCATACAAGTCCTTGTGAATGAATATAGCTCTTACTATAGAAACAATAAGGTACTCTATTAGAGCCGTGCTTGATTGAGCCGTGCTTTATTGAAAATGAATCAACACCTTCATTTAAAGCAATCAACAGTTTCATTTAAAATATAAATAACTATGCAATATATTTCATATTATCCAACATAAGGATACGTTGTGCTAACGTAATGTTGTGTTACCGTGTTTTGTGTGTGTGTGTGTGTGTTAGACCTGACCGAGTTTGTGTTCCTGGGACTGTTTCTATCTGAGATGACTCTGAAGATGTACGGCCTGGGGCCCAGGAACTACTTTCACTCCTCATTCAACTGCTTTGACTTTGGGGTGAGTCACAGCTGGATGAATCATAGAAGCATAACATCTTCATTTACTCAGCCATAAGCAGCCACTGTGATACTTGGAGCCATTTCACACTGCAGGAGGGACTTTCACATGCTGTGGCTATTCACTGTCAAATTTTGCTTCAGTATTTAGCATCTGTTACTGTATATGTGTAGCTCATTATTTCTGTATCCTCTGCTCTGCGTAGGTCATCATAGGGAGTATATTTGAGGTGGTGTGGGCAGCCATCCAACCAGGAGCCTCTTTCGGCATTAGCGTCTTGAGGGCTCTGCGCTTGCTCCGGATATTTAAAGTGACCAAGTATGTTGACCTACTAAATAACTCTCACACAGTTAATGTTAGTGATAAAGAAAATATTTTTGATTGCTATTACATTTATGCAAGCCAGTTTACTAGCATTTAGCTAGCTTGATGGAATGACAGGACGACATGGAGTGTATCCAACTTCCATATTTATGTATAATCATAGATAGTGACATTTATAGTGATGGCAATGATGAGGCGATATTAAATGATTTACCTGTAATTTACATAGGTTTTAGTGCTTTAAAATGACAGGTTCAGGGGTAGTTTAACTCATTTGTAAGTCTTTGTCAGGGTTGATTAACCTGAATAAAATGTACTTAAACACAATGAGGTGTGCTGTTATAGGAAAATAATAAACATCTGGGTGGTGTTTTATTCCTCTTATACTACAGCAACTATATTTTGGTTACATTTAATGTTGTGGAATGTCAACAAAACAAGTTCGTTTCTTGTTACTTATGTTATAGCAGCAATAAACAGCCATTCCTTCACTTTCCCTTAAAGTTAATGATAGAAACAAAATCCAGCGCTGACACTGGAGACTCCTTCCATAAATGCTACAGTAAATTTCACCATAACAATGAGTATTAATTTTGATTAAAAATAAAATGTTTACTATTACACTTGTGACCGCCATACAAGTTCTTGTGAAAGTGTTTTTACTATACAAATGATAATGAATTAATATAAACCTATGATTTGCATTATAGACTCACCTTCTGCTGTGGTATAGTGGGAAATTAATATTCTGTGGTTATGTGGTTACAGTAGATTGTTCTTGATACACTATAAGAACTGCATTTCTCCATAGGTATTGGAACTCTTTGAGGAATCTGGTGGTGTCTCTGCTCAACTCAATGAAATCCATCATCAGCTTGCTCTTCCTCCTCTTCCTCTTTATTGTGGTCTTTGCCTTGCTGGGCATGCAGATCTTTGGAGGACAGTGAGTGAACACTTTGTAAAAAACAATAATAATTTTTTTTTAGTTTTTATCTCTTAGTTATCTACAAGTGATACAGAATACAATCCAAAAATATACGAGCCCAAAAGTTTCCTAAATAGCTTTATGATTTGTCTTGTTCTACCCACTGAGAACCATAACTTCCTTAATGAGCTTTTCTGTAAGACTCAAGTCTTCTCTGCAGCACTCTGGAACAAAACTCTTTCAAACCCAGCCTAGCTTATTTCACATTCCGAGAAAGTGTACTGTTTTTGTAGCTTTAAAGCTTTAATGATAGTTTATCCACTGCGCTCTGCCCTATCCTAGAGCTAAAGCGTATTTGCTGTGTCTGATATGAGAGTGACAATGTCGACCAAAGCCACCATCTGTTCGGCAGGGCTGTCTTATCAATGACGGCAAACGGCCAGTAACAACACGCGTTTAATTGTCCACTGTCATTTGTGTAATGGTCTGGGTGAATGTCTTCTGCTCTATGTACCAGTTGTGATGGCGGGTTGCCAAAATAGAGCTTTGATGGCTGAATTATTGACCAGAAATGCTGCAGAGAACATTTGGTAACTGTAAATGTTCACAGTTATGAATGTTTGGAACACAGGCGAATGCCTTAAGACTACACAGGAAACCCAACTTCCCCTAAAATTTCTTTGCAATGCAGCAATGAAACATTTGCCAAAGTGTCTCTCTCTCTCTCTCTCTCTCTCTCTATATATATATATATATATATATTGGTGGAATTCAATATTTTAATAAATCAAATAATCAGATATCTCACTGCAATATTGTGCTTTTCATTCCTTTAACTCCAAATGTTTTCCACGAACAGCGCAGCCTTCATGAAAATCTTCTTTGAAGCTTCACTAAAACATAGAACCTTTTGTATCAGACCACCCAATTTTTGGGTGAGCAAATGTATAGGAACAGATAAGACTTGAGGTAAATTAAAGTAAATAACACTTAATGTTTTGTTGCGTATACTTTGCTTGCACTAACTGGATCAAGCCTGTGACTCAGTGACATCACCAAATTGTTGGTTTCTTCTTTTGTGATACTTTTCCAGGCTTTTACCGCAAAAACCCTTCAGTCACCCTTTTTTACCCTTCAGTCTTTTCTTCACGAGGTGAAATGCTGCTCAGTTGGGTTAGGGTCTGGTGATTGATTTGGCCAGTCTAAAACCTTCCCTCATTTTCCCCTGATAAAATCCTTTGTTGAGTTGGCGGTGTGTTTTGGATCATTGTCTTGCTGCATGATGAGGTTCCTCCCGATTATTTTAGATGCATTTCTCTGTAACTTTGCATTCGAAATCTTCCTGTAAACTTCTGAATTCTTTCTGCTGCTACCATCATGAGTTACATCATCAATAAAGATTAGTGACCTTATTCCAGAAACAGCCGTGCAAGCCCAAGCCATGACACTACCTCCACCATTTTTCACAGATGAGCTTTTATGTTTTGGATCATGAGTAGATCTTTTCTTTCTCCTCACGTTGGCCTTTCCATCACTTTGGTAGAGGTTCATCTTGGTTCCCGAACTTTTGTGGCTCATCTCTGTATTTATTTGCGAATTCCAATCTGGCTTTCAGATTCTTACTGCTGATGAGTGGTTTTTGCATCTTGTTGCATGGCCTCTATATCCTCTGTATTCCTGCTCTCAAAGTCTTCTTCCAATGGTGGATTGTCATACCTTCACCCCTGCCAGGTTGTTGGTGATATCACTGATTGTTTTTGGGGGGGGGTTTCTTCACAGCTCTCACAGTGTTTCTGTTGTTTTCCTTGGCCGACCCATTTGGTGTCTGTTGCTCAGTACACCAGTGGTTTCTTTCTTTTTCAAGACATTCAAAATTGTTGTATTGGCTATACCTAATGTTTTTGCAATGCCATTTTGCAAAATGGCTTCCTTTTCTCCCATAGACAGCTCTCTGATCTTCATGTTGGCTTATCCTTTTTAACAACAAATGCCGTCTTCACAGGTAAAACTGAAGGCTAAAACCAGGAGTAGATGTTCAGAGGTATATATTGTTTAAACAATCAATTTAACAGGACACACCTGGGTAACAAAAAACACCTGTCAGTCATAGGTTCCAATATTCATGCTCATTCACAAATTGGGTGGTCAGATACAAAATGTGCTATGTTCTATGTTGCTTAAAACATTTACATATAAATATATATACATATACATATACATACATCTCCTCTAGTTGTTTCTCTGTGTTTCTCCACTGTAATCCTGCCTCCAACCCTGAGCAACATTTGTGAGTAGGAAGAAATACCATATCAGCAGGGATTTTGATTCCCTTGCCCCAGGACTTGGACCGATTATATGATGTGTCTGTCTTTTTTCATAATGAGTGCATCATTAGATAGACTAGCTAGATACTGTGTATAACATTCTTTTCTATTCTCTGTCTAATAGATTCTGAATTGGCGTTCTACCATACCAAACCAACATAACGTGATGCACTCTGACTCAAGACACGTGTTTAAATATTTCTTACCTAACGAAGACACGAACGTGGAAGACAGGAAAGAAAGAGAAATTTCCTGATACACTGACTATATACATTATCACTATCCTATCATTATCATGGACGGTACATTATTAAGATCCACTTAAATATTGAATTTACACCATGCACCAAAAGATGAATATAGCTGAGGTTTTGGAATAGCTCTGATGAGAACCGGTGTGTAAACATACGCGGCTAATGAGATGGAATAAGTGTGGGCAGAAATTGATTTAGTAGAATCTAGCTCAGTCTGAAATCTAGAGAATTGGCATTGGTGCAGCTATTCTGAGTCAATCTCTAAGAGGAAAAGAAATGTGTTTCACTCATAACACAGCAGCCACTAGTGTTAGAGATATTGAACTGCTTCGGAGTGTGTGGAAAGCGTTGTCCGTCATCTTGTCTTGCCTGTATTCGCTAAGTTATTAAGCGAAGGACCACGTAACGCCTCTGAAATCTGAAGGCTGGATTAATGGAGTACGTCCTAGCTCTATCCAGGAGATGTTTCGTTTTTGTTTTTGTTTTTTTTTACCTGAACATTAAAAGTGATAACAAATATACTATATTTCTATATTTCCTATTATTTTGCTCTGTTATTATTTCGCTGGCCAAATAGTGGCAATGAAATGACTCATTCTTTAGAACGTTAGTGGTTTGATTTGAAGTGAAGTGCACTCAGTAGCTGCATTAGTTACCTTGAATCAAGTGCAGGTTTGGTTTCACTTTAGAAAAGCACCTCTGTAAAGCTGTAAGCAAAGTATGCTTTTGTTTTCATACTTCTGTGAGCTTTGAGATATGAACCAGGCAGAAAAAAAACATAAATAACCTACTTCTATGAGACGAGCTTTGTAGTGACTGGCCGTGGAATTTGTTGTAGTTTTTTTTTAAACATTATTAGTTATAGACTATTTGTAGCTTTTGTTTTGGGGAATTGACGCAAGCAGGACATGGTCGAAAAGTTGGGTAATACCCAATTTAGTTATAAGTAATAGGGAATAAACAGTGGAAATGGATTTCCAGTCTCCAGTGCATTTGTCATTGACAGTATGTTTTTTGACAGTACAATTTTCTGTGCAAGGATGTCCAAAAAAAACCTGCGTCAATTTTTTTTCAGGTAAACCTTTTGCTTGTTGTGGCCCAGGCTCTGGCTAATGCAGTAAAAACAGAGCTACACTTGTACACCAGACTGTCTAGCCCTGTATAGGCAATGTTATATACATACTGACAGTGATCAGATAGACTGCAGTCATTAAAATCCAAATATACAGGGTGTCCCCTAAAATCTCCATACACAGGGGACTATGTACGCCAGCACCACGTCGGTTGCGCCTTCAACGGCGGATCTTCGTGGACGTCCGCTTCTCAGTCGGTCCGCAACACTTCCAGTCTTTTTGAATTTGTCATTAAGTTTTCCTGTTAAAGTCCATCACAACCTTGCGACAGCTTCCCGATCCAGCCACGAGAATTATTTCAATACCGTCCACTTTTATCAAAAGGCATTCTTAAAGACTATCAGAAAAAATAAATAATATAAACTAAGTATGTTTAGCATTTTGCTAAAATGTATTAATTTCCCCTATGTGTAGAGAGTTTTGGGACACCCTGTAGTATGAATGTATCTCTAATTTGTGAGTCATGTATTAACACTTGATGCGCATGGTATATCGAATATTTCCTGGACAGCCCTTCAGTCATACACCATAGTATGATTAGACTTTGTGTGAATATTTTCGAAATTTCCAGTAATCGTCTTTCTTTGTAAGACTTTCCGCCATTTTGTTTCTCATGACAGGTTTAATTTTGATGACGAAACACCCACTACAAATTTTGACAACTTCCCTGCCGCCATAATGACTGTCTTCCAGGTATATACCAAACATTTTATCTTCCTTTTGTAAACTCGTTTATTTTTGTATTCATATTCTTCAGTGTAATAATTTACACTATCCAGCTTTTGGGTGTTGTCAGTACACTGTGTGTGTGTGTGTGTGTGTGTGTGTGTGTGTGTGTGTGTGTGTAGATTTTGACAGGAGAAGACTGGAATGCAGTGATGTATCATGGGATTGTGTCTCAGGGCGGCGTCCCATTTGGGATGTTCTCCTCTGTTTACTTTATCATTCTTACTCTATTTGGAAACTGTATCCTCTTACGCCCGAGCAAAACTGCTTTCATAGCAAATACTGTTTCTAATATGAGATCCATTTCAGGTTTAATAACCAATGCAGTGTCGATGTAGATACGTCTTTAACCTGAATCGAACCAGACACTCTTCTTAATGTGTTTTTGGCTATCGCTGTCGATAACCTTGCCAATGCTCAGGAGCTGACGAAGGTGGGTGGAGCGATCGTCATGTTTTGAATCCTGCCTTTATCGTTTTGAATCTGTAATCGAAATAGATCTGTGAGCTTGGATTATTTCGATTTTTATTTTATTTTTACCCACGTGTAAGTGTGATTAGCCCATACTGTGTTTACTAGGACGAGGAGGAGCAAGAGGAGGCAGCCAAAAAGAGCATAGCACTGCAGAAGGCCATGGAGGTGAAGGAGGTCAGCCCGATGTCAGCAACTAACATTTCCATCGCAGCGTAAGTCCACGTGTCTTCTCTTTTACATTGCCGCCATTCGATTCATGTCCATCCGGACAGATTTTTGTCCATTATACGTCCATGTATGTGTTAGTCCTCGGACACACTCCACAGTTGTCTCATCTGAGTTATTAATGTAACATCTTGTGCATTACTATATCTGTCGAATTTTTTGGTTCTATGAATGATTTTGTGTCTTAACTCACTGTACAAGGTGACACTACTTTATGTGAGTCGTGTCATTTTTTTAAAGTATTATTTATTAGACCATTTTGTTCCTGTTGCTTTTCGGTACATGATTTGATCAGCCACAGGCAACCATTTCACTTTTATAACTTTTGCACTGTGGTTATTTGAAAAATGTTTCATTTATTTACTTCTTGTTTTTCCTTCTTTTTTTTTTTTTTCCTTCCTAATTTTGAATTCTTTTTTTTTTTTTTTTTTCTCGAATGGTGTCATAATTTTTTCATAACCTTTAAGTCCGATGTGTTGGTGACACTCAGGTAGAGGATCAGGATTTTCGATTTTTTTTTTTTTTTTTTTTAAAATAAAATGTGGTTTATCAATTTGACATTGTATTTTTTTTAATACATTTTGATGCCGTTGAATGTTAAAGCCTTTAACTGGAGTGTTACCAATCTGTGTGTTGTGTCTTGAGATGTACAGGTGAACAAACAAGTGAGATGGACATTCCTGAGGGGATGCCCCTCTTCCAGACCACTTTTTGTTTTCATTGGGTTCTTCTTTTTTTTTTTTTTAGTTTTTTTTTTTTTAGTTTTTTCGTCTTATTGTGTATTGTTTTTGTTTGTTTTGCATGTGCAGTTTTGTAAAGCAAAATCGAGATGTGCTCTCTCGCAGCTCTTCCGTCAGCAGCGTTCACTCACTGTGAGTTTTGCTCTCACTTATAATCTTACAATATTGCCCTCACCATACTCCTCACTTCACTCCTCTTGTCTCTCTTTTCCTCTCCCATATTCATTCCTTTCCTGTAACGGTACCCATTATAAGCATTATAAACTGTCTTCTGCACTGTGTTCCTCATAGCCATAATAGCATTTGCAACTAATAACACTAATACTGTTGCAGTCACTGCAATGAATATGTGGTGCCGAAACCCGGGTTTTAGCTTGACTGGTGCCAAGTACAGGGAATCTTTGTTCTTACTATGCTTCTAACTAAACTTGTTGACACTTGGGTTATTATACTTAGAGTTCTCGACATTTGGTCAAGTGTGAAGTTTTTGAACCTGTTTTGAACATTCTCTGGTCCACTTGAAAATGGTGGTCTGGAAGGAAAATGGACTTAATTGGAATTTTTCCATTTGACTTGTACAATATGTCTAACATCTGAAGGAGTTGAAATCCTCACGGTTATCTAAAAATGGTCGTCCAAGTACTCACCTCCTTGGGTTAAAACAGAAAAAACACGTTTGTCTGCAATTACAGCTATAAAGTGTCTGTAATATGTGTCTATCAGCTTCATACTGCTGATATTTTTGCCCCCTTTTCTTGGCAAATTTGCTCATGTTCTCAATAGAGACTGTTGGTAAACAGCAGTTTTGAAATCTTGTCACAAATTCTCAGTTAGATTGATGTTTGGGCTCTGACTGGACCATGGTTTTGAATCATGGGTTGTTGTCCTGTTGTAAGGTAAACTTCTGCCCCAGTCTTAGGTCTCTTGAAGAATGAAACATGTTTTTTTTTTCTAGAGTGGCCCTGTATTTGACTCCATGTATCTTGCCTTGACACTGATCCTAACCAGTTTCCCAGGCCCTGCTAATGAAAAGCATTGCCACAACATGATGATACCACCACCATGCTTCACTGTGGAAAGGATGTTGTCAGTGTGGTGAAAAGAGGGTTGCGTTTCAGCTAAATGTAGCGTTTGTGCCAAGGCCGAGTTCAATTTTGGTCTCATCATTTCACACATGCATTTTGGCAAACTCCAAATGGGACTTCCTATGGTTTAAAAAAAAAAATATATATATATATATATATATATATTAAAGGCATAAAGTTCATCTTTGTGGAGTGACTGGATTATGGTTGTCCTTTGAACAGCTTGTCCAGTCTGAGCTCTGGATCTCTCCAGCTCCTCCAGAATTAAGAATCTTGGATGCTATATTCTTTCCGTTGTCAAATAATGGATTTAATGGCGCTCCATGGGCTGTTCAACGTTTGGGTTTTCTTTTATAACCAAATAACCAAAACCCTGATGAATACTTTTCAAAACTTTGTCCCAGACTTATTTTCATAGCTCGTTAGTCTTCATGATACTGTTTGTATAGCTTTGTTCACTAACAAGCTCTGGGGCCTTCCGACAACTATTTATATTGAGACAGGCAGACTTTGTTCATCTAACTATGTGACTTCTTAGGTTTCGTTGCAATTTTGTGAAGTCGTATTTGTGTTTAGTGTAGAATCTTGAATCCCAATGTAATCCCAATCCACTTCAGTTCAACACTATAAAATGTGTTCAAAAAAAAGTGGGTGAATACGTATGCAAAGCATGCTAAGTAAGCAGCTTTGACTGAAGCGTATCATCTGAACAAAATCGCCTTTACAGGTTCTTTTTTTTTTTTTTAAAGCAAAAGTAAAGAAATATTCATTATGAAAATTATAGTTTACTTTAATTAACTGTCTTTTGTAAAAAAAAATTTAAATAAATAAATAAATAAATAAACATTAAATAAATCCTTCCACAGTTCTTAAGGAATTAATCTGTGTTAAAACGAGCCCTCGCCCAAACAAGTACATAATCATCATAATCCTAGGTATGGATATTCTAGCCAAGTATGAAAATGCTATTAAGCACAAGCTGTTGTCAATTAGGATGAGGGAAAAATACTGATAATCCATAGGCTGCAGTACAGAGTCAGCTCTAATTTGTAACTATGCTATGTATTAAAATAAGACTTATTGAACATTATAGTTAAAAGCAAGAGTTCATTTGAACCCTGTTTTTATTACTAACACAATGAATTATGTATATGGCAGCTCTGACACAGCTCTGCACTTCAGGTCTTTGCTTTCCCTACTAGTCAGTTTTCAATATTTAAAAAACAGTCTGATTTTCCTGCCTTCAGGCTTTTAACCATGTGTGACTGTCTTTGCTTTATCTTTGTTATCACCTTTGTTTTTGTTTGTTTGTTTGTGTACCACTTTTCCCTGTTCTCTCTTCAGTGTTTGTGCTAGCATCATGTCTGTCCGTCATGTCTGACCTTCTGTGCTGTGGTTCTCTGTGTTGCTCACAGGAGTTATGTCTACACCCCTGTCCATCGCTTTGTGAGGTATAGTTACCATACAGGACTTCCTACTGAGGTCTTATTCAGCATCCATACTGCACTAGCCTTTTTACTAATGCTGCATCTCCTTTAAATTCATATAATAAAATATATTCTAATGAAGATGACATCTCCTGGAGTAGACGAAGAACATGTTTTGTTTATAACCAGGGTTGTTTGCATATTGTTTGTTCTTTTCTGTGTATATACAGTGCACTATAAATACAGAAGAGAACAGAAATGGTCTCTATGCTCATTTTGGTATATGAAATATGGCCAAGAACATGTATGGCACTTGTTAACAAGTGTTTGTTAGCCTCTAGGGTAGCAATTAGGTGATGGTGCTGTAGGGTGCTTCAAATTCCATGCCAAGATAACAGCGATTATGGCTCGGAAAAGCAATAGTGAAGCATTAGCTCTGCCTTTTGGGCCATTTAAATCAATCATCAGCATTTCTTTGGGCCTCGATAAGCAAACAGCTCCACAACAGCCACGCTTGGGTCACAGTGTATATGCTGTGGTTTGATATAGCAGCATGAATGACATGAATTACAGTATGAAATGTGAATGATTCCATCCATGAGGACGATCTTTTCACTTTTAGACTTAGCAACTGTCATGCATCACGTGCATTTTTACCCACCTTAGCTTTATTATTTTTCTCTGTCCCATTGTGTCTGTCTGTGTCGTTGAAATAACGCCAGAGGCGGCTCGTAAATGGGGGCAGGTAGGGCATATATCAGCCATTTAACAAATGTTAGTCTTCATAAAATCCTCATTTACAGCTCCATTTATTAGTTGAAATACTAAGTACGTCTTTTGAGTAACAATTTAAAAAATGGCAGATATTTTTGGAATGCTATATGCTATATTTTCCATTACGTTGCTCACCTTTCTAGATGTTGCACAATCATGTGGCAGCACATACACTGCCCCACTTAGCTCGGTAGAGTTCTTATTGCATGTAGTGGTCAAAAATAAACTGTAAACTGTAACACTGTACGTTCTACTAGAGGGGACATTGGGACAGGAATCATGCTGCCCCATGCTCCTGTGAGAAGTAGCAGACATGACAGTTAATAAGAGGGTTGCCAGACCCTGTTTTCACACCAAATTGTCTTAAAAAAAAACAACAACAATTCTGTGACCACTGAAGTCTTGTTTTATAGCCAAGAATTGGAATTAAGTGCAGATAGTGTGTCTATGAACAGAACAATTTCCATAATATCTATCTCTATATTCTGTATCTATATCTGCATATAACTATCTGTCTATATTTGCATTTTATCTATCTGAGGCAGTGGTCGCCAGCCCTGTTCCTGGAGATCTACCTTCCTGAAGTCTTTAGCTCCAACCATGATCGTGCCCACCTGCCCATCTAATTATTACCTTAAGACGTTATTGATCAACTGAAACATGTGTGTTAGATTATGTTTGGAGATGAAACCTGTAGGACGGTAGATCTCAAGGAGGAGGGTTGGTGACATCTGATCTAAGGTATAGCAAAGATTGCGAGGAGGAAAGGAGTATCGTGGCTTGAATAATGTCTGTATATCAGATATGCGTATGCACCAATGCCCACATTATTAGCTCTTCTAGGTTTGTCTTGCACACTGGCGATGGGAAGCATGTCAATTAAACACAGATGAATAAACGTCTTAATCTGCTCAAAATGAGCTGCTAGATTGTATGTTGTTGACTCTCAACTTCTTATTATTTGGTTACTCTAAACATTGTAGATAGTAGCCTATAACATAATTCAGCTGAGATACCCTCTTAATCTAATTTAGTTTGAGGCTCACCATCAGTCTCTCGGTTGTTATTAATGTCGTCCTGCCCCACCAAATCTATGGTCACGAGCTGCTCCTGGGCGATGCAGTACATAAATGAATATGAACGGAAAAAGATGGTCTTCCCATGGATGAGAGTTGTCTCCCCCATACCCCAATTGTAGTTTGTTGATTCTTCTACCTGACGTTTCTCTCTGTTTTCCTACTACCCCCAGCAAGGAGCAGCAGCGCTCTCTGCAGAAGATGTCTGTCTGGGAGCAACGCACTTCGCAACTACGTCGCCACAACTTACGCAACAGCAGTGAAGCACTCTACAACGAGCTGGAGCCTGAGGATCGGCTGCGCATGTCCTCAGCGCTACACCTGCAGCCTGACATGAAGGCGCACCACGATCGGCCCTTGCTGGTGGAGAAATCGCACCCTCCGGAGGGCAGGGACACCCCGGAGGAGGCACTTCCACACAAACACCACCGGTGCCGTGGAGAGAATGGTGAGGTAGGAGAAGGACGCCGCCATCGGCATCACCGCAGTGGTGAACACAGAGGGCATCAGGATGGAGCACACAGGAACCAGGCGGAGGATGGCGATGATGATAGGGAGCACCGTCACCACCATTCTCAACGGTCAAGAGAGACTGATGGTGATGGCAGTAATGGAGTGAAAGGAGAGCGAAATCCGAGAGGGCACAGAGAGGGTGAAACAGGGAATGGTGAGAAGAGGAGACACAGGCCTCGCGTCAAAACCCAAACCACATTTGACAAGGAGGAGAGCAGGGACAACAAAGAGAGAGATACACCAAGCCACAGGTCAGCCACAATAACAACAACAACTACAATAATAATAATAATAATAATAATAATAATAATAATAATAACCAGGAATCATAAGTGAAAAAATACAGAACAATTATCCTTAAGTAAAAGTATAGCTTCCGTGGCTGAATCTTACTCAGGTGAAAATTGAATTATTTATTCAAATGTATTCTCAAATATTTTAAAATAAACAGAAAACACTTTTTAAATAATGCATAGAAGTGTCATTGCGTTAATGCTGTAATGCAAATTAAAGGTTTATATTATATTATATTTATAATAATTTTATTATAAGTTTATTATTATTATATATTATTATTATTAATTATGCGGTCTTTCTAATACATTATTGTAACAACAGCGAGAACAGGGCCTAATTTGTTTTGCGGACATTCTACAACGTTAAACATAACTAAAAATGGCTGAAAAGTTATGACTTCTCATTCTTCAATTCAGCAAATGTTAGCTTTGGCAAACGTATCTGCATTTACAATAAAAGGAATCAAATATTTCAGTATATGTGGTTATATACCACCTTTGTGGTGGTAGCAGTAACTCAGGCCTCATCACGCCACCCTGTCACTGATTGTTTTCCTATAACAACACACCCTGAAGTGTTTTATTCCTTCCATAAGATGTAATACAATGATTTGTTAAGTGCACCGATCCTGTGGTGGTTTTCCAGGGACAGGCTTATGGATGCAGAAGGTGATGGTTTGAGCTCAAGTCCTGCGCCATCTCCTACTGAGAGACAAGAGGACTCAGATAACCTAAAAAACAGCACCAAGGCTAAATCAACTACAGTCAGCATCCCTGTTACCATCACTGCCCCACCAGGAGACACCACCATCATTCCCAGTGAGTAGTACAGCACTTTTAATGGGGATATTTATTACCACAGTAGTGCAGTGTGTTTATTAAAGATACACTTCTTTTACCTGTGTAGTGTGATGATGAACTAATGATGGTTCTGTTCTTGGCAGTGAACAACATGGATGGTGAGAGCTTGCTCCTGAATGAGGAAAAGAAGGAGCTGGATGAGCTGAATCAGAATGCTCCCAAACACATTTTACCCTACAGCTCCATGTTTGTGTTTGGTCAGTCCAATCCGTAAGTATTGACTGTAAATTTGGCAGGGAAGTGTGTAGCAGCTTAAATCATCCGAAGCTACTTGAAGGTCCTGATCGAGTACGCTGTATGAGTCTCCTGCTCCACCTTCATACTTAAATCAACAGTTTATCCGGTTCATTACCAAGCCTTTTATATGTGTAATCAAATGTGAAAGTGAATGAACACTGAAGCTGTAATGTAAATCTGTGTGTGTTTGCAGTGTCCGAAGGTTGTGTCACTACGTGGTGAACATGCGCTACTTTGAGATGTGCATTCTTGTGGTGATTACCATGAGCAGCATCGCACTGGCTGCAGAAGACCCTGTGAATGCTGGTGCTTTTCGGAATAACGTGAGACCATGAGATACACACACACACACACACACACACATATACACACGCAAGACTAGATTTTTACATATAGTGCCTTGAGTAAGTATTCACCGTCCTTGAACTTTTTGTACTGTTACAACCTGGAATCGAAATGGGACTTTGGGATTGAGATTATATATCGTGAATCTAGACAACATAAAGCATAATACTGAATTTCTCTTGAAAATGATTGCACATCATCCATCCATCCATCCATCCATCCATTTGCCATACTGCTTTACCTATACAGGGTCATGGGAAACCTGGAGCCCATCCCAGGGAACATGGGGCACAAGGCAGGGGACTCCCTGAACGGGGTGCCAACTCATCACAGGGCACATTCTTACACATTCACACACCCATTCACACACTACAAACAATTTGGAAATGCTAATCAGCCTACAAAGCATGTCTTTGGACTGGGGGAGGAAACCGGAGTACTCAGAGGAAACCCCCAAAGCACAGAGAGAACATACACAAAGGGCGGAGGGCGGGATTTGAACCCCCAACCCTGGAGGTGTGAGGCAAACATGCTAATCACTAAGCCACCGTGCCCCCTATTGCATATCATATATGTTAAAAATATAGTTCTGGTTTAACCAGTTGCCATCAGAACTCCCATAATATACCTCTGTCTGGAAGGCCCTTCAGTTTGTTAGAGAACATACTTTAACATTTAACATGAACAAGCTAACAAGTCTAGTACAAAGTTCTAGAAATCAGTCAGGGTTAGTTATTTAAAAAAAAAAAAAAAAAAAAAAAAAAGATCCCAACCTTTGAACATCCCATAAAGTACCATTAAATCCATTATTATAGAATGTAAAGAATATGGCACAACCACGGCTCTCCATAGAGGAGGCCTTCCGAGTAAAGTCAGTGACTTTAAAAAGAATCAACCAAGAGGCTGAAGGTATCTTTCGACATGATGCTACCACCACCATGCTTCACTGTGGGGATGGTGTTCTCATGGTGGTGAGCAGTGTTGCTTTTCCACCTACTGCAGAGTATGTAGATTTTTCCGCCATTATAAAATTGTGGACTATTTTCTGTACATTCATGATGTCATCCAAATTCCATCCATTTCAGTTCAATATAGCTGTAACACTATAAAATGTGGAAACGTTTAAAAAGGGTGATATTTATGCAACGCTCTGTAATCAGTATTCCTCCAGGCCGGTGTGAGTCCAAGTACTTTGCCTGGCCTTGATGCCAGTGTGTTCTCATGGGAAGGACAGAAAGTTCACTGGGGATAAAAGATGCGAGCTTTAAATCTAAATAGGAATGTTTACCAAGTACAGTGTATTAGATTGCCGATATTTGGTTAAAGCGCCATGCTTATTGCATATGTTTTTAATGTTAGTAGGGGGAAAAAATGTAAGCCTATAGCATTTATCTTGAGATCTGAAGCTCCCTTGAATTTGAATGTGGAATTATGTGCCATTGTTTATACTTCCGTTCTTTTTTTCCAGGTGCTAAAATATTTAGATTACATCTTCACTGGTGTGTTCACATTTGAAATGGTGATAAAGGTATTATTGAAAATGATTTACACATAAAGATCTCTGTTACATACACATAGAAATATTATAACTGATTCATAACTCTTACAGTGGATATTATCAAGGGAAAGGACTCTGATTCTTTGTCACCTTTGACCTTTCTGTAATACTGTTTTGTTTTTTTTTGTTTTTTTTAGATGATTGACCTCGGGCTGCTTCTCCACCCGGGCTCCTACTTCAGAGACCTGTGGAATATTCTAGACTTCATTGTGGTCAGCGGTGCCCTGGTGGCTTTTGCCTGCTCGTGAGTACACACTTCTTTTCAGATTTGTCAGAGAAGCAGCTAAAAGGAGAAAATCCAGTCTGTCAACTTCAATCCAGCAAAAAGCACTGGGCTGAAAATGATGAAAATAAGCTTTGACTGCTGCCTTTCCAGCGGCTGGTGGGAGATGGAGCGCTGGAGAAGTGGGATGGGTGTGTGTCTGCTGCTTCCTGTTGAAAGAAAGAGTGTTAAATGTGTTTGGGGATTATGTGTATTGTTGACGCACACCTGAGCTAGCTTTTCTGGTTTACTGTCATATCTGTCTGTGCCTCCCAGAGGAAAGAGGGACCGAACTTAGCAGCACTTCTGAAGCAGCTCAGACTGTAAACGAGACACACAGATTTTCCCCCATCTTACAGTAGTTTTAATTCTCACCACTACACAAGAGGCCATGCTTATTTACTCAAATGAGTTTAAAATTGCTCTCTCACCAGGGAGCATGGACTCGTACACACACAGACAAAATTCACTCACACACGAGCAAATATATACAAACATTCCATAATATATGTAAATACCAGACACAAATACACACAGGTACACAGACAAATATATTCACATACATGCAAACCAATTCAGCCACTCACATACCCCTCCTTTATTTTTCAAACACATATCTTATGATACACCCCGACACATCCACCACTTCCTGTCCTCACCTTTATACCAGTTTGGGAAACCTTTGGGTCACAGGACTCTCAATATTGCAGCACGTTCCTTGCATAATGGGTCATTATGAATTCTTCATTCAGATTATTGATGGGGAGCTTCGGTTGTTACAGCCGTACAGGACTCAAGGCAATCCAAGCCACTTCCACAGGAACATACTTCCCTTCTCCTTAAAGCTTTTGACTGTTTTGAAGGGGCCATAGGATCCTTGGAAGAATTCCATGTTGGTATATGCAGGTCTTGGACTTGGACTAACCCAGTAAGCCTGATTTATCTACTGCAGATAATCAGGCTTCCAGTTCCTGCTTGATTGCCTGAAAGGATGTTAAATCCCTCCCAGCTAAAGTCAAACAGTTTTCCCAAGCCTTTCACAGGCTACTTTTCAGCAGTGCTGTCAAGAGTGAAGTGGTACCTGTTGGTGATCTTTTCATTTATTCAAAACCAGGGATCTAGATTTTACTGGCTTGAAGCTCCATGGGCCCATGGGGTCTGCTTTCTAGGACAGATGTCGTTGATGTCGCAGTCAGATCATCCATGAAGGCCCTGATGGGTGATTGACTACTCCCACACTTCATCAGTGGGCCTCTACACTGCACCTCAACAGGTTTTGCCAAACAGATGTTCATGGTGAGTGTAAATAGGATCACCGAAATGGTGCAACCAGTAATATCCCCTTCTCAAGCTTATGCCATTACAGTGTTTGGACCCAGCAGAGATGTTGAGACTGCACCCACTGTAGTAGTCCAGGATGAGTAGTACATTCCTGCTTTCCCTGGGATGTAGTGCCAGTCCAATGCCACCTAAACTAGCTTATGGGTTTTGGGATCATATGTGTTTATTATTAATATCATTATTTTGTTTGCAATTCCCACCCACCAGCCAGCTCTTCCCTATCACTTGACATCTATCAATGAGCTGGGTGAAGGCTAAAATATGACTCCTCTTAGACATGTGAAGCTACCTAGTCGCAAGTGCTGCTCATGCAGGAGGAGACCCCTATCAGCCCTCTTTCACATACATGAGCTCACAGATACCCACAACTGGCTAGAGTTGCTCTGGTTGAGGAGAGAGAGTAATGCCATCCCTGTTACTCAGACAGCATGGCCAACTGGGTTATCTCTCAATGAGTAGATCTGGAGCTTCTTGTGGGTGTTCCTATGAGAAGATGGTGGTCAGGTCACTAACCCTACCTGCCTCACATTCGCCATCTTTCCTAGCTATCCCCTGTCTCTCCAACTGTCACCACTCTATTCTTGGTAGTCAACCAGTCTGTTCCTGGCTGTCACTGCCTGAACCAGTCTGATGATCACGAACCTACATCTTACACCTAGACACACCATCAGTGATGTTACCTAGGGTCACAAACAAATACACTCACGTGCAAATCGATACGTCCCCCAGACTCATTTACTCTCAAATACTTTCACAGACACGAATACACTCATATAAAAGCAAATACTCACACATGCATTCAAAAACACAAACAAATGCCCACACAGTATACATTACCGTATATTGAGACTGTTGTGTAGCAAAAATTAAAATAAAAATGACAACAGTAACTTTTTATGTTCCTGCAGCACATAAACCTAACACAACAATATGTCTGTATACATAACAATACCCTCACCCACATGCACATTAACAGCATTAATGAAGTGTGTGTGATTTGATGATGCCTGGATTAAATATAGGCCGAATCCTCTTAGTGTTGTGGAAGTGCTTTTTAAAGGCGAGCAAGACCTGAAAGCAATGAAAAGCACTCAGTTAGTGTGAAAGCTGGTTATATCGTGAGCTGTGGGACACTCATGAGACAGCTAATGGCTTAAATGTGGATCAGAAATCTTTGTTCTGCCTAAGCATATGGTAAAATGTGTGCCTGGCATTTTGTTTTATCATTTTTCTTCCTGCCTTTGTCTGAAAGTACACTGCTGTGGCTAGAACTCTGCCTCTTCATATGTTTCTGTTATTTTCATAGTAAGCGTTCTTTCTTGGCTTTCCTCTCCTCTTTCTGTCTTTCTCTGTCTTTACTGTGCCTTCTCCTTTCTCTTTCCTTGTTTGTGTTGCTTTCAGGAGCTTCATGGGGTATGCATTTGTTACTGCCTGTTTTCTCTAGATGCCTGTATATATATATATGTGTGTGTGTGTGTGTGTGTGTGTGTGTGTGTGTGTGTGTGTGTGTGCGCGCGCATGGGTTAATAAGTGTTAACCTCAAGCAATGAAAAACCCTGTGTCTTTTCATTGTGTTTCCACCACACTGCCATCTGGTGTGTGACGATCATTCATAGTGTTAATTTCATCAAACGTCCACAGCCTGGTTTCTTTAATTATCACAGAAAATAATGTCATCCTATATATTGTCGATTTTGTGACTTCATCGTCATTGTAAATGAACAAAACCTGATGTAGGTTGCATGAGATTTTTTTGTCTTGTCATTGCACATTACATAAAGCAAATGTTATAGGTTTTATAATTGGTTTTATTTATAATACAGAGCCATTTAAGGGACATGGTGTAAATGTTTCATGGTGAGCACCACGTACTATCAGGTGAATACCACATATTATCGTGTGAAGACCTGAGGATGTTAAGTGAGAAGCAAATATTACTTCCAAATACGTGATAAGTGTGCTCCAGACATCTATTGGGGTAAAACCTGAAATGTTTTCCGGAGTGTCACATGTTCCGCCTGGTTCTGCATGGGTTTCCTCTTGGTTCTCTGGTTTCCTCCCACTTTTCAAACATATGTCATTGTGATCAGAAGAAGTTCATGACTTCAAATCCCAGCACCAAATCTGCCACTGTTGGGTTCTTGAGCAAGACCCTTAACCCTTAACAACTACTCGGTTGTATCTTGTCTCAATTGGAAGTCGCTTTGGATAAATGCGTGAGCCAAATGAGATTACTTAAATCTAGTGTGAGGTTTCTTTATGGAAACTGTAGACTTGGAGTTTGTTCTAGAAAAGCTAGAGGAGATCACGGTATAGAAAATGTATACATCAGTAGTAATATCCAGATAGCATCTCGTGAGCACTTAGTTCATGTGCACCAGATTTTGACCTAAAATAAATGACATGCTGTCCTTTCAATGGCTCTGTAATATCATTATCATTTCTGCTGGAAAGATCACATGCAATGAGGTTAACCAGGACTGAACACTGTGTATGTGTGTTGTGTACAGATACTGGTGTGTGTGTGTGCATTAACGTGTCGCTCTGTTTCAGAACTGCAAGCACATAACTGGCTTTTTAGATCAAAATCAAATAACGCTCACTCCATTGTGCATAATTCATTTAATAAATGTCTCACTGTACTCTATGCTTCATGTAATGTTTTAGTTTTCCTGTAACTACTGTTGGTGCTAAGTGTTTTCCTGTATGATTCTGTTTCCGTTATTCTCTTTCTACAGCTTTGTCTGCTTCTAATGCTTAATCTTGATCTGTGAAGCTGCTTACGTCTATGCATTTCTGTGTTTTGTCTCTGTACTCTTTGTGTATGTGGACATTTTTGTGTATGTTTTTTTTTTTTTTTTTTATCATTCGCTTTCCCTTATCAGATCACAACAAAGCGTGACCAGGTGGGGGCAGTCTTAATCTCTATAGTTACCCTTTAACCCCGTGACCTTTCCCTCCTGACATAAGTGCATAAACAATGATGAAGCCCTTTACTTTCGTTCTGGCCCTTTAAGACTCCATACATGCCATGCAGTGCTATGATACTATTACTGCCATTGCCTGCAAAGGAAACACATCATTTCTTTTAAAGCAGACTTAACAGACTGGAGCATTTATTAAATTGCGAGTAATATTACCAGTGGAACAATTACCATAGCTCCATTTGGCGTTTTTAGTAATAATAATAATAATAATAATAAATAACTGATATTTAAACATTGATTTAAACTGACACTCAGCAATTCAACAATTATCAGATAAATAGTATTAGGGATTAGAAGCACTGTAAGTGTCTCTTATACAACAGCTATTTGCCACCAACTAAATTTTCTATTAATGAAATAACGACTTATGATAATTTTTAACCATTTATAGTTACGTTTAATGTTGTCAAACTTTCCTCACTATTTGGTCTGTTTTCTTCCGTTTGAAGTTGACAAAAAGTGTCTCTCGTCATGTTCCGAGGAACCAAAGTCCTATATCCTAAACTTCCTGACACCGGAGACTCCTTTACCAGATCAACAATTACACATTTTACTTTGTTAAATAACATGTTTCTTTGTTGTTGTTGTTTTATAAAATCTGCTTATTATTAGTCTTAGATTGTGAGGCCCCCCTGTGGACCTGCAGCTCGCACTATTGTTATAACTGCTATTATAGAAAATGATTCGGACCAATCAGAATTGATGTATTACAGACGTGATGGGTGGAACCTGTGGAGGCAATGGGAAAATAGGAGCTGATCTTCGACACGTAGGAGTGTACAGGACTGATCAGTGTATTTCCCCTAATGTAACTCCTCATGGGAGAGTACAAACGATCAAGCCATTCACAATGCTGAGCTATGATACACCTGTCGTACTAGCAAAAAGTGCAACAACAGAGCCTTTTCACGTCTATACGTTGTTACGCCCCGTCTAGGGGTAAAGGACGCGACGTGAAACGAGAGAGCTGAACGGGAAGATCTTTTATGGGTTTTTTTTTTTTTTTTAATGATAGAAACAAGATTACAACAATCAAACATGAATAGGGAAATTTGCTTCGGATTTCAACACTTATTCACCTAACACAAATAAAAGAGGACAGGAAATATTGCAGTGGCTTCTTGCACTTTTTTTTGTTGATGATGTATTCTTACTGTATATTACGCTAGTAATGTACAAGGAAATGAAGGTTACCGCTGGGCAACAGGTGTCCATGCACGTGTATAACCCTGTTAGACCCACGTTAGACCCATTTCCTTTTTGTATTTTTGTATACGTTTGTGTTTTGCATGATCGTGCTTAAACATTACATTTTAGAATCGACTCACATACAGTGTAATAGTACACACTGCTTCATTTTCTACTTTCGTTGTTCTTGCATAAATTATAAATCTGTATCTGTATACTCAGGAGGAAAAAAAAAAAAAAAAAGATGGAGCAATTAATGCACCAGGTAGCGGGACAAGCTATGCGGTAGATTTATAATGGAAGTAAATGATCCATGTGAACTAAATTGGGGGGGAAAAAATACAAATAAACTTGAAATAGCAACAATTCAACAGTCTGTAAATACAACAGTCTAATAGAGTTAAAGTCAGACCTCCCTGATTGTACATAGTCTTTCACCTAACCCTTCTTTTTTATTGTATTTTTTTTATTACTGTTTTTCTTTAACGTTGGAATAATGACAGTTTTACTTCTGTCATTCTAAAGGATTGATTTATGGGTTAGTGTCACAATTTTAGTAGAGGACAATATCATTTCACTTGCTAAATCTAGCTAACTCGGCCATACGTTGAGACATATCACACAAAATTTAATTTAAGTATCTATTTATTTTTTGTCTTTTTCATCCTGAGAGATTTTGTCAGAATTACACTTTGTAATCCATCTTTTTTTCTTCTTCCTGTCTTTAATATTAATCTCGAGAATGTTCAGGTGAATGATTGACTTTCACAAAGACACCATCCTTGTCCTTGTTTTTTTTTTTTTTTTTTTCTAGTCAATAATGCATTGATTTTCACTTTGGTTACTTGGCGATTATTAGTAATTTATGTGCATGCATTATATGTGTGTGTGTGTGCAGAGGAGAATGCAAACCTCCTGTCTCTATAGGCTATATCTTATATGTCTGTATGCACTAACTTATTGATTTTGCAACACAGAGGCACCAAAGGCAAGGACATCAACACCATCAAGTCCCTCAGGGTCCTCCGAGTGCTCCGACCTCTGAAGACCATCAAAAGGCTACCTAAACTCAAGGTACTACAGTATATAAGGCACTAATCAGTACTATACGGTTCTTTATCTTCTCTTTGCATCGCCGAGCAGTCCTCCTAAAGCTAATCAGTGCTCCTCGACTGGAAGGGTCCTGTGGTTTAGACGTCATTCTTTCACTGTTATCATTCAGAGGCGTGTAGTCTCATGAGAAAAGGGGATACACTCGAAATTGTTAATACTAATATCATGTAATTCACTTGTCAAGTCTGTGCTCAGATGCTCCAAACCAGCCCACATCTCTGCCTTACAAAAGGTAAATGATCAAATCTGACAAAGGCAGACATTCAAACACGATGTCTTGGCAGAAAAAAAAAAAAAGAACGTACCAGAGACTGTATTTCATACATCTCACACACCTGGGATAATTAAAGGTAAACGGTGAACAATGTTCGACGTACGTGAATCGAAGAAGGCTTCGACTGAACGCGCATTGTGACGACGTCACATGATGCGCCTCGGCCCGAATCTGCTGTAATTTCGAAAAATCGCAAGCTCCTCCGAATACTGAGGAGTTTGCTTGATATTGCATTCAAAACTGCATCTGCACTCAAACCATCGCAATATCCTGGAGGCACTGACATGTATTTTACGCCTAAGGTTCAATCATTACTTCCTGTATAGCTAAAAAAAAAAAAAAAAAAAAAAAGATGATATTGTGGACAGAGCCTTTTAACAGACAGCTGTCCTTTTTTGGATGGATGGAAGACATTGGCTTTCAACAATCGCAAACTAGTCAGTAACGAATAGCCACTAAGTCATTCTGTGATCTTTGCTCTCGGTGATGCTATCCCTTTTGCTATGTTTTTCAAACCTGCTTGAGCGTTTTTTCTGCAAGTTTTGTAGTAATGTGCTCATTTTAATATTATCATCATTAATACGGTGTTATCATTTCTATAGTAATAACGTACACAGGGATTTGTATGACAGACAGGTTGTTTTTTTTTTTAAATGTTTAGTTGTTCATATGATGATGTTTTCTGTGAGGAGATGATTATTTAGCAGTTTCCTGTGTCTAGTGTAACAGTCACCTGTAAAAATTGTACTTGTAGGCAAATTTCTGTGGTACAAGAGGAATAAAACATTTCAGAAACCAAATGGGCCGAACAGTTTTGCACTTCAGGTTATATGAACACTACATTCTCTATTTGTTTGCACGTGTGTGTGTGTGTGTGTGTGTGTGTGTGTTTGTACACATCTTCAGGCGGTGTTTGACTGCGTGGTGAACTCTCTGAAGAACGTCCTCAACATCCTCATTGTCTACATCCTCTTCATGTTCATCTTTGCTGTTATTGCCGTACAGCTCTTCAAGGGAAAGTTCTTCTACTGCACAGACGAATCCAAAGCTTTTGAGAAGGAGTGCAGGTGTGGAGTTTCTCCTTTAAACACACTCACACACACACACACACACACACACACACATACGTGTATTCGTGCGCTTTTATGAAGTGAATTGTTTTTTTGGTTGTTTTTCAGTATGTAAATGTAAAACTGTTTTTCGCAGCTCATACACGTCCTTCTTACCAGGACAACAATCCGATTCAGATTCATTTTTAGCCGGTGTACCTTTTCCTCTCTGTTTGTCAGGGGTCAGTTTCTGGATTACGACGGAGACAAGGTGGAAGCCAAGGCACGTGTATGGAAAAAGTACGATTTTCACTATGACAACGTGCTGTGGGCTTTCCTCACTCTCTTCACCGTTTCCACAGGAGAGGGTTGGCCTATGTGAGTACACCCGTGTCGTATGCCCGGAAGGTCTACATTTTCCTAGCTTTGAAGAGCTTGTAGTAGTGTAGTGTGTATTGTGCTTACTTACATCCCAGTTACTCCCCCTCACACCCTTATAGCATTCCATTAACTTCCATTGATGTCATAACCCATGGAGTTGTGAGCTCGACAAACCCTGGGGGATTCTCTATGTTAGGTCATATGTGAGGGAAATAGATGATGTACAGACTGTACAGTCAGGTCCAAAAAAAAATACAGAGACCTCTAGTGAAAATGCTTCTATTTTTCATTCTTTTCATTCATGTATGTGATTTAGAGCATAGGTATAGTGGCTTAGTGGTTAGCAAGCACGTTTGCCGTGCACCTTCAGGGTCGGGGGTTTCGAATCCCATGTAGTACTCTGGGATAGGCTCCAGGCTCCCACAGGAACTCGTGTAGGTTATGGGGTATGGATGGAATTCCAGCATTTCTTAGTATTATGTATGTCCCCCTTTTTAATGTCAGCGTGTATTTGACCTGGCATGGACTCCACGAGTTTGGACTACCCACAACCATTGGTCTGTCGTCTGAACATGTACTTCAATGGAAGAGATAATGCTTGAGGAAAATCTGACATTTTAGACAATGGAGTTAGCATACTGAATATCAGAAATTTGCTCAGATTATAGTGATTTAGAAATACTGCAGATTCAAGATATTGAACGTTTCCTTTCTTTTTTTTTTTAATTCAAAAACTTTCTGTTCATTTCTAGTTTGAAAAGAAAGTGGACCGCATTGTTCATGCCCATATGTCTGCTATAGAGTGAGACTTACTGTATTTGAGCTGATGTTCTGTATATGCATTCATGTTACGCAATGCAGAGCCATTTTCTTTACACTTAGAATTCTATTCCATGGTATTGTTTTTTTCTTTCATTTTTTTTTTTCCACGGCTGTCCTACATTCGTGTACTCGTTCAGAATTCCTCTCTATCCCCGTTTGTCTTTCTCATCTCGTTTCTTCTTGTTCTTTTTTTTTTTGATTGAATTCATATTTTCTCACTCACTTTAAATCCGCTTTTTAAAAAAACAGTTCATGCTTGAAATATTGAAAGAAATGATACCACCATACATCCATCCATCCATCTTCTATACTGCTTAATCCTTTTCAGGGTCATGGGGAAACCTGGAGCCTATCCCAGGAAGCA
>JANDJT010000081.1:3872545-3901445 GCA_024331685.1 Stegophilus panzeri | reverse complement strand
CACGCCAATCAGCCTACCATGCATGTCTTTGGACTGGGGGAGGAAACCGGAATACCCGGAGGAAACCCCCGCAGCACGGGGAGAACATGCAAACTCCGCACACATAGGGCCACAGTGGGAATCGAACCCCCGACCCTGGAAATGTGAGGCGAACGTGCTAACCACTAAGATGATACCACCAATCTGGGGGAAAAAAACCAACCAATAATCCCTAGGCGTGTTAATCCATCTGCACTCGCTTAGAGATGTGTTAATGCAGTTTAAATATCTGAGTCTGGCACTTAACCTTGCCAGAGTATTAATTTGTTTGTTTTTCATACAGAAGTCAACACTATATTAAAGATTTTTTTATCTTATAAAACATCGCTGTTGAATTCTCGATTCTGATTGGTCAGTAATGTCAGCTCCAAGATTATATTAATCTGCTCATTCGAATGTGTTATTATCTCCTTAGGAACAGCTTACACAGGGCCTTGTATGGTGTATGTTGTATATAAATTGATTGAAAAACATGTGTAAGCATTGATATAGTTTTATGTGAGGATTCTCCAGTTGCATTGCTTTGTAACTGGCTTAAGTTCACTGACTCCATTTTTTTAACCATGATCCTCTGTTATGGCTTGTTGCAGTCAATCACATTTATTTGTCTAAATTATTTACCTCAAGGCAGCTAATCATATCATCGTATATTCATACCAAAACAGATGACTCTGTTCAGAGTTCAAGGCGCTAGTCAAAAGTTGTAATGTGAAATGCCACTATGGAAAGTGTGTCTTATGTCTGGGCATGAGAGGAGTTGATTTGAATCTGTGAGGGTGAGTCAAATGAAAAGCTTAAAAGTGCGACATACGCTGTATGGTCAAAAGTTTGTGGACATCTGAAAATCACATCCATACCAAACTGTTGGCACGAAGACGGATGTACACAGTATGGAACGTCTTTGTATGTTGTATGTTGCATGTTGTATGGGGGTTCAATTCCTGCTGCCGCCCTGTGTGTGCAGAGTTTGCATGTTCTCCTCGTGCTTCAGGGGTTTCCTCCGGGTACTCCGTTTTCCTCCTCAAGTCCAAAGACATGCGTTGTAGGCTGATTGGCATCTCTAAATTGTCCGTAATGTGTGAGTGTGTGTGTGTGTGTGTGTGTGTGTGTGTGTGCCCTGCGATGAGTTGGCACCCCATCCAGGGTGTTCCCCGCCTTGTGCCCCGAGTCCTGTGGGATAGGCTCCAGTCTCCACGCAACCCTGTGTAGAATAAAAGGTACAGATAATGGATGGATGGATGGATGGATGGATGGGTGTGATTATGGGATGTACTGTATGAGGGTGAGTCAAATTTTTATTCACCGCACTCTTTGAAACTATACTCATTCTGACTCAACCCCTTTTTCCAGTTACTCTGCTCTTTTTGCAATTATTACCACATCTCCAAAAATGCTAAGAGCATATCTGGTCACCGACATTCACCAACGCCATGATCTTACAATATTTTTGTTTATTTCCCACTGTTCCTTTTGTGTACGCAGGGTGCTGAAACACTCTGTAGATGCCACTTATGAAGACCAAGGTCCAAGCCCAGGCTACCGCATGGAGACATCCATCTTTTATGTGGTCTACTTTGTGGTCTTCCCGTTTTTCTTCGTCAACATTTTCGTAGCCTTGATCATCATCACGTTCCAGGAGCAAGGGGACAAAGCCATGTCTGATTGCAGCTTGGAGAAGAATGAGGTACAAAGCATAATCCCACACACTTGTAGCTGGTATTATGGTAGTTTCATTATGTGAATGTGATGACAGTGTCTGTCTGTTGTGTTCTCACATGTCTTCAGGCTGTTAAACCCTTTAGAGTATTTCTATTCCAAGTGAGAGCAGGGGCAACACTCCTGTCTGCCCATATCCCTTCTACAAGAACACTGATTTCCATGGACGATTTTTCCTCTCTTTTTTTGTTATCTCTTCCTGATTCATTCTTTTATCATTCTCTGTTTCACTCTGTCCCTTCACTACATGCCCTCAGCAGAGGTTGTTTTTTTTTTTCCAGCTCTGGATGAATTGGCTTATTATCAGGAAGCCCGTTAGGCTATGGTATTAGCTGTTTAAACATGCTCTAAGAAGTTTCTCTGGTGGGTGCAGACACTAGTTTGATGTTTGCTTTCTGTCTCTCACACTTTGATTAGTTTTGATTCCGAGAGCTCTAGGGACATCGAGCCGCTTCTCTGATAATTAAACAGTGTTAGATCAAGAGCCGATGTCGTAAACGATGCTGAATCCTGACACACTCCTGAAGCTGCTCTTAATGAGGAGTCTTACTCAAGTGCCTTTAAGGCTTTGTGATGAGAAGATTAAGGCTGTTTTTGTTTTCTTAACCACAGCGGGCGTGCATTGACTTTGCCATTAATGCCAAGCCCCTGACTCGCTACATGCCCCAGGATAAGCAGTCCTTCCAGTACAAGATGTGGAAGTTTGTGGTTTCAACACCGTTTGAATATTCCATCCTGACTATGATTGCAATCAATACTGTGGTGCTCATGATGAAGGTAAGCGTATGTCTTCTCTCCTATACACTACCTAACATTGTAGTTAGCATCCTTATCTTCACAGTTAGACCTGAACCCTTTAAGCATATGTTTTTTTTTACTGCTGACCGAGCCACGTTGCCAAGCGCATTCATTAATTATTGATATGGTAAGGGAAGATATGAACTTCAAGTATCGATCTAAAAGTTTTTTTTTTTGTTTTGTTTTTGTTTTTTTAAATCTAAAGTAAGTAAAAGTCTCTTCCAACATTGTTTAAAGTGTTAAAAATCTCTGAGATATTAATTAAGGTATAAAAGACAGCAGGTTGTGCTGTTACAGGCTTAGTTTCCAATAACAACACATCCCAAAGTGCTTTATTTAACTTGTACTACTCTTGTACCACAGCACTTGGGCAACAGTTACAATCACGGAATGACATATGATAGATTTTATCCATTTTGTAGCTAAAGTGAGGGGAAATAAGTATCTAGACACGTTTTCTTTTGCTATTTAATATGCTTCCAGTGCATATATGGCCACTTCCAATTTACACACATTTTTGTCTTTTGACTTTGTACTTACAGTGCATCCGGAAAGTATTCACAGCGCTTCACTTTTTCCACATTTTGTGATGTTACAGCCTTATTCCAAAATGGATTCAATTCATTATTTTCCTCAAAATTCTACAAGCAATACCCCATAATGACAACGTGAAAGAAGTTTGTTTGAAATCTTTGCAAATTTATTAAAAATAAAAAACAAAAAAAAGCACAAAGAGAGATGAAATCCAAGTATTGAACTAAAAGGGTTTTTTTTTAGCTAATTTCTTTGTGTATTCATGTATTTCTGTATTCATATGTTTAATAGAAATTGTCTTTAAAGCCTCTGCCAACATTGTGTCAGAAAATCTGCATGAATAAAGATGCATTAATCAATAGCAGAATCAAGTGTACTTTTATTCATAAATCCAGTTGCTAGCTAGGTAGCATTTTGATCACAGGTGCAGTTAGGCTATAGGAGAACTTTATGTGGCATTCTCAATTGAAAAGCCCAGGATTGCTCTTCCTTTTGGAGTCTTTTGCGAGTTCAGTATGGAAACAGTAAGACAACAGCATGAAGCTTCTAATGAAAATATTTTGGCAATGTATTCCTTTTAAAACGTACAAACACATTGCAATTCAGTTGGAAACAGGCAAAGTGTCTTGCTGTTTATTACTCAGTTGTTTGCTTGGAGAAATGTTCAATTGACATCTATTATTTATGTCTGTTATTTATGCTGTGGCATTGATACGGTTGCAAAAGAGGCTATGTATTTTAATGGGTTCATAAAATTAATAATGACTTGCTAATACAAAGAAAGAAGACTATTCATACATCAGGAAAATGACATCTCATTATGTTTTATATTAGGAGCTTAATACACCTCATTACTACCTAGTTAAAATGTAATGCTATAAATATCATGCTATAAATATACAATTTTAGGGTTTTAAAAATCCCATTTTACAGCATAACCCATGGGAAACCAAGTAAACCAGTGCTTATGTGCGAGGTGGCTGCTGTCACTGCTTTGTTGCTTTCAGTTCTATACCGAATCGAAGGTTTATGAGGATATGCTGAAGTGGCTGAACATCATCTTCACTGCCCTTTTCACCCTGGAATGTATCCTAAAGATCATCGCTTTTGGGCTGCTGGTGAGAAACACTCGAACACACACAGCACAGTGTCTGGATTTTGGTCAGCTTTACTCCTCACAAATCAGGAGGTAAAATCATCACTGATAAAAAAAGACATCAGAGGTTCAGGCATGGAACTCCTTTAGACATCAGGGGCCGCATTCAGGGTTCAGTTACGTGGGGCTTAAATACAGAAATTCAGTATTCAGTATTCAGACCTCAGGCATAAATACAGACTTAAGCGCTATTCAGACAGTTGCAAGGAAATGGAGTTTGTGCAGAAGACAGGCCTGTCTTGGTTAAGTGCAATTCTGACCTTGGACATTGAAAAATAATGTTTTAGGATGAAAATGAATGTTTTAGGATATACTAAAAAAACATGGAAGGCCACATTATTAGTAATAATAGTAATATTCCTTTACGGGGGGTGCAGTGACTTAGTGGTTAGCACATTTGCCGCACACCTCCAGGGTTGGGGGTTCAATTCCTGCCTCTGCTCTGTGTTTTTCTCCGGGTACTCTAGTCCAAAGACATGCATTGTAGTCTGATTGCATTTCTAAATTGTCTGTAGTGTGTGAATGTGTGTGATTGTGCCCTGCGATGGGTTGGCACCCCATCCAGGGCGTCCCCCGCCTCATACCCTGAGTCCCCTGGGATAGGCTCCAGGCTCCGCACGACCCTGTGTAGGAAAATGGATGGATGGATGGATGGATAATAACCCTCTACAGTCTGCAAGAAAGTTTTTTTTTTTCATATGAGAAGGCGTCTTAATTGGAGACATTACTTATCTCAGGAATGACATTTTTTATGGATAAATTATCAGATGAGCTGTAAGTGTAGCAGTGAGTGCTTGGTCAGCTTATCCTTTAAACTGTAGGCAAGTTTTCTTTACAGGAGAGCACAAAAAATTAACAAAAAACGCTGGCATTATTTTATTAATTTGACTAAAAAAAAAAAACACATTAAAAGTGTGATTAAATAGCCTATGTAAATCATGTGCACGCGTTAGCATTGCGTGACGTTTACTGGGTATCTTGGGACTAGTTGTGAGCACGATTAACTGTCAATACATGAGATAAAATGCTAATAATCGGATGTGCTGGATCAAGTGCTATTTTATTCAATACTGAGGGTGGAAGCGCACGATGATGATGGATAAGCAAGGGCACTAATAGTGGCACATAAATCTGTGCTCTCAGTGCCTGCAGCAGCAGGGCCCGTCTCAGGCTCCGTTTCCATTAAGTAGCCTCATTTATTAAATGACTCTGGCCCCTGTACAATGCACTTACCTCCACCTGTTCTGAGCTGGCGGCAGATGGTGCGGCCTCGCTGCTATTGTTCTAAGCCGTCTGCAGCCACTACTCGACAAATCACTGTGGCATTTAGAAGAGACCTGTAGACATGACTGCATCTCCTGACAGATCAGTCTGTCATGGATGATCCAATGTACGAAATGTTATACTGTATGCGTGCGTGTGTTTTGACCTCCATTTAAAACATTGTTTTCAGGGATTGATTTTGAAGTTGTAGTATTACAGTAACAAAGTCTGTTTCTCCCATTTTTGCTCTGATCCTCTCTTCAATTGCATCCAGAACTATCTGAGGGAAGCCTGGAACATATTCGACTTTGTAACAGTACTGGGCAGTATCACGGACATCCTGTTTACTGAAATTAAGGTAAGCAGTCGAGATGGTCATCTCTGTATAGGTTTACTCATGGAGCACAGGATCATCTGACGGTGTGTTTATATTCGGGCATTCAGTGTTTTGTATGTGTCTGTGTGTGTTTGTGTGTCTGCAATTTTCTCTTTCTCACTGTGGATTAATGAGAGTAAGACAAGACCGAGGAGGCAAGATGGAAGAACGTGCTCAGAACAACTCACACTCAAACTCCACCCGAGAGCAAAATTCCATTCAATTTGATTTGAAAAGCGTTTTTTAACATTAGATAATGTCACAAAGCCGTTTTAAAGATATCCGGATGTAGGTTTCCTTGCCAGAGCTGATAATGGCAAGGAAAAACTCCCTGAGACGACGTGAGGAAGAATCCCAACCTCTTAATAATAACTCAATACATCATTAGAGTATACAGTGTAGAAGAGTAAAGAGAACCAGTAGGAAGTGTGATGAAAGTGTTACGTATAAACATATTATAAACTACAGTCCTAGAATGAGAACAGGACTGTCATTATGAATACAGCAGCAGCTCTTTGGTACAAGCCTACAGTATCTAGGAGAGATCATCCACTGAAGCAACAGTGAGACTTAGGCTCTGTTTGTGGAGCACCCAGCAAACTGTAATACACAAATTGCAATTTCACCTCTGAATCACACCAAATCAACGCACACATAATTACTATGACTTACATTTAACAAAAGGCCTGAAGCGTAATTCCTGTTTCAAGGCTTATTTTACTCACGTGTTCATTCGGGCAAATTTAGAAGAGGAAATTCATCCGATGAAGCTCTGCAGTGCACACATCTCCCCAATGAGTGTTGACAGTCGAGTCTCAGTGTGTCAGAGTAGACTCTCGCCCCTCCTAATGATTTCACTGTCACTCTGTTTCCATGCTAAATCTCTGTTGGCACCTGTCCCCTTCTCTCCCAAATGGACTCTGCAGACGGTAAGTGGCTTTATTTGTCCTGCTCTGCTTCTGTCCATCTGTCCTGCCTGTTTACATATATCTGGATAATCACCTACGTGTCTGTTTGCTTTTAAGACAGTTCCAACGCTGCAAAACAAACACTCATCTTAGCAAGTTATAATATCAGTAATATTTTAAATAAAGCTGTTTCTAGGCATTTTTTTTTTTTTACTAAACTGAAGCTTGAAATATTCTTGTTCTATTGGCAAATCATTTTGCTATTTGTAAGCATTCATTTGTAGTAAGATGCAAAATGATCTGCCACTATAATAGGAACATGTAAGGCTGAAAATGAGTAAAAATGTCTAGGTTTAATAATCTTGTATTTGGTTTATTGTAGTCTTGTAATAGTGAATACTGGATAAATCTGACTAAATTAAGGATATATTCACTTGCTAAGATGACATTTTTTGCAGTGAATTTGTGGTTTTAGGGTATCGTTTAGCGATGCGCATGATCAAACTGGTTCAACTCCACTACACGATTATATCTTTTATTAAAGCTTTCAGGAAACCTAAAGCTAATGTTGCGTAGTCTTGCGGATACACAATATGAACATGCAAAATACAAATTAGTAATGTTTTTTCATATTGTCTACATAGAGATATACAGTATTTGGATGCTTTGAATGTAAATTGGGCCGTCCTAATCTTTGCTGAAGTTTTATCTCCACCACTCACAAGGTTAATGTTGCTTTTAACCAAACTATGCATTCCTGCTTAAATGGTCTCTTTGCGTCTGCTCCCAAAAAACCTAGGGCCATATTCAGAGTTGAGGACGATATTTATGAGGGGAAAGTTACACGTATTCAGAGTCGGGTTACGTGCTTAAGACGATTTTCTGGGCGTGACTGTGTTGATATTAATTAACAGTGTCAAGTGTGTATTTAATAATGGTCTTGAATAGCAGCTTGACATGTGACTGTGGTTGCATTAAACTGTCAACTGGTGACGCTGGACTGCTCAACGATCATACCAGTATCGCAGAAGAAAAATGCGCTTAAGTCAGAGGTCAGAATCACGAGTTACTGGGATACTCATTTTCGTTGTTTATTTCTTTTTTTTCTTTTTTTTTGGAACCCACAACCCCACATACGCAACTCCCACGCAAGAACTTAACTCTTTCGTTATGTCCAGGTCTGAATACCAATGTGCACAATTTCAATATTAAAGCCTCACTATACTTACGCAACTTAACTAGGCTCCTTGCACCCTTAGTGAGCAAAAGATAACCTAGCAAGCATAGCCTATGCTTCCAAGTCCATAATTTGTTCGGTTTGTACATCAAGGGTTGAATAATTCAGATTCTCCATGCATGTATTGTTGTGCTTGTCTCTGCTTGACTAGCGTAGTAGAATGGGGGTCTTGTTCAGAGGCATGTCAGTCAAGCATGTTTATTATAATACAAGGCCACACCCACCTGGACATGTACAAATCTGAAACACTTTTGGAAAAATCTGAAAAGTTCTAGAAATCCTAAAGCATATTATTTGCATTTGAAGACTGAGAGTTATTCATTTAAGCAGGGAATCACGTTTGCTCCTTGCTTGGTTGGAATGAAAACCCAATCATATCCAAATACACTATATGGCCAAAAGTTTATGAACACCCGACCGCTAAAATTATAGTAGCGCACAGTTAGTGCATCACTACATCCACACGAAAAACTATTCCTAAAATATGCACTTTTACTTTCAGGGCAGGTTAAATTTCTATTTAGTAATCAGTTGATTTCTGTTTCTATCAACTAAAATTCAACCTATTGAGTGTCCATTTAGCAGCATTTGCCTGAACACCCATCACTAGCACTAGATTTTTAAATCTTACTGCACGGTTGTGAGAATGAACCTTTTTATTTTTTAAATACATAACAATGTTGGTTTCTTATACTTTGGAACCAATACTATATAAGCCACGATTGATAATTACATATGCATGATTTCAGCTCATTTTAAGATCCATCATTTTAACAATCAGCGCCACTAAAGTGCATGAAGGTGGCCAGTAGGAATCATTTCTCCTCTAGAAAGGAAATCGAAATCTGCTGATTTCGATTTTGGAAATGCTTGCTGTAACTTATATATTAGGTTGAAAGACACCGACCGAGTGGCCAGTAGGACTAACACCAGTACAGGCTAATATGGTCTATGTGGATTGTTCTTTCTCAGCAGAACAAGCTGATTAACCTTAGCTTTCTGAGGCTGTTTCGAGCGGCTCGACTCATCAAGCTCCTGAGGCAAGGCTACACCATCCGTATCCTGCTCTGGACCTTTGTCCAGTCTTTTAAGGTTTGGATCTTTGATTTCCGCCCTTCTCAGATGTCTGAATTGAATGCCTGAAATTCAAAAGTTTCAAAAACAATTGCTAGCAAGCTAAAATATATATTCTTTTAACTGCTGGTTTTTTGTTTTGTTTTTTTAAACATATGAGCACTTATTATAGTAATAACAGTTTAGGTGCGTGACATCTGCTGAGATGAGTGACAGTCAATACTTCTTTGAAAATAATTACAAAGCACGAGCTGGTCTTATTTATTATTCATGATATTTCGAGTTCTGATGCAAGTCATAGTGTTTTATTAATCGTTGACCTTTATTATTATTTCATTCTTTTTTTTACTCTGTCATGTTGTCATTCTGTCATGTTAGGGTTCTGAATGAAATAAAAGCCTGCAGGGTGTAGAAAGGTTAACTCAATTAGGTGTTTTGTTTTTTCCCCCTCAATATTTTGTTAATCATGTCTGGTTGGGGTGTAACCAAATACAAATATGCAAAGTGGAAGGTTTTTATTTTCATTCAGGTCAGACTGAGAGGTGTGATATGAAGCTTGCCAGACAAAGAAAGACCACGTTTATTACTATGAAGGTGTGGTGTTGCACAATGCAGTTTCAGCATCTTTAGTAACTGACTGGTCAAGATTGCAGTAGTTTCAATTACGCTAATAGTTTGTTTATATTTTAGGAAATAGAACTCACTAGATTTGATAGAATTAAAAAAAAAACAATCCTACACACTAGTTGAGACCAACTATCAACTCAAGTGATGCAGTTGAGGAACTGTCAGAGTCAGAATACACAGGCCATGCTGACAGTGTTCGCCTTTCTACCTGTGGGTTTCTTTTAATATTTTGCAGTGTTCAGAGTTTCTGGTGGCATAGTGGTAGGGTTCATTAAATAAAAAATGAAATAAATAAATAAAAAATAGGCCACACCCACTTTGAGTTTAAATTGGAATACAGCTGCAGATATGGACATTTGGAGCACTAAATAAATACAGATACTGACAGTGTAATTATGTTCCACTCATAGTATCTGGATAATTCAGCTCAGTTATATGATGTATATGTATTAAAGTATATGGCTAGCCTTGCCGCCATTTTCTGATATTAAAAAAGCTATTTATTGTCTTGTAGGCACTGCCCTATGTGTGTCTGCTCATCGCCATGCTCTTCTTTATCTACGCCATCATTGGGATGCAGGTGAGTCATTGGGATGCATTTTATCCTGCCACAGACAGAGTGAACATTAGCAGTACCATGGAAGGTCAAAAAAGGTCGCTTTCTAAAACAAAGAAAATATCAAGAAGAGGACATAATTTCATAATAAACAAACCATTTTTATTCATTTATTCACTTTTACTTAGTTCAAATTCACTTTTGAATTCAATTTCGTAAATAATCCCTGTGAAATCCATTATCTTCTATTCTACAACATAGTTGGTTTTTTTTCTTTCTAACTCATTAAAACCCCCAAACTTGTACATAACTACATACATTTACTTTCTCTGTAGTAATGGAACAATATGCTTTATGATGAGAAACTGAAAAATAAGCCAGGGGTTTAAAGAGTTAATAAAACTGAGTCCACACGCCTATTGCCATGCAGTGGATCCGGCTAGTCTTTTTGTTTCAGCCTTCTACTGAAAAAGTTCTGGCCCTGAAATTAGCTCCGCCTCCACTTTTCCTTAACTCTTTCTAGCAGTACACTGGCGTTCCATTCCGAATTGAATGGAAATGAATTATTTTATAGCCACAAGTCTGTTATAAGTTTAGTCAGGACACTGTTGGGTTTCTGTGTGTAGAGTATCTTGACAAACAATTCACACTACTCCACTATAACATTGGTACAGAGATAAAACGGACAGCACAACTAAAGCTTTTTTGAGAGTAAAACACCGTATACAATTGCCATAATAAAGTTATAATATTTAAACCATGTAGGGTAGGTAAAAAAAATAAATACTTATGAATTACTGCAAATTTTTAAAGCCCTGAGTGTCTACTTTGGCATGAACCATTAAGCCAATACTGAGCAGTGTGACATCCCAAATGAATTCAATGCTGAACACAGGCACCCCCTGAAACAGGATGTTTTTGGACATTTTTTGGCTTCTGGTAACTTACGAGGCATCTGTAGTTTCAACACCAGGTCGTCGACACAATTGTGATTTACAGCTCTAAAGCTGTTAACTCTGAAATTCTTTATCCTGGCTGAAGGGAATGAAATATCTTGCCAGGGGTCATGTAAATTTTTTGTTTAATAGGATGCATTCTTATATGAAAGCAAAAAAGAATGTATTTGCACTCGTCTTCATTTGGCTGTAAATAGCCTTTTGTAATAAAGCGCCATTCTTTAAGTGTGCTCTTCGGTAATTAAATAATTCTTGTCTGGATAATAATTGTAATGGAGCTGATTAATGAAATAATAACGATGGTACATCTGTTACTTCATCCATTGCCTGTACTTCAGTTCAGACCGAATGAAATTAAGAGCATCTTGCTTATTGGTTTCTGGAAGCCTGCTGTTCAGTCGATTAGGATGGAATTGTAAATCAATGCTCATTGCATTTCAGAGAAGCAGCGTAATCAGTGAACTATATAATCACCAATATCCCGAGACACAGGACTGAACCCTTCTTTAAAACACAGGCCACACATCTGCTACTCAGGAGGTGTGAAAGTTCAAAAATAGAGATAAGAACAAGTTAACAGCTTCTTAATACCTACCGTATTTTTAATTAAAAGAAGACCGCTGGACGTATTCGGATTTGTGTAAGCGAACGCGTCTTGGTGGCACAGCCAGTATAGCAGGAAGGCAGTCTCGTCATTCTGCTGGATAGATCCAGGCTTCGAGTTTGATTGCTCGTTTAGTAGTGCACAGGCAATCTCTTATATTGTGTTTGAAACTAGGGTGCCTGCTATTCAGTCGCTTAGGATGGCATTGTAAATCAATGCTTAATTGCATCATATGCAATGAGAAGAGCTGCGTAATCAGTGAGCTGTATAATCACCCGTATGCTGAGATATGGGACTGAACCCTTTACTTAATTATGATTCATCTATGAAAGTCTGCTCCGACTTTCAACTGAGCAGGTCTCTTATGTAGCGTCGCCAAATTGAGGTTTTCTCTATGTTTTGGTACTGTATGGAATGCTGTTAGATTTGTAAATGTGTTCGTTTTTAAAGCAATTAAAAGCTGCATTTTTAAATTGCAAACTTCTCTTGGATGGCTAGTTATGAATATATTTTTTTATAACAGCACTCAGTTCATATTTTGCCATTTAATACCTTTTACATCTCCATTTAATTTCACAGTACTTCCATAAAACACTCTTTCTCAGGAATTATTTATCACATGTATGTGTTTCTTTTTAAATAGGCTCCACATCTTGAACCATAATAGTCACAGAAACTGCATGCTAAGCCAGATAGCTATCTAACCGAGTTAATGCTAATGATTTTGGTTCTTATGGTGTATTTTGATAGCTTTTCGTCAATAATACAATCATACTTATTTTTACGTGTATGCTAACTAGCATGTGCTAGTCACCTGGAAACTGGAGACATTTAGCCACATAAGCTAGCTAAGGTAATGTTAGTGTTAAACAAATGTTGGTTGTTATGGTGTATTTTTTGATAGTTTTGGCTAATATGACAAGTTGCATCGATAATACAGTCATACATGTTCTTACTTGTGAGCTAATATGCTAGCAGTTAACTAGTTGAATAGCCTGTGCTGGTCACCTAAAGTAAAATTCTATACAGTTTCACAAAAGGAGTACAAGCAATGTACAATGACAGTAAACACAGGTTGATGCATGACCTTGTGTTTTAATCATGAAAGCATGGATTTCAAACATATTTAATCTATTCACGTTAGCTAGCTACCTAGAGTATCTGGTCTAGTAAACAAACTGCAAATTCATAGTAATAAATCATTTTTAGGGGTGATAAAGGGATTGAGAAATTAAAATTTTATATAAGGAATAAAACATGACCGTTATTGGAAAATAATCAAAGCCGTGGTGATGTAATGAGGCCTGATGTAAAGCAGTGTTACTCTTACCACCCCACAGTTGATTATTATTCAACAACAGCATATGCCTAAGTGTTTAATTTCTATTATATCCCAGGATATTATATCCCAGTTATATCAGCTATAAGCAGTCGTTCCCTCACCAGCTCTTCTTTTATTCCTCTATATAACATAAATGCTAAATAAACGTCTCCTTAAAGAAAGCATCACTATATCAACAATTACATGTTTTCCTTTGTTAAATAAGAACACATTTTTAAAATTTGTTTATTATTAGCGTTAGATTATGTCGAGCGTCGATAATACAAGTCCTGTGATTGAAGTAACGAGAATATATTTTAGAACGAGCATGTTCATTTTAACTTACTGTCGGAGCTGTTGTTATTGAAAACGAATCGAGGACTTCTGACCAATCGGATTCAAGAATGCAACAGTGCTGTGGTATATTATTGTATAAATATATATTGTATGACTGAGTAATGGACTTATAGTAGATCAATATCACAACAATTCAGCAACATACTGACGATATCAACACGACTAGTCGTAGTCATATCACTTCAATGCTTATATCCTGAGCTCCCAGGATATTATGCATTCCTATATTTCAGAGATATTTTGAGATGAGAAACTGGAGAATGTGGCCTGGCTTACAGGTTCTGTGAATTATTTATGTAGCCCCTGCAGCGGTTTCAGTGCAGCCTCGGTCCTGTCCAGCATTTGAGATGCATGTAGGGTCTCGCTGTCCCGTCATAACCAAGTCCTGTCTTTGTGTTAGGTGTTTGGAAACATTGAGTTAAATGATGAATCAGAAATCAACCAACACAACAACTTCCAGACCTTCTTTCAGGCACTCATGCTACTCTTCAGGTAAAAACCTTTTCAGCATTTTTTTTGTTAGAGTTTGGGTTCCATAGATGTTAGACTACAGCTTGTGCTGTATATTTCAGAAAGTACTTCGGTCCAATATTCTAGATCTAATTTCTTTGTGGGTGTATTAGTATACGTAAGTTAGAATGATATTTTTTTCAATTTTGTGTCTATTTTGAACAACAGGAGCGCCACGGGTGAGGCGTGGCATGAGATTATGCTGTCGTGTTTGGGTGGCAAGAAATGCGACAAGCTCTCAGGCTCCAATGACAATGGGTGTGGCAGCGATTTCGCGTACTTCTATTTCGTCTCCTTCATCTTCCTCTGCTCGTTCCTGGTTTGTACAAACAAGCAGTCATGCATCAAGAAATATTATGTGCAGATTATTTGCTGTTAATAAATAGCTTAAGGTGGATTCTTTTTTGGTGCAACAGCCCCAACAATGGTCATAATGAAAGACACACAGAAGGCTATGAAAAAGTGATGCTGGGGATGATTTCTTTCCAGCCCAGACTGTAGATTCATGCAGACCACCCAACCCCCACCCCTCCCCCAAACCTGCTCCATAGATTTGATCTCCATTTTGGCTGAAGTCATTGGGAACATCTGGAACACATCATCAGCAGTGTTTGAAAAAGGTTTTGGTGAAATATAGTCACGATTGAGGATCATCATTGATCTGCAAGTTGCCTTCAGAGGAGAAATGAAGTATAGATAGACTAAGCACACATTGTGCAATCAAAGTACAAGTACACAAAGGGACTGAGGCCAGAACTGTAAGTTGAATGGGGTTTTTTTTTTTTTTCAGATTAAACGAAACCTTATTGTTTATCATGTTTGGTATTCGGAGGACACATGGCATAAACCCAGTAGACCATTACAGATGTGATTTTTTATTTTATTTTTAAGTTGAACTCACAAACAGCTGTCTATCTGCTTTAAGTGTTCGTAGAATCGTTTCTGCTACATCATTCTTATTAAGCCATTGATGAGATCTTGTGATATGACGCGTCGCTAAACCGTTTCCTTGTCAAGCTATTGATAGATATTGACAGATGCTCCTTTCTTCATCCTTCCTTACTCCATTTTAGATGCTGAATTTGTTCGTGGCTGTCATCATGGACAACTTTGAGTACTTGACACGAGATGCTTCCATCCTCGGACCTCACCATCTGGACGAGTTCATCCGCGTCTGGGCAGATTACGACCCTGCTGCCTGGTACGTGTCACTCACAGACTGTCCATCCTTAAGAAAACTGTAGTGACCTTCTCAAGAGTTTGAAACTAAAGTAAAACAGCAGGGATATGTCACCATTGACGCACATAAATCTGACGTTCTGCATGACAACCGTAACGGTTTAAAGCATCTTTTCCCTGTCAGCATTGAGAGATTAATCCAGCTGTACTGAGCCCACATGGCGTTACATAACAGAAAAGCTTCAACAATGTTGCCATTCAAGCCAGTCAACTCTGTCTGCATTTATTCTACAAAGCTTCTGTATCAAATGTATTGTGGTTTAACTTGCATCTGTTTCTTGCAGCGGAAGGATACGCTATATGGATATGTACAATTTGTTACGTGTCATTTCGCCCCCTCTTGGCTTAGGAAAGAACTGCCCTAATAGGGTGGCATACAAGGTTTGCAAACCTACACACTTCCCCCCTACAAAGGGCAGTGCTGTAGTGCTAATAATCAACGCTCGTAAAATTGCCTGGTTAATGCTAGTGAATGAGTACACCCATCCCTCTCCCCTCTTCACTAATCTAAATACCGGTAACCATGGAAACTACAGGAAACAAAGCCACGCTGCATACTGAGTCACTCAACTCGTGCCGATCCGTTATGTCATTAATGCACATGCAATTTCTATGAAGGCTATATCTAAAATCATTACATTCATAAATGCTATGTTGTTATAGTTGCAGTTCATAGCAGTGTATATAAATAGTTGTGAATGTAATGCTTTATTATAAGCACATCATTCATATATATATATATATATATATATATATATATATATATATAACTCCAATTTCAAAAAAGTTGGGACACTGTAAAATGTAAATAAAAACAGAATGCAATGATTTGCATATCTCATAAACCCATATGTTATTCACAATAGAACATAGAAAACATGTCAAATGTTTAAACTGAGGAAATGTAACATTTTAAGGAAAAATATAAGGTCATTTTGAATCTTTACTTCTGAAAGACCTCTCTAAGATACTCTTTTTATACCCAATCATGTTACTGACCTGTTGGCAATGAACCTCCAGCTGCTTCTGTTTAGTAACACTTACTTTTCCAGCCTTTTGTTGTCCCCGTCCCAACTTTTCTGAGACGTGTTGCGGCCATCAAATTCAAAATTACCTTATCTTTTCCTTAAAATGGTACATTTCCTCAGTTTTGAATTTGATATGTTTTCTATGTTCTATTGTGAATAACGTATGGGTTTATGAGATTTGCAAATCATTGCGTTCTGTTTTTGTTTACATTTTACACATTTATTGTATATATGTATTTATTAATTTTTTAAAGATTTTTATATTTATTAAGATTTACCACCTTGATGTGGAACTGCACACTGGTATTCATATGTCATAACATTTATAAATTTGTATAAATGTTATAAAATATTTATAATAAAGTATAAGATATTTTTGTGACCTCTAAATAAAGTGAGACTTTTCTCACAATTGTATCAAGCTTAAGAATTGTAATTATTAAGCTGTAATTATCAGTAGGCATAAAATGTCTATTACTGAATAATAAACAGTCCACTGCGGTTGTTAACTTATAATGCATTTATGCTAACGAATAATAATGTATTATAAACATGTCTATAAAGTGCAGTGCATTTTCATAAATAAATAAATATGCCATTATGGGTGCTTTATAACATGTTATGAATGTCTTCGTAGTTCATTATATATATGGCCTTCTTAGAAAGTGTTACTGAGAATTGACTATTTAGACAAAACATCAACACTGCGTGAGCTTTCTTCCTATGGATCTGGTTGGTTGATCAACTTTCAAAGCATGCCATGCAGAAAGAGAAGGACAAGGCTGTTGCCCTGTTCACCATCTGACCCTTGCCCTCCTATTTACAGCCTCATTATGTGAGTTTTGCATCGCAAATTCATCTGTGCTCCTTCTTGGGCAAAGATGCTGTCTCACAGCCACACAGTTTCTACCCCCAAAATAATAATGACTCTTATAATGACTGTTTCTCCACTCTGATTATGTTTTCATTTTGTTTTCTTTCATTTTTCCACTATGTTCCTCCCACTCGCCGTCCTTCCCTTTTGTGTGATCTTTTACCTTTGAACTGTGGCTGCCACCTCTGTGAAGTGGGCGCATATCCTACCTCGATATGTACGAAATGCTACGTCACATGTCCCCTCCGCTAGGTTTGGGAAAGAAATGTCCATCGCGAGTTGCCTACAAGGTAGACCCGCCCTCTTCCTGTCTCACCCAATCACACTCACTATGCCCGTCTTTTGTGTATGTGCTCTTCTCTTACTGGATAGTGTTGCTGTCAGGCTTCCTGTGCTGTAGGTGTGTCAGTACTTTTCTTGTTTTTTGTGCTGTGTACCTCTTGGCTTTGCTTTAATATGCCATCATAACTGTTGAAAACGTGGTCAATTTTCATATTGTGATATAGTGCGGTTTTGAATATTGATAGGCATTGCTATTCTAAGATCATTTTTCATAATCTTATCTAGCTATCGATATACTATATCATGGGGCAGCATAACACACTCCTAAGAAATTGCTATCTGCCCTCTTCCACATACATGAGCTCACAGACACCCATGATTGGTGATTGTCGCCGTGATTGACAGGGAAGAGAGAGTATGCCTCCCCTCACACCCAGAGAGCACGGCCAATTTTGCTCACTTGGCTCCGGGCCACGGTTAGCTTTGGCATCATCGGGATTGGAACTCACAGTGTTTTTTTTCGTTGTGCCACTCAGTATAATACTTTATACATAGTTAAATATTCTCATAGATACATATTGAGAGTTGTGTTACTGTAAGAGTGCTTATAGCAAGGAGTTAATACTGACATCGGTGACATGGATACGAGTTCTATCACTAACGAATGTTATCTAAGAAGTTGCATATGTTGCCTTGTAGTGTAACTTTATTTAACTTTATTGTAACTTTATAGTGTGCTTTAATATTGATAAAGGAAATGATAGCGAAGACAGTCGGGTCATTCGATAGAGAAACTTCTGTCAGTGATTTGGTCCAGCTACAAATTCTCTAGACTTTAGTCGTCCATCTGTCTGAGATACACGTGTCTGTCTATCAGGCAACTCTCCACTGCCTATATCTGTGTGTGCTTGGTGTTTGCGTAAGTGTTTGTGTACACACCTCACCCCGCCCTCGCTTTAGAGAAGTGCATTGATTGGGATGAAAGGGGGAAAAAAGTGTGCTGTAAATGTGTGTTCAGTGAAGCGAGATATGCCACCCAGTCGCTCTGCATCCCCCCAAAACACACACACATAAATCGCGCTTTCTTTCTTGTTTTTTTTTTCTTGTTTGTTGTTGTGGAAACATCTTCCCAGGTGGGCCTGAGTCTAATAAAGGCGGTGCTGGACTGTCTGCTGCTGTCTGCATCTCCCAGCTTTAATCACCATGTAGCACAGTACAGTACACCCATGTCTCTTGCTTTTCTGCTGTCCAAGTAACCTTTAGTTGTGTTACAGTGGATATAAGTCTGGTTAGTTGAGAGTTCACGTGGTTCTAATGACTAGACAATGTGTGTGTATGCACGAGGGATGTAATTGAATACAAATGCATTATTCAGAATGAATGGGTAATGAGTTCTAAACAAATACAAATGGAGATATGAATAAGAGGTGCACTATAGGGTTTTGTTGTTGTTGTTGTTGTTGTTGTTGTTGCTGTTTTTAATCTGGTTGTGACTAGAGGTGTACATCGAGACTGGGATCCTGTGGGACGAAACAAAAAAGGTCACGTGAGCAGGAGGTTTTTACTTCTTGGGTGGGGGGTGAACACATCCAGTGCACATCCCTTCTGGTTTAGGCCACACCCACTTTTGGGTTAATCTGGATACAGATACGAATGTTTGCAGCAGAAAAAGATTCAGATAGTGCTGTTGTGTTGCACCTCCTGTGTGTGTGTGTGTGTGTGTGTGTGTGTGTGTGCCCTGGCCTACATGTGTTCCACAGTGTGTTCTTCTCTTCCTTGTCTCTGTGGTTACCTTCATTCTTTCTGCTGAGAGAAAGCTCTTCTTGCCCACCTCACTCTCTCCTATCTCTCTGAAAGCACAAAAAAAAAAAAAGGCAGTCATTATGGGCAAACCCCCCACATGCTTCATGCATCTAGTTGTTCGATTTAGGACTAACCATCCCTCTGTGAAAGTGAAATGTACATGGACAGTAATCTGTGGCCTGTGTGGGCAGCTGCGTTTACACATAGAGAGATCAAGTGCTTTCTTTATGAAAGAAGCTTAAATCAACATGTCTCTGATCAGTGGCTATTGTTTTATGAATTGAACTCGCTCAAAGCATACGGTCAGGTTTCAGAAGACTAGAATCGAAGCTCGAAATGAAATGGTAAAAAAATGCGCCGCCCATCCGTGCTGAAGCAGATGCATTGTCCATTGTATGTCAAGCATATACAGCTATCTTCCAGATACTGAAGCTTATTATTCCTATACAGCATCTGCACGATATCATTTTTTCTCATCATCCCATTTTTTTTCCCCCCTAAATGGCCTGGCGGGTCATGTGGTGTGCTGGAGTTGAGAATGAGAATTCACATAAAAGTGTGTATAAATAAATCAATTCTATCAAATACATACAAATCTGTAGATTTTGCTTTCAGAATCAAATCAGAGTCCTCTCAGCCAGCACAACGCACACTCAGTCAGCAGTGTTCAGCTTTTTGCTTTGTCACGTCTCACACGTGATCCTATATACAACTGTCTGCAGCGCTTGGTGAGGATGAACATGCCCATTGCTGATGACAACACAGTCCACTTCACGTCCACCTTGATGGCTCTCATCCGCACCGCCCTGGATATCAAACTGGCATCAGGTGCGTGCTTACTTCATGGCTGCTCGGCTCAACTATGGAGCATCTTTGCTTTTACCGTCCCCTCTGACTTTTCATGTCCATGCCCTCTTCTGCTCTTCAATGCCCACGTTTCTAGTCTTACCAATGGACCCCCATTTTTAACTGGATTAACTGATGAGCCATCATGTCGCAAATGAAAATCATGAACAGTAAATACTTGTCTTGTCTTTCAGGTGTTCTTGCCCAGCGTCTCTGTGATATTCACTTGAGGAGGGAGATTAATAAAGTGTGGCCCAGCCTGCCATCAAAAACTGTGGACTTGCTGGTAACACCTCATAAACGTAAGCTCTGCCCCTTTGCATTCTGGGAGGTGAATCTGTATTGACTACACCGATGAAATATGAAAATTGAACCTGGACTATGTACGGCTGCTCTGTAATGCTCTGTGTGATTTTCGAAACGAATAAATGAATAAATAAAAATATTCAGTAGTTTTGTGTACATTTGCTGCCCTCTAGTGGCACGTAGTGCTAGGTTTTACGATAGTTGTTGCTCATTTTCATTTCTGATTGCATGAAGTCACTAACAAGCTTGCTTTTCATACCTTCACTTATTAAGCAATCTGGGCAGACTGTATAAACTGTGATTAACAATTTTATTTGCTTCCACTATTTTAAAAAGTTTGCATTTTAGGGGTGGAACCAAATACAAATATATTATTCTATGTGAACAATTTAATGTGTTACATACAAATACGAGGTGCAGTTGTTGCTTTTTTGCATCACTATGAACATGTTCATAATGTTATAATGCATTCAGAAGACATTATACACACTGATATACAGTAATGCATTACACTCTCTAGCAATGTTTATAATACATTATAAATTGTTAACATAATGCACTGAGTAGTATTTGTAACACATTATAACACTAATAGCCAATTTCAGATTGGCATCCGAACAGGGAATCCTGTGTCACACCACACAAAAGTCACATGAGTGGGAGGTTTTTATTTTGATGCAGGCGTGAGCAAGCAGTTAGACAGGAAGCTCACGAGGCAACGCTGTGCGTTTCTCAGCATCCTTAGTAATTGCCTGTTCAGGGTTGCGGCAGTTGAATTTTGGCTACTAGTTTGTTTATATTTTAGGAAATCGAACCAACTAAATTTGTTCGAAAACATCGCAGGCAGGTTGCAAATAAAAAATAATAACCGCATGCGTGAGATTAAAACACAGTCCCATGCACATCTGTAGTTGAGACTAATTATGAACTCGAGTGATGTAGCTGAGGTTGAGGAACTGTCCGATCCAGAATTCACGCAAATATGTTGATGGTGATTTCTACTTCTGGGTTTTCCAGTGTTTCTGGGGATATAGTGGTAGCACGGTTTAAGTCCTAAAAATACAGGTACAGATACGGATAGTTGGAGCACTAAAGAGATACAGATACAGATAGTGCCATTGTGTCACACCCTTATTGAATTCACATTATCTGACCCTCTGTCAGCCTTGATTGCTATTGAATGAGGTTAAGTAACCAAACAGAAGCATGCCACGCCTCACATTGCAACTTCTCTGTGTATATCAGATAAGGAGTTGACGGTTGGGAAGGTGTATGCTGCGCTCATGATCTTTGACTACTACAAGCAGAACCGGGCCAAAAGACTCCGGGAGCAGCAGCCCACTTCAGGCGCACTGGTACTCTTCTACCCATCTCGCATGACGCTTGAAGAAAGCTTTCATTATTATATATGTTTATATACGTTTAAGAAAAATGGCATGAAAAGAATAGATTTAAATTACTTTTAAGGGAACTGAGGCCTGCACTAATGGGATGAATATTATGGATGATAAAGGGTTATAATGCTTTACAAGGATATTTCTCATTGTTCGAACCACAAACAGTGTTAAGCAGTACTAAAGCAGACGTCTTCCCTACTGTACCTTTCAGAGTAAAATGGGGTCTCTCTTCAAGCCCATGTTGCCCCTCACCCACATATACGAACACGAAGAGCCATCATTCAAGAGTGCCAAACTGCCACCTCCTTCTCAAACCGATTCATCTCCACATCCGGAGTTCCCGCCCACAACCCCTCTCATGACCAATGGGGAGCCAGTGTGAGTACCTCATGCATCTCAAGCATGCTTGGCTTCATGACTGTTCTTTATTATTCATTTTTTTAAATTAGGACGTTTGAAAAACCATCGATAAAATGTCGCACAACAATTTGTGTACTTTCTACGTGTGTGTGTTTTGACACGTGATCGCAGAAAAAGCAGTACCATGACGAATTCACCTTCAACAGAGACACTTCAGAAGGGCAGGAATTCCATCCATTCAGAAGATGTGCCAAAAACTGAATCTCAGGTATTGGAGTACTCTGATTGGTTGTGTACAACCAGCTTAAATCTTTTATGGCTTACCAGCATTCTGGGCCGTAGCCTTCTGTAGCGCCAGTGAAGACATTTCTTCTCGATTCTAACCCATAATAACCTATAATATACTGTTATAGCCCTCTATAGCAACACTGTAGTCCACTACAGATCCATAAAGCCTACTCTAATCCACTGCAAAACCCCTTGTATCCCATGCTATAACCAAGTATACAATTACAATTATAGCACAATAAGTACAATTATACTTCCATGTAACCCCACTGTAGTCCATTATACTATAGTTCACTATATACTGTGTAGTTCACAATGACCCACTGTATAGCCTTTCAGGTGTTATCTATAACAAATCACGTTTGTGCATTATTGTAATCCAATGTATTTTTCCACACAGTCATATCTGATGAATAATCCAGACTCTTATATAGAACCAAGGAAGCTCACAGTCTGTAGTTCACCGTAAACCCGAATGTCTGTAGCTTCTGTGTAGTCTCTCCTGAAACACTTTCTCGTCTGAGAAGTGCACCCCTGACATCAAAAAAAAAAAAGCCGAAATGGCATTTGTTGATTACTCGAGCAAGCACATCAACCATTTACGTCTTTGTCAAGCCATAGTGATGTGTATATCTCTGTATTGTGTGTGTTGTGATGCATGTGTACTTGTCTGTGCATATGTTTGTGTGCACTGTGTGGATCTTACAGGAATTAGTAGAGATGACGGATATGGAGAATAATTCTGATGTAGGGGGCTTCTCCACACTGGAGGGCCACGGGAGGGCAGCTTCAATGCCCAGACTTAGTTCAGGCTTCCAGGTAAGCCTCTCATTGTTTCATTCTCATTCATTACTCAGTCTGTCAGCATTTATTTGTTTTTGAGACAGTGATTTTTCACAAGGGGGATTTATTTCGGAGAGGTACACAGATAAAGGAATAAGAGGAAAAGGGGAAAAAATGAATCGTGAACATCGATTTTATTCATACGTTGGGACGGATGGATGAATGGATGCATGGACCAATAAAATACAGTGGTGCTAGCAGCCATGGTTTAATTGCTATGGCAATACAAGGGACGCCCGCAAACTATGCTTTTTGGCTTTTTCAGATAAAGAACCAATATAAACCAAGTGGGTGGATCTCTTTGGTTGTAAATAAATGGAGGGACAATTATTAAGTAACTAAGCACCAGATAATTTGGCTCTCTGTTTTCTTACAATTATTTAGCATGCATCTGAAGAAAAAAAAAGAAAAAGAGCCATCATGTCCAGTTTTTTTGTGGTAAAATTGTTTTCTCTCTTTGCCTGCTACAATTTTCTGGTTAGGAAGGAAGATTTTTTTTCCCCCGCAGATCAATGAAGAGAAGTCTAGTAGTGCTAGATGCAATACTCCATACTCTAAATGATTTATTGTAAACAGACTCTTTGGTATTAGTTTGGTGTATCTTTCCTTCCAAGACGATACAACGAGCACCTCGATATATGATGATGAAACATAGATTTAAAGTAGCCAAAAATTCAATGTAATATGATCTAGATTTTATTGTTATTTATTTATTTATTTATTTATTCCTTCATTCATTTATTCATTTATTTATTTATTTATTTGAAGCATTGTGGAGTGGGAGGACACACTTCCTGTGTCACTTACTGTGACAAACAAGCACAAAGAACACATCCTTTTCTCTGGAACTGACAGTCTCACTTCCTTCATTATGACGAAATTTTCAAGGAAGCACAGAGTAAAGAAAAACAACAAATAGAGAAAGATAACGAGAGAGAAACTCGCAGTGTGGAAGGAAAAAGTTCAATACAGATTGCTACAGATCTCCATATAGATTCATTTGCAGCTACCTGCGAAACATTCATGTGGCCATATTGTAAATACTGAATCACAGATCGTTTTGGACTAATTGGTATGTACTGGTATGTACTGTATACGTAATAGTAGGTATTAGGCAATGTGGATGTGCAATAACCTAGTGTGCTTTTGAGTGACATTTAAATGCACACTAAGTATTTCAAATAATGTTGTTGTACTGGTAATTAATTACACAAATTTCCCCTAAGTTGTTTGCATTCTGTTGTCTTTTCAGTTTTTATTCTTTTTACTTTCTCTTAACATTTGTTGTAATTACAGAAGACTATTTCTGTCTCTGCCATTGTCTTCTGTCTTATCATCTGTCACTTGTGTTGTATAATATTGTATTGTGTCTTGTCTGTTCCTGTCTTTTCTTGTCTCAATGTTTCCCACTTTTCTAACAGCCCACCTACCCTGTCCAGAGCCTTTGTAGTCCCTAGACACTTTTGTTCCTCCTCCTCTGTTCTTCTCCACCCCCCCCCCCTCCATACCTCCTTTCACTTGATTAATCCCATTGTAATCATATTGCCAATTTCTCTTGTTATCTTTCTCTCTGGTTATCTATCTGTCTATTCATATTCTAATCTTAATCTATTATTGAATCGTTGCATATTATCATCTCTACGCTTCCTTCACTCCTCTGCTGTCTCATTTCTATAATTCACTGTCTCTCTGATGCTGAATGAGTCAATGTTGGCTGTGTGTTTTCCCTTGCTCTCCTCACCTGTGTGTCCTCTTCCTGTCCTACAGCGGAGCCAGTTGCGCCACACCACCGGGATATACCTAGCAGTATGTACCAATGTTCCAAGCCCTTCTCAATCTCTGCCTCTATCTTCCCCTTTACTTCTCTCTATTGCTATGTTCTTTTTTTCTAGCCTCACTCATATCACTTCTGTGTTGGCCTGTGTGTGCTTTGCCCATTCCAGTCCACGCTTTCTTGGCTTGTCCCATACACTGATTCAGAGATATAAATAGCCTGGTCATGTCAGAACACATAAAGCTCCAAAAAAAATTATTTGTAAAGATTCTAGTGCTTTATAGCCATAGTATTAACACATAAAATACATAGCTATGTATTCTGCGTTTTGAGGATGTTATGAATCATATATGTGTGTGTATGTGTGTGTGTGTGTGTGTGTGTTGTGGGTGTATGTGTGTGTAATATACCATTATGGCTTATGTTTAGGCAGCAGTAATGATGCAGTTCTTCTCACATCCTCAGCTTGCAGTCTCCCCAGTTTGAGGGACTTTTACGGAGGTCGCAAGATCTAATTTATTGACAAAACTTGATGCAAGTGTATAGTATATGATATTAGGGTCCCCCATATCAGTAACCATAGAAAATGACTACTGGGTATGATGTGCTCAGAGGAACCGCACAGCTATAGAAGGTTTTGTTTCACTATTGAGTGTAGCACTATTGAATTTTCTGTATTAAAATTTTGAACAATATGAATTGTAAACAACAAACATTTTACAAAACAAAGCTAAGCTTTTTTCAAAACTCTTCACACATTAAGCATATCTGCTTTCCATGTGGATTAAACTGTAAACTGTAAGCCGTGAAATCTAGGTTCAACTGTCAGAATCTCATCTTCAGAACCTTGGTGTAGACGTTTCCTAGAAGGCTTTAACACTGATCCCCCCCCCCCATTTAAAAAAAAAAAAAAAAGTGGGGGGGGGGGATACCACCATCTCAGTTTGCCAGTCCAAAGGCATTACCCCACATCTCTACGCAACAATTAAGAAGCTTGTTACCCACAAAACCCATTGTCAATGCCTTCAATATCTCCAGCCGTATCTCTTCTACCCCTGCACCCTTGCCACTATGAAGGTTTTTAGCTGCCCTAATAACCTCAGCCACAAAGATGGACCCCAAAACACCTGAGATTTCTTGCAATGTCTTTTGAAGAGAGGGCATGTTCACTGGGTTAAAGAATTTCTCAGAGTGCTCCTTCCATTGCAATATCCACACCTAAAAGTCTTTTTCCAAACTCCTTTCTTATCTGGAACTACTTTTGCTGTAGCCTCTCTAGCTCTCCCATACCTTTCCATTGAATGAGGAAAGGCCTCCACGAGCATTATTTGGAAGGCTTTCTTTTTCAACTTGACATCTTCCCTCCCCATTGGATCCACTAGTGCATCATAGGCTTACTGCAAAGACTTGCACTATCAGCCTTCTGGTCACAGCTTCTTGCAGCTGCCTCTATCACTGAGCATGACCCATTCAGACTCAATGTCCCTGGCCTCACTTGGTATAAGGGAGAAGTCCTTTCCATGGTGGGAGTCTCACACCGAAGCTTTTATCAAGCAATCTGGAAGGCCTTCCTGGGTTAACCAGGTAAATCTGGCCAGCCCCTTGTGTAACAATTCCAACTCATCACCAATGGGCGATCAGCTGAAAGCTCTGTCCTTCTCGTTAGCCAAATGTCCAAAACATAAGGCTTCAATTCTGATGATACAATCACGACTCAATCATTTACCTTTGGCCTAAGGTTCTATGGAACCAATTACACTTATGAGCAACTCTGTTTCTGAACAAAGTTCTGAAGGGTTTGCTATTGACAATCCATGGATTGCACAGGAGTCCTACAGGCTTGGGTTGATACTTCTCCACGTATTACATTCATTGCCAACATGAGCACTGAAGTCCCCCAGAAACACTATGGACTCAGTAGGTAGTATCTTGAGACATCCTTCATTCTCCCTAAGTAAGAGTTTTCCTTTCTGAGACTTGAAATCTCATAGAGGCGAAGCTCTTTTCCGCTTGACTGGTGAGTATTCCTAACTAACTCTAGAGTTAGTAACTCTAGAGTAGTAGAACTCTGGAGTAGGAGAGCACCCACTCCTAATGAAGAAGTTTGATACTGGAGCCTGTACAGTGTGTGGATGTAAGGACGACTATATCTAGTCTATATCTGTCTATCTCAGATACTAACTCAGACTCATTCAGTACCAGCAAAGTGACATCACATTTTCCCAAAGCCAGTTTTCATTGCAAGGTTCTAGTCTGTCTAAGACTGTCCATCACATACCTGCTGCATATCTGGCATTACAGTGACCCCCACTGTTCTTCTTGCAGTTGGTGCGTGTAAACAAGATGGCTCCCGGGTTACGTTGGTGGTCTGGTCACCAGACACTACTTGCCGACACCACCCTCAGACCTGGCTGCAGGAGGGTATCTTGATAACCCTAATCTGGACAGGATATACTTAGTCTTTTTGTACAATTCATGGGCTTTTTAGGATTGCTCTTTAGTTGACCTCTGCCCTTAGATCTGTTCCCCAAGGTTGACTCTACTAGGAGCATTAAGTTCCTGGTAACATAGCCATGAAGTTCACTAAAGAACCTTAACCATGACATGGCTCAAGAGCCAAAAATGGTTACCACAACATTAAAATATATCAGATAGTGCACCGAGTGTATGCTACCAATATTATTGATAGCTGTGCATTGCTTTGTGGTTGATGTCGTGTACTTAATAGAAGAAAATAAGTGTTTTGAAGCCTTGAAATTTTAGATGTGTCTGCAGTGTTGTAGTAGTGCATTTTGGACATGAAATGAACAGTTTAGCCAAGCTTGTTCAGAGTGAAGTGTGAAGAGTTTTTGAAAATTGAACTTGGCTGTGAATAAAGCTTTAATGCAATAAGACAACATATTGTTATCAAGCATTGGATCAGCACTAATAAGAATAAGTCAGCAAACACTGGTCTTTAGTTGTGCTTGCAAGGTAATATGAAGATTTTAACACAAAAGTTTTAAAACGAGTCTTTTAGAAGATGAACAACTGAATAAAGTTTACAGACATGTCATCAGGTGTGTTTTTCAGTTCTACAGTAATAGACATACTGTATAGCACATTTCTTAGCAGTTCTTCTTTCTTTGTGCTATTGTCACTCCTTGGCTTTGGATACTTTCTTATAGCAACTGAGAAGGTTAAGAAGCATCTCGATGACAGCATTCACACAACCGAGTGTTTGCATCAGACAATGATGATGTTCTTCTCCTGTTCTACAAGATATGTATTTCTGTGTGTGTGTGTGTGTGTGTGTGTGTGTGTGTGTGTGTGTCAATGATAGGCGTAGACTCTGAATTGAAAGTGTTTAGCAAACAACTGGTCTTGTGAGCTGGTTGGTTACATTCTGGTGATATCTTACTCTACTGTCTTTTCTAAAGTGACATTTCACTCAGGTTTTAGAGCTCTCATCCTGTCTTTCCTCTTTTTCTTTTCTCCATCTCAAAGCCCATCATGGACGGCAGTCCCATGCGGCGCTCAGCCTCCTCTTTGGCTTCGCAGAGAGGAGGGACAGAGTTGAATTTGAGGGAATATGCATTGGAGCGGCCCCCAGCGGTACAGACTCAGGAGAAAGAGCGAGACAGAGCGCACCAACATCATCATCATCATCGATGTCACCGCCGCAGAGACAAGAAGCATAAATCCCTGGACCGAGCTATCAGTGAGGAACAGCCTGGCTCTGTGGGTAAGAAAATGCACATACAGTATAAGACATTTAATTGAGTCACACACAAATAAGAAAAGCATAGTGGACTTGAAAGGCATCATATTGTATGGGTATGTCACAGC
>JANDJT010000081.1:3837213-3863777 GCA_024331685.1 Stegophilus panzeri | reverse complement strand
AAGGCTTGAAATATTTCACTTTATGTGTAATGAATCTAGAATATATGAAAGTTCCACTCTTTGAATTAAATTACGGAAAAAAGGAACATTTCATATATATATTTATATATTATATATTTTTATAGTATCAGTGACTATACTGTATAAAAGGTGGACTTGCTATCAGGAAGTCAAAAGTGAAACCAAAATGTCTCGGAGGCCCTCTAGTGACTGGTTGAAGTGCAATGTTTAACACCACTGAAAGACAACATAATGTAAATTCAGCTTACATCTGAGTGAGTTTAAGAAATTCTTTCTGTAGTATTTGACACATCATATATTACTCACACTGCAGGAGTTTTGCTTTGAAGCATTCAATGACATACCATGAGTTATATCAGGTACCGTATATTGCACTGTAGATATGGTACAAGAATGCCTATGGATTTAGATTATTATATGCATAATAATACAAATTAAACTCAAATTGATTCAGTGTAATTTATAACCCCGCTCATTCCCATGATAGGGAATAGGACAAGTGGGAAACTCCCATTTTAATTTATTGCAGGGAATAGTGTTCTGCAGTTCTGTCACACTTGCCACACAGAGTTAGCCAATGGTCCATTTTAAGGTGAACTTCAGATGTCTCACAGTCTACGCATTCAAGTACCATGTCCATCACCAATATGGTGAGAGGGGGACCCACTATCCACCGCCATTATTTGGTAAATCGTTAGCTTGCCACTAACAAGACATTGCCACTAGTGAGAATTGCATGCGTATGGCAGAGATCTATTATATTCTATTCTGTTTTGTACTATTCCACCCCACCCAGTCCCATTAAAATCCCATTCCCAATCCTGTTCACTTCTGGTCCGTTCCGTCTCGTTTCATCCCATCTCATCTCATCCCATTCCATTCTAAAATGGACATTTGAGCACATGTACACAGCATTATGTTTGGAAAAGTCAAACCACAGCACAACAACACAAAAACCATTTACGAACTTCAAAGCATGGTAGAGGGGGTACATTGAAAGCTGCTTTACCACCTCAGGGTCTGGACAGCTTGCAATCATTGAGGAAGCAGCAATTATCAAGCGGTTTCAGGTAATTACAGAGCAAAATTTCATCATGTATACGATCTAAAATGATCACGCTGTGGCATCACAGAGCATACCAGTAATCCAAACACAGGAGTAAATGAACAGAGCCACAGTCCTGACCTCAGTCTTGTGATGTGATGCAAACCGCTCAAGCAAGACAACCCGAATTTCTGCATGAACTGAAAGAACTTTGTATGGAGGAAAGAGACCTTCTAACAGCTGTTCAGAGCTGATCAGAAGTCAAACAAAGTGTTTGATGGAAGTTATTCCCATAAAAGGAGATTTCCATAGTCAATAAATATGTTTTCAAATGCTACATATTTACTGTTTGTTTGTTTTTGTTTTTTTCAGTAGATACAGTATTGTTTCTTATTGAGAGAGTCTTGCGAGAGAGTCCTGGGACTTCATTGAAGCTTTTTCTTATATTTATAACTCTTTCTCCCACCCATAGTAGTACTAGTAGTTTTAAGTGCTTTTAATAGTGCTTTGCATTCAAAGACTGAGTTCACAGACTAATACAAACATGTCAAACCATTATATACATAAACACTACAAAAGTGTTCATTTTAATTTAGTGTTAATGTTAAAATGTTAATTAGTATATGATTAATATAGACCATAATAATTTATCATAATTATTAATTTAATGTTACATGTAGTCAGTAGAGTCAGCAGGTTTCCTGTTTAAAAAAAAAAAAAAAAAAAAAAAAAAGATATGTTATTTGGCTAAATGCTCATCTCTAGTCTGGGTTAGCTAGCTAATTCTCATGAGTGCAGTGCAACAACTGGAGCTATATAAGATTAAAGCTTAAGCTGCACTGCACTGTGGTAAAGGATACACTGAATGAAATCACGTGAGACATTATGTTGATCTAAAAACTTTTATGAAATAGTTAACCAGTGACAGTTAATGTTAATTTCAAACGAACATTTCTGTTCTTGGTTGCGTGTTTGTTCCTAGTAAAATACTGTTCATTTCTGTTTTTAGGGCTTTTTTTTTAATTTATCTCAAATTTATGGAATCCATACAGTATATAGTTCAAGTGAAAATGTAAAATTAGACAGAAGCATTTTGTTGGCTTGGATTTAAGGCTTGTGTAAACACTGGCATTGTGTAATCAGATTCTCTGAGTAGAAACTGACCCTGAGTCTGAACTGTCAGAAGTGGCATGTGGCCAATTTGGTTTCGGATGTAAAAGAGAACATTTCCTATTTGCAAGCCTGGTATACTTGTTGCAGCATGCACATCTTGTAAATCCTGTACAGATGGCTGTAATAACATGTTGGGGTCCATTTTCTTTCTGTTAGTCCAAACAGCATTGCAGCAACCATAGTAACATTCTGAAAACACCTGTAGTCATTTGTGTGCCTTATGGTTTGGTGTTGGTCTCAGTTGCGTGTTTCCAACTCCATCTCCATTATTTCCGTTTCTGTCTGTTTCTCCCTCTTTCATTCAGTCTTACTTACTTAAAGAAAATAATACACATGTACAATAAAACACTTGAAGAGGATTAGGAGTAGTGGCATTCATACAAGGGCAGACCTGTTGTAGAATTTATATAAATAGCGCACTCTGTCTATTTGGCACCAATCATCCCACTGGGAAACCTTAAAACTATAATAACATTGTAATTCATCTTATTAAAAAAATGAAGAGAGGCAGCTGTGACTGGTATACTGACCCCACCACTCCTGCATGTATTCCATGCCAGATGACATCATGTTTTGGCGAGGTTGTTAAACACACTCGGACTGTTCACAGTTCACAATGAACCTGTTTCTTCTGGCACACACTTGGGAATGTTAATCTGTGTGCACCTCTTCTACCCAAACGGTAGCCTGTCGCTGACATCATGACCAAGAATAAAGAGACAGAAGTGGTCAAACAGGCCATTCATGTTTATTTTTAATGGATTCGTCATGTAGATTACTCACAGTGTATGGAGCTGCATGTTGACCTACATAGTAACAGGATAACACTTAGCTGTACATTTAAGTCTAAAATGCTAAACATTTATCAAATGTGCCATTTCAAATATGTGTATAATGTGTATATTGTGAGCAACACTAGACGTTCATGAATAGAAATATGTTTATTTTTTGCATGTATCTCGACCACAAGTAACATTCTAGCATTTTACAACCTGCACGGACAAGGGAGAAATTTGCAGACATTTTGAAAGCTGGTATCTGATTACAAAGTGAATTGTGGCATGTAGCTAAACAACAACTTGATTGAAGCATGACATTCATTGCATGAGGAAATCACTTATCTAACAAGGTTGTTTTTATTTTTTTTTTTTACATTTTTAGGCACACCGGCTGTTTTTAGCCCTGCATGGTAATATTGGCGCCTTATCCATGATTTTTGCAGGAAGATAGGCAAGACAAGATTACAAAATAAATAAAACTCTATATCCTTTTTGTTAAATATATTTATGGTTATAATTATAGGCAAGACCTGTATGTTATAGGCACAAAAAACCACCCAACGATATATTTTGTCCCATACAGGATTTTCCCACTTTTTTTGCTAGAATTAAAAAACAAAAAACAAAAAAAAAACTATTACCTGTATTGATGCATTGACTCACAAGAATATGTTCTGTTTGCTTACAACCACTAAGACTCTATTCTTACATCTTCAGCATATCTTTTGTTCACTGGTCTGTAGAAGACTACAGAGATGACGGTTCTATATTTGTTTTCTGTTCTTTGTTGTTCTTTCTCGCATTGTGCTTGGGTCTTGCCTGTGCACCATGTGCTTGGTCTGAAATTCCTCAGGTTTGAGCCTTCTGTCAGGACATGTTACCCATCTTAAGCTGGTATTTAGTTTACCTACCCTTTATTTGCCTTTAAGACCCTTCTCCAATGCATCCATCATGCTCACAACATTCAGATCAACTGCGTAAGAGAACAGTTGTTCATCGTGATTGAGGTCTGGTTGTTAACCCGTTCTATCCACCTTCCAGCCTTCTGTTCAGCCACACAATTACTGTTAGACTAAATATAGCCCATGCTGTAGAAACCATACTATGCCATGTTGATGCACTGATGCCACATTTGAATGAAAGCTCATGCTTACTAACAGTCTATGGGTAACCTTTCTTGTCACATTGTTTTGCCCAAAGAGAGGCAAGTGGGCTGACTGAGGGGGAAGAAAACTAGCATAACCATAGACAACCCTGTTCTACAATGCCTTCTGCATACGTATTCACCCCCTTTTACTTATCCACACTGTGTAGTGTTACAGCTTGGAATTGAAATAAACTTTATTGGGATTATACAGTATGTCATGACTCTACACATGTATCTTTTGGTTGCTTCTCTTAATAACGCCTCCTTAACGGCCGAGTTGTGGTTGTGCCATATTCTTTCCATTTTTTTAAAATAATGAATTTAGTGGTCCTCTGTGGGATGTTTTCCAGAACGTTGCCCCAGACTTGATTTGCTCCTTGGTCTTCATGACACTGTGTGTTTAGGTATGTTCTTTTACAAACCCCAGGGAACAAGCTTCCAGGAACAGTTGTGTTTAAATTGAGGGCACAGGACACTATAATTGCACACAGATGGACTCCATTCATCTAATTATGTTACTTTTGATGGCACCTGGTTGGCACAGCAATGGGGGTGAACACTTGTGCAATCTTATTTGTAAATATACGATTGCATAAGCAACCCCCAAACGCGTGCTGTTTTGTATTTATGACATATAATATGGATTAATGCCATATAATTCCAATTAAATCAATTTCCAATGCGTTGAAGTCTGTTTCATATTCCAAATCCTTGGTCTCCATCTCTTTTTTGTTATTTGTTGTTGAAGGTATCGAATCTATCTAGATAAGTAGCCTGTGTCATGGGTATTGCCTGTCATTAAGCTGGGTAAAGGGAGATGATATAACCTGTCTTGATTCATGCACACAATCATCTTACCATCAGACTCCAATTACTGTCACGCTAGGTGTGCCTTTCATAAGTCAATACTATAGCGTCTGCAGCAAGTTCGTGCAAAATGCTGTTTGGTTAAGTATACATTGCTGCAGGCTTTTGTTCAGATTTGCTGACTTAGTCGCCATCCTGCAGATTTATTTGTACTAGTCAGTGAGTATTGTGGCTAATTCAATTATCCTCTTAGGTATGACTTTATATAGGCAGGAATGTGTTATTTCAGTAATTAACAGCATAGTGTAAGTAAAACATTTCTGTCCAAATCATTCTCCTTCAGCCATGATGTAATGCCATTTGGAGAGCGGGAAGTGAAAGACGAGGATTGTAAATGGTTTGTATGTTTTACTCCTAGTCGGTGCAGTGCCCGTCACTAGTGCAGCAGTGAGGCTGAAAAAAAGTTAGCTGCAGGTCTCTTCCATGTAGATCAGTCTGCCCATGTGCAGATATTTATTTGCCCTCTAGAGAGGCTGAACCTAAAAGGTCACCTTTGCCACAGCGTATGAGCCACAGGGTACACTCCATACAAATGTAAAAGGGCTTTTATATGGCTTGAAACAGGCTTGTCAGAGCGTTTATGATGTTGTCATGCCCTTTGCGTGGCTTCTTGCATGACAAGACTGACCCTACTGAGCACTAGTGGTAACTTTTGAGGGCAAAGTGGAGTTCTGGTCTGGGATTTAACTGGTTTTCAGTCATCTGAAACTTTCCTAAGCAAACAGAGCTTTACTGCTCAGACAAGGCAGCTGGTATTCATCAGATTCCATTCCTCAAAACTGAGGTAGCCTTCTGATTAGCATGGCACTACATAGGATGACAAGGGCAGTGAGGCAAGAGCATGCTAAGAGGCATCTTAATTATGGAATAAAACACAATGGGATGTACTGTTAATTAGGAAAATTATCAACAACAAGGTGCCATTTTATCAATTCAGAAATAGCACGTCATTCTTTTTATTCGTTTATAGTTACGTGTAATGTTGTAGAATGTCCGTGAACGTCCACTTATCACTTGTTACAGCAGCTATAAACAGTCGGTCCCTCACCAGCTTCTTTTTTGCTGTCCGAACTGCTGTTATAGAAAATGTAAAAATAAGAAGCGAGCCTTCAACAGTGCTGTGGTGTAAACATGTTCTAAATCACAGATATGATTATATTCTACTGTAGATTTTTTTCTGATAAAACTCATTGGTCCCTCAGTGCTGGCATTTAATTCAGACCCTCAGGCAGAGTGTCATTCTGGACTTGTTTGAAGATTGTACAGTGTGCCCTTGGACTGATTTTTCTAGCGTGCCTGTCCTTAGAGAAAGCTGCAACAATGTGGAATTTATTTCATTTAGAAATTATTAGCTTGACTATAGACAGACAAAGACCCAAGTTTTTAAGAAACATTTGTAACTCATCCAAGCCTATATGAGCTTCAGCAATGTTTCTTCTGAGCAAACGTTCATCTGAGCAGCAGGTTAAAAAACAACCTGCATCTGAATTGATTGAAATTCCTATCTTCAATTACACTATTCTTTAGAGATTCACATAAAAATGTGATACATATGTGATTTTATATGTACCTTTGTTCAACTGTGTTCAATACAGAAGGTGTGTTTCCTGTCATAATTCTCACTAATATCATTAACCAGGGATGCAAGGTTTCAGCAAAATTTCCAGACCAACGACACTTCAAAAAGCACACAAAAGACCTGAACCTAACCCAAAAATTTGGGAATTGGAAAATGGAGACACATTTTTCTTCTTTTTCTCAGCCTTGGCGTAGGAAACAAGGTCACCGTGGTTCACACGCATTATCGTCTCCATAATCCTCATCTTCCACTTCTTGGCCTCGTATGCATGTGTTCTGCATTTTGGAGGAAAACTTATATGGTGTTTATCCAGTAATGTAGATGTCTTAACATTTTTATTATACCTGCTACAGTCAGTCCCTTCAATGCACATCAAGCTCATTTATTACATTACAGTGTTTCTTTGATTGCAGAAAGTCTTCAATAAATACTCATCCTTCTGAAAGAAACTTCCAGCATTTTATGCCACAGATTACAGTGGCAGAAAAGATAAAGATAAAGAGTTCGTTAATTGACATTTGCAGTTTCTTGCTTGAAAATCTAATGAAAAGCCAGTGTTCTGCTCTGGCTGGCCTTCTGTTTTTTCAGGTTTGGTAGTTGTGTTCAGATTGTATAGTGCATTTCCGCATTCTTTTTATTTCCAAATGCTTGCACACTTTATAACATCTTGCCCCAGAAGTCTGCTAAAGCTGGTTTTCTCATCTGATGTAGCTCACCCACGTTACAAGCACTGATTTCATGCGCAGTACGACCTGTCACGAATCGCAGTGAAGTTAAACACAACCAATATTGCTTCAAACAATAGTGGTCATAAAAATTTGTTGGTTTATTATGTATGTACATTTCAGGTGAGAGTACTGCAGGGAAATACGCTGGTCTGGTCCACCATTTTCCTCTTTCACTGGCAAGCATTATGTTTTGTCACGTTTCATGTCAACTTTCACTTTTAGTAGAGGTCAGGAGTCCATTATATGCAGGTACATTGTAATCTACAGCCCTATCAAAGTCAACCTGCATGGCTGTTAAACATACAAATGGCTTACCGTGCCTTTAGCCACTAGAGTTATGGTTAGTAAAGGTCTTGAGAAAAATACCTTTAGAGAAGTGTCATTTTTGATTATCCAAGATTAAAGCATGTAATGTTTTTCGTCTGTTTATTTTCCATGAGGATATGGCCTAGGCAAATTTGTTTTATGAGCCTGATGTTTGGTGCACTCTGTCCAGATGGTGCATGCTCTCAGTCCTTTTCCTCCTCTTGTGTGTGCAGAAGGAGAGAGGAAGCTCAGCTCTGCTTCTGCCCTGGAAACCAGTAAAATGCACCTCTCATCCTCAGCTTCCTCTTACATGCATCTGTTAAATCACTAACACGGTTGGGCTTCTCAGAATCACAGAAATAGATTGTAATTTGGTTTTCCTTTAAGGGAATCTGCGAACACATCCATACAATCATGTGAAATATTTGGTGGTAATTTATTTTTTTTGCCTGTTTAGATGGAGACAGCCATAGATCATGTTTGTTGAATGTAACATTTGCTGTAGCTATATATGTCTGGTCTGCTTTGGGTGTATTCATTTCTATCCGGCACTTCATGAGGCTTAGCTCATGATTACAGAAACCATTTGTTTCTATAATATCCAATATCTGACATCTACACCTGATGTTTGTTTGTATAACATCAGCATATTTAGAAGTATAGTTCATAGCCATCCATTTCACCTCTGGACGTAGGGTCAAAATGTCCATGTCAAAAAACTGCCATAGAAATAGTATATATTAATATTTTTTGTTTACCAGCATCAGTTATGATCATAACTACCAAACATTCATTCATGTTCAGAATTTTAACCCTTTAAACGCTGGTTTCTTTACATAATGCAAAAACCATCAAAGCTCAGGAACCTTCTTTGAGTCATACACATGGGGTGGGATTTGTGATTTCCAGTACAATATCATTTCTTTCTTTCAAACTGTTCACACACACATAAAATTTTCAGTACACACATATAAACCACAACTCTGGTATCCATACAAACACCCACATGATTATAGCTGCATCATTTATTCAGTTGGTCTGCAGCACTCTATAATACAGCAGAATCAGAAAAAAGGAAAAGCATGGATTTTCCCCAGAGGCTAAACCTGAGAAAATACTACACATTTAAGATTTTTTTTTTTTTTTAATTCAATGTTTTGAAACACTTGTCAACAAAATAAAAGCCTATTAACACAGAATGCATGGTTTTATGCTTAAATGTCAGAGGGATTAAATATTGCAGTTTGAATGGGTTTCAATGGGGACATTTTTGTCCTTAAGGTCCTAAGTGTAACTATTTTGTGTGCCTAGTTTAAAATAGATTTATGAAAGCAAATGAGGGTGAAATATTAAAATTCCAATAAAAATACACACCTTTTACAAAATTTATGATGTTTGCATAAACACAGACAATGAAAAAGACAAAAATGTCCATAAGGACACACAAGGGTTAATATTATATTTAAGAGGGTTACAATCCATATTGCTTACTCTTCCCTCTAGCAAAGTACTCTAAGATGTACATTTTTGACAGTGCACTAATGTACAGATATTGTTCAAAGACGTCTGCCATAAAATTACCGTGTGATTACCTCTAATCAGCTTTACAATATACCATGGAGTATTTGACCTAGAGCAGTTTCCGTCAATGCAACTTTGTTTTTTTACTCGAATGTCCTAATAAGTTGGTTCTTTAGCTCAGGCATGTGTCGACTGGCTCTCCAGCTATACGTCTTTACCTGGAACAGCTCCTTATAGCGAAGATCTTGAGTGCTTCAAGGTTTGCCAGGGATTAAAGAATGATTTTTAGAAGGGGTTGTTAAAACAAAGGACAAAGACTAAAGTTATTGTATTTGTAATACTAAGGTTGACATGTATTTTCTTACCAAGAAGAGGTGAAAATCTCTTCAGTCTGAAGGTGTTGTTTAAGTTTCTATAACAGCACAGCTGTGACAGTAGTGTGGACTGTAATTCAAATCAAAGGTTTCCTTAATCCAGGCCTAATAATAAGCAAAGTTGTGAAAATAATAATCGTTTATATGGTGAAGCCTTCTGTAAAGAGACATTTATTTAACATTTATGGACGGAGTCTCTAGAACTTTGAAGTTGTAAGTAATTTTGCACCATGGGAAAGTCTTAAAGACATGGGACTTCAGGACGCCACTATGGTTAGATGAGACAACAGTTGTTTATAGCTGCTATAACATAAGTGATTACAGACTAAATTGACTCGTGGACATTCAACAATATTAAACGTAACTGTAAATGGATACAAGGTACAACATGATCTTTAATAAAGTAGTATACTGTAAGAAGAATGAAACACTTCGGGACATGCTGTTTCTGGAAAATATTCAACTTCGGGGTGGGAACAATAACTCCACTTTGCATTGGGGTGCATCACACCACCCTGTCATTGATTATTTTCCTATAACAGCACACCCTGATGTCTTTTATTCTTTAGTTATTTCCTTATTAACATATAGTTTTCATTCTTTTTGCAACGAGTAAATAAATCTATGTATTTGAAGGTATGTTGCAAAGAGCGCTGTAGTGTGAAGCATTTCTTCAAAGTATTCCAGTAAGCCTAGTCAAACAGTTACAACAGACATGTAGTACTGTATGTATCCTTTGTCTCTAATGTACATGCAGACTCTGGTACCCTATATACCCATGTCACACAAACTGTCCTCCTCTGCTCCACTGCTCTTCCAGAGGCATTTAGGGGAAATTATATTGTTCTCTGCAAATATTTCCATCTCATGTCTTTTACAGTCTGATGGATGTACTTAGACCTTGCCTCTTCTTCCTTACAGGCCCCCAAAGTGAGGACACATAAAGCTCACATAGCATTTTCCAGATGACGAGTACTTAAAAGAAATATCTGTTCTGCTAGACCATGCTTCAGCTCGAGGGCTGTTCAAATGAGACCAGTTTGAGCAGATGTACAGGAAAAAGCAATTATTTTAGCATATTACTGACAAATATCCTAGTTGTTGACAGGAGACAGGAGGTGACAGTAAGACAGATATGTAAAAAATTAAGCCCTGTATTCAGTTAATAACAAAGTATAATGGGATATAAGTAAATCTCGTCACCTTTTTTGGACTGTGTACAAATCTGTGGACTGTGCATCCAGCATGTGCTGAAAGCCTTTAATCCATTAATTCTTAGGGCTGACTGCCTTCTTTCTTGTTGCAACCTCTTTAATTGTGGTATAATTGTCTTAGCTGCTGGCTTTTCCTAGCCTATTACAGTAACATGATCCTGAAGAGGGAGACTGTCACAGTTTCATGTGAATCAGGAAATGGAGTCCAGATGAGGGGGGCTCAGAGTGGAAGCTGATAATTCCTTTACTTATCACTGGAAATCAGACAATTTCTATCAATGGAGAGGACACCGTAAAGGGCCGACTGACAAACTCAACATCATGCTAGCTCCAGTGCTCACAACCAAAGGTGGTAAAAACCTCAATATGTATTCACTGTTAAGTAAAATGTTTTTAGTTTATAGAAATTTACGTCACTAAAAAGAGTGGTGTTTACTACCAAGAACCTGGTTTAGAACAACAGTGTTTCTGAAAACACAGTTCAGCTATTACCAAAATGAGTAACATACTTAGTATTAATCTTAGGTGTCATGGACCTTTTTTATGTAGCACTGTTTATGTTTTTCTGGTTTATATATTGGCCATGAAAAGCACAAATGCATATTCATGCACTTAGGTTACTAGGCTCATTCTTTATAAAGTTATCTAGTTGATTTGACATGAGGCGCATTAGTTAGGTATATTAGTTAGCCTGGACCGAGTAGGATTGCAGTGGAGAAGAGCAAGTTTTGTTTCTCTTCGGATAAAGCACTGCTATACAGCTGTACGTAAAGTTTTCTTCTGTTTTCATTTTATCGAAATACCTCAAATGCTGGTATTGTGTGTATTTGCAGAGAACATATTCTATATTCTACCTGATGAATTTTTCAATATTCACTAGCATGTTTTATATAACTGTCCAAAAGGAAAGTCATCCTGTCTGACATATATGAACCATATGAACTATATGAACAAAGTGGCAAAACAGGGATGTGTTTAAAGTATCAAGATGGCGACTGGCTTTTGTCTTCGTTCTCAGTGAAATTACATATGGGTTTAATATGGCCTCTAATGTTATACACCTGCCTATCTCGGACAAGCTCTATTTTTTCAACCCCTGATCTTCAGTGAGGCTGTTTTAGGGACCTGGAGTTCATTCCTTTACAGCCCATCAATCGTGCCAGGAAACTCTCTCTGCAACTGACACACAACTGGTTTTCTTCTGCTTCAAAGAGCTGGTCCTTCAGAAAAACTGTGGACACATCCATGGAAGAGCTGTGTTCTAACACAGGATTGTCCAACTTAATCACCATATCAATTACAGTATGAAGTCATTGAGATTTAACCCAGCCCTTGAGGTTCTATCCACAGTCCACTTTGGTGTTCCCATTAATCAACAGCTGCACAACTTTTATTATAAGGCTGAGGTACCACTGGCTGAGCTGGAGTTGAACAAAACGTGTTCTAGCTGGAGGTGCTTAGGATGGTGTCCATTATCTGTAAAGAAAGCTGTTCACATTGGCTCATTGCAAATCTATTTGTGAAATGTTACACCAGATCATAACTATTTGTGCTTTTTTTAATGACAGTGAACACCCTAAGTAATGCCTGTATCCAAGTGTGGTATCACTTTACAGTACATGAATAATCATGCACTAATACCTGAATTAATACTTACTTAAATATGAACTAATGATGAGTTAAGCCATGTACTAATCACAAACTTATGAAGAGCTAACCTTAACTACTACGTAAGTCTTATGAATTCATGTGTGAATAACGACCACCGTAAGTACATGTTAGTACATGTTAGTAGTTTGTTAGTTAATGTATTAATTAACACGTAGAGGTAAACTAAATCAAACATGCTCTATATGAAAGAATATGAATTAAATGTGCATAATTTCAAACTGTTTATATATGACTTGCCATATGCAGCTGTGTACACAAGCATCACTGGATGGCATTGAGATGAAATGATTGGTGTTTATTATTAATGCGTCTTTCTATGTTCGATAAGGAGGATCAGTGTAAATTATTAACGTCATCCAGCGTCATCCAATGATGTTTGTGTACGTACATAACACCTACGTAGGTAAATCCAGTATGAATGATACTTCAGCACAACACATATGCAATCCATCATGAATGCCTGTGATATTCAACACCTCCCATGGAGCAAGCAGGCCACATCTGGCAGTACGATCTCTGTAGTTCATAGGTATGGCTCTCTGTCAGGGCTAGAGATGTGGAACATTTCTTCAGAATCAGGAATAAGAAGGGAGATAGAAATAGGACATGACTGTTTTACAACTTGTATGCGTGCACAACATGCAGTCACATGCAGAAATACAGTGGTGCCTCTACTTGCCCAGGGGACTAGCTAATGAATTTATGATTTGTCCTCCAATGCAGTCAAATACTGTACAAATGCTACTCAAGTCAAGTCCAAGTCTCATCATAACTGGGGTCTCAAATGTGCAGAGACTAGCTTAATGAATAGTAGTGAGCATGATGGGAATAAGGACACTGGAGGCAGGTGTGTGAGCGAGTGTGGTGGGTTTCATTTATGTAGTTTTTTTTGTTGTCTTTCTGTGATATTTAGCACAGGTACTTTCCACAAAAAAATTAAAAATAAAATAAAACAAGGACTTAAAAAGGTACGCTAGTTTTCTGTTACTCCTTCTCCCATTCACAGCTGGCACTTAACCAAGTCCCCTTTGCCACAGTACTGTTTACCTATAATATCTACATGGAAGAGAATGGTAGTATAAGTCATAGTATTATTATAAATACAATTCCAAGTCAAGGTTTAAGTTACAGATACAGTTCTTGAATTGTTTTAAAATCCTAGTCTCAAATATTACTGGTTAGCAGATTCACTTTCTAGTAATGTAAATGTTGTTTGTTTAAGGCTCCTGTTGTATATGAGCTATTATTTATTCTAATTTAATGGTCACTGATTTGAATCAGTCTTGTTTTTCTTCCCGTTTTTATCTTGAGCCCCTGCTTCTGCTTTTGATCTCAAAATTGTCTTTGGTCTCTTATTTATGACTTGCCTGCAAGGAGGTCGCTTTCATGGTTTGGGTCGACGCTCCCGTGGACTCCATTCTTTCCTCACCAGGGGTCAGTGATGGATTCCTCTTCCTACATAATTAATTATTAAAGAGGAGTTGACTTAAATCCCGTGGATGAACAGAGATTGCACACATTAAACATCGGTTGAATTTGACTTCAGAATCTTTGTGTTGCAAAGATGTAAACAGAATGCTCAAGCATTATTTGACTTGTTAATGCATGTGACCATTTGACAGACCTGCTTTGTCTGATGAGGCTCAAACAGATGTGAATGATCAGGGACTCTGCTCTAGGGCATACATCAGTATGACGTTTGCATTAATAGGGGTTGTGTTTGTGGCTTAATGTTCATTTGAGGATGTTAAAGTACAATGTGGTTTGAAATACTCAGAAGAAATGCAGCAATCGATGCTGTAATTACTAACAGGATACACTCCAAAACAGTCTCCATCTGTGTGAAACTGTTTTGGCTTAATGACCAATTTGTCTGCAAAGCCCTTTCTCAGGGTACAATCCATCTCATGCCCAACAGATGCAGAACTGTGGAGGAATAGCTAAAGTGCTTATCTATATAGGCTGTTTTGGGGTGAACAAATCAGTAGATGATGTCCAATTTCTTAGTTATTTTTATTCTTAGATGCCCAATAGACAAGTAGGTATGTGTATTTAACCAAAATGAACTTCGCAGTGGTGCAACACACCAATACTGTCCTTGTCCTGAATCCTGTCACCTGCTGCACTACACACATCAAAGTGCAATCAAAATCCGTTACTAATTGAATTAATTAGCTTGCTTGAATTTCTGAATCAGGACGTGTAGATATGTGGAAAACCTGAGCACAATTAAGTGTCATAGTACTCTAGCGCAGTACTCAGTCTCATCATGGTTAAACATGTTGAAAAAATAAATGTGTGATGTGAGGAGAAAACACCATAGCTCATAGCCAAAACGTTGGCCAATGACTTGCTGACTTATTCTGAAGGTCACAAATACAATGTTTTACCTCAGACACTCTCTTAGAATACACTACACTACACTGACTACACTCAGGCTAGCTGAGACTGAATCAATGGGTTGAGACCACGTCAATATCAAGTCCAAATAAAAGCAAGACCAAGTCAAAATGAAAAACCTTCAAATCCCTTTCGAGGCCAAGTTTTTACTTCAACTAGTTGGCTTCATGTTTGTATTGCACTGAAGCATGAACAAGAAGGCATTACTCCTTGTCAAACTTTGTGTATGCAAAAAAAAAAAAGAAGACAACATTAAGATTATTTGTACAAACTCTCAGTCAAGTCCAAAACTATATTTAGTGAGACCAATTACCAACATCAAGACAAGTCTAAGTACAAATGGCAAGTAATCTGTGAAATGGCAATTAAGTCAAATGTGTTTACTTTCCTGTGTTTACTTTGATCATTTGGGAAGGAAAGTGTTTATTTCACATACAGTCACATTTACATAGGAGAAGGAATGCCACATTAAGATTCTGCTAATGGTGTTTAATGTCCGAATACATTGTTTGTTTTTACGTACTGACACACACCATGTGCTGAGGTGTTGTCTTTTCCATTTTCACAAGTATGGTAAATGTCTGTGTTGTTTTTCATCCATGCTTTACTGAGTCTCAGTGCACAGTGTGTGTGCACAGAGGAAGGCTGCTTGCAGACATGATGTGTCTGCGAGGAATGTTCTACTTGGCATCGCGCATGCTCTCCCAGACTGCTGCACAGGACCAGGCAGTGAATGCTTGACTAATAAAAACAGGCAACAAAAGGCCCCTCAGTCCCTTTTCAGTTTTGTGTGCCCCTGGTGTCACAGAGAAATGACTTTGAGCATGGGCTTTATGTTTTGAAACAATGCTTTGAAACAAAGACTGACCCAGGACTTGCCCTCAGGTTGGAGCGAAGGGGTTTAAACACACACGCTTCAACTAAACAACTTCAAGTGTCTGGTTTGTGTTGTTTGTGTTGTCAGTTTTGCGTCTGTTTTGTCTCAGAGTAGAAGAAAACACATGAGTCCGTTTCTTCTGTAATAAGACCTTTAACATCTTTACTACTGTGCCACCTATCTTTCTCACACCTTTGCTTTTTCATTCGTTTTCTTTCTTAACCTGTTTTTATATAACTGCTATATTGTTGTTTAAATGAGTGTAATCTCATTTGAGTGAATTTGATGTATTCTAATGTAATTTAGGGTCACGATCATGCAAAACAACTTTACACGTTTCTTTCGGTTATTTACTAAGCAAACTGATTTTCTATCGTTTCTAATTAATTGTCGGTTCAGGTACAGGAAATCGAGGAACCTGTCTAAAGACGCTAATCAAATGCAAATATCCTACTCATAAATACACTTACCATCCACTTTATTAGGAACATCTGTACACCTGTTCATTCATACTATTATCCAGTTAGCCAATTACGCTGCAGCAGCACAATGCATAAAAGCTCCAGGTAATGTTCACATCAAACAAGAATGACTGGGAAAATGTGCTTTCACTGACTTACAGTAGACCATGGCATGGTTATTGGTGCCAGACAGGCTGGTTTGAGTATTTCAGAAACAACAGTCTCTAGAGTTTACACAGACTGGTATGAAATACAGAAAACATGCAGTGAGTGGCAGTTCTGGAGACAGAAATGCCTTGTCGTTGTGAGAGGTCAGAGGAGAATGGCCAGGCTGCTTCAAGCTGAGACGAAGGCTACAGTAACTCAAATAACCACTCTTTACAACTGTGGTGAGCAGAAAAGCAATCCAGAATGCACAACATGGCAAACCTTAAGGTGCATGGGCTAGAACAGCAGAAGATTGGGTTCCTCTCTTGTCAACCAACAACAGGAATCTGAGGTTACAGTGGCCCAGACCCACTAAACAGTTAAAGATTGGAAAAAGAAACAGGTGATGTAAATTCTAGAGACTATTGTATGTGAAAACCCCCCACACACCACCAAAAAAAAAAAATGAACAGGAATGCCAATGGAAAGGCTTTTAAGCTGTATATGAGCAGTTATGTACAATCTATCAAACTCCTTCCACAGGGTGCAAATCATGTTCATGTTCTGCTATTCTCACTTAGCCCATTTAATTTCCCCCGTCTTTTCACCCAACACACCAGTGACAGGCTTTAATTGATTTACCTGGTTCTGGGCCTGAGTGGTTTTCAATTTAGGCCTACCATGTATGTGTACGTTTGTTGCTGTTTTTTTCCGAGGTCCCTTGAGACGTGACATGAAGTCAGAGAAAAGTTAGCTATGATTATATAGTGAATATTTTCATCCCAATGCTCTACAATGCCGGCTTTAAAAGACATCATTGCTAACAGGTTGCTTTATTTTTAGCAGGTACTAATCAGTGTCTGTTTGTGTGTCCTGTGTAAAGTAATCCGTTCACACGAAAAGTAAAACACACCTAAGCGTGAACGTAAGCGATGTGTAAATGTAAACAGCACCGAAGTGCTCGAGTTCTGTAATCAGACCTGGAATTTTCTGCTAGTCGAGTCCAAACAGCATGACATGAGGCAGGAATTGCCTGGCCCACCATGGTGAGAAAACCCCACTCTCATCTGTCAGGCTTGGCAGGTGTGTTTTCTGCTCTTGCTGTACTGTTTAGGCAGAGTTGCTTTCTCCATGCTGGATTAAATGCAGCGTTCCTGGCAGCACCTGGGAGGCCACAATGATTTATTTAACACCTTTACTACCATGCTGCCCTGCTTGAGCACAGCTAGCCTTGTGTTCGAGAGTCACAAGTGTGTATAGTGTATGTCCACTGTCTCCATCTCATCTACACTCAAACACAAATTATTGTATGTGGAAATGAAATGAGTAAAATGAGTCCTGCTGAGTATGATTTAAAAAAAATACAGCTCAACATTTAATGAGGGTTCTGATCCCTGTTTCTCTTTTTTATTAAAGCAGTTTCCTGAAAGGCAGCACTCAGACTCCACATCACAAATGAATTCTTAGAGGCCTACATAGAACAGACCCCACTGTTTAATATAGCAGCGCTTATAGGTTCTAATCTTTCATATGCACCAGAGCTTACTCTGAAAACAGATTAGCTAGCATTTATTAAGCTGATGTGATAACTTGTGATTTAAGCTACCTCAGGCAAGGATTCAGTCATCGTACAGCTATGTTTCCTGGATATCCGTGTTGTTGATGCCATGGTTTATATCTGCTCTCTCTCTCTCTCTCTCTCTCTCTCTCTCTCTCTCTCTGCAGAAGGCATCAATCTTCTGGATCAGCTATGGCAGGTGGCCAACAGCAATAATGCCTCTGTAGTGCTGGAAAATCAGAGATGTCTAGTGCTGCATGTAGGACAGTACTCCACTCTCTCCCTACCCTTACGCCGAGTGTTTGGCCACAGGTAAATACAGTACGCCTGCTCTTACAGAACAACTGCTTCATTTCTCATTAATTCAGTTAACAGTATCCTGAAAATGCTTAGCTCCACACTGCAAGAAATGGTCATTCTATTTTACAGTAACTTACAAGCAACTACTAATTGATTCCTAGGTATTGATTTTCTGCTTATTACTTTTAAATTACTTGTATTAGTAAAGCAGTTGTATGAAAATGTATGTAATGTTGTATGAACAAGCAAAGAGAGCCGTTTGAGACTGCAGGAGAGTGTGCAATGACAGTTTTGTTTTAGTAATAACCATGCTGTGAAAAATATTTAACTGTAATAAACTGTCCGTCATACTATAATATTCCTGTAAAATTAGTCAGACCTCCAAAAGTAGCACTGATACGCTTGATATTAATATAATTAATATTGTTGAGCAGGTCTTTAGCAGTATAGAACTAAATGCATTTATTGCTTTATTGTTTTACATATATTGTGTTTCCAGATTTAACGATGAGTTCAGCCTGCTGCTCCAGCTACGCAGTTCTCAGCATGAAGACCGTAGCCTCTTTACACTCATCTGCCCAGACGGTCACATCCTCCTTCAGATCCGCATCAGCGCCCAGTCCTTCACCTTTATTAGCACACAGCAGCGCCATTACGAGTCAGTCTGAACTTTTCACAAACACTTTCCAGCAGGGTGGACACCTCAAAAATGGTGTCCAGAGAAGATAGAGGAGTAGGGAGAGGTTGTAAGACTATTATGCTAGGTCTGTAAAGTGTAAAGGAAATGAAAACGATACAAGGTATCGAGAAAGAAAAGTCAACATTGCAAATGAATTAGCACTTAGTAAAAATGTGGTGTTCTTGGTTTAATCCTATTGCAAGTGCGAAAATAAGGTGCACATGTGGATGTGGCAACTTCACAAAGAGCAGCATAATTGTTAGGATAGGGTTAGAATGAATACATTATTAAGAAATCCCAGTGTACCAGCAGATTTTGAATGTCAGACCCCACAGAGCTGGCACGTTGATCAGCCGACCCCGGAAATAGCAGATCGCTGAACATTACTCATTTAGGTTTAAAATTAGGTATTCACATTGTGAAGTCATTTGACACGAGTGTATCTATCATGTACTCTATCATGGAAGTGTATTAATATCCTCAGTGTGTTTTCAAACGTGCTTACAGCATATTTTGTTTGCTGTATAAACATCATTTGGTATTACATACCAAGAAAGGTATGTATTTAATATGTGGTCATATGAATTCTAGTTCATAGTTATGTCTGATTTATTTTAGGTTTCCTGTGGCTGTGTTGTCTGATGGGAATTGGCATCGAGTGGCAGTGAGTGTGTCGACAGGCCGGTTAGCAGTTTATGTGGACTGCGCCATGGTTGAAAGTGTTGACTGGGCCTACAAGGAGGGTCTGGGAATCACCACTGATGGGCTTATCATAGTGGGAGGAATCATTGAGGGCTTTGAAATACCATTTGAGGTAAAAGTTAAGTTCTTTTAGGCTTATTAAGTTCAAGCTGTGATCAGACTGTAATTATTTACAACAAACCAAATAATGGAAAAAGGTGTCTTTAACCCACTTGATAGTTGAGTGAAAGTCAGTCATGTACAGTAATTAATCCTACCTTTCTGCACCACATGACTCATGAAGACTTCCCCAGAGTTGTCCCTACAGACAACCCACTCCCCAACATGTTTATGAGCAATAAACATTAAAAATACAAGTAGGTGTCCCGTCAGGGACATCAGAAACATCTGTAGTTGCACTTATCCAACAACATGCTGCATTTTCCATCATGTAATCTCCCTGGAAAACCAAACAGAGCTCTACTTTTTACTGTTACAAGCTTACACGCATAGGTAACTACAACTTGTTCACATTATTAGGTCTATAGTTCAATAGCTTTATATTGTGTTTTGCGGAATAGAACATGCAACTTATAACAGGCCATTATATGAACTGTATAATATCCATATTCCAGGATTCATTTCATCAATGTCATACATTGCTAGTTCAGTTGTTACAGCTCACAAAAGGCTTGAAATTGATGTTAGAGCATGTTAGAGAAGTGGACAACCCAAAATCAGTCCACATTGTGATCCACAGTCCCAGACTTCTCTAATAGCATTTTCACATTTGTTTATTCAAGTGTGAAAGTTGTTTTTACTTAAAAACAGTGCTCTGGGGTTTGCTTTACGTGATCTTCAATGCAGACCATACTAAGTTGATGACTTATGTCCAAAAGTTACCTGGTCCAAAGTATGTAGACACGACCAGCACACGCATTTGTGCCCATTCAAAAACCATGGGCATTAACACAGTGTCGGTACCCCCTTCTATAACACAAGATATTCTATAACTTTTTGGGGAAGGACCACATATGGGTGTGATGATCAGATGTCCACATACTTTTGGCCATATTGTGTATGTGGGGAAAGTTATGTATATTCAGAGTTGTTTTACACACATACTAAGGTTTTTTTTTTGTTGTTTTTTTTTTAAGATGACCCCATTCATATTATTACACCTGCATGTAGTTCAAGCCTCCAAAGTTGATAGATTTTTCTTGAGTAGATGCATCAAAGACAGGGTTTCAAATGTGCTTGGCCACCTTTTAAACTCAACCACTTGCCTTTAAGCCTGAGAAAAAGGAAATAAAAAAACAAGGTTAGAAAATACAGAATGAACAGCTAAGAATAAAGAAACACAAATAATTAAATGTGTATTAAATACCAATTATTCAGAACAATGCATCTGCAATATCTCGACTGAACCCAAAATTGTCGCGCATTTGGGCCAAGTGCTCGAATGAGTGCATGGGACTAAATATTTTATGTTATTCTCATATTCAGGCTATACCTTGTGCTAAATAGTTGTGGGCTGAGTGACATGTACCTGGTGCTCATGTCTGGTATTGATTAGTATGCCAATAATTCACTTAAAGCAGCTGGCTAGGATAGAGCTTTGGGTGGATTATTTTGGAACCTCCACCACCATTAGGGACTAAGTGTTGAATGCTACATTTGAGTGATGGATGAAATAATTTAATGATAGTTAGGAAAATAAAGAGATTTGGACAGCTGCAGAAAAGGTAAACATATGAAAAAAAGAGTTAATACTGCATGAAATCTAGGTAGGATGTCTGTTAAGATGATCTCATGCAATGCATTGCCTCAGAGGCCTAGTCACAAATTTACACATTGAGCTCACTGGCAAAGCGGAGGCAAGTATATTGTGATATACAGTAAGAACTAATATTTGCATGGCCTCTCATTTGTGTGTGTGTGTGTGTGTGTGTGTGTGTGTGTGTGTTCAATATGTTTAGGGCGATCTGAAACAGGTGACATTCCTAATGGGGGATCCTGATGCTGCCAGAGATCAGTGTGACGTGTATTTATCACGATGTGATGGAGCTCCTCAGAAACCCAAACATTTCCTAACCACTCAAGTTCCAGAAGTGAGGCAATCTCCATAAAGGAATAAAAAAAATTTTTGCAACATCCTACAGGATCCCGGTCACGATTCACACCTGTACTCTTCACAGATGAAACTGTGAAACTTTCTGGGAAATTCACATCTGTATTTGCATTGCACCTTAAACATCTGTAGTACCTCCTAGCAACAGAAAGAAGTTACACAACCTGTTATATGATACAGCAATTAATTAGGAAATTAGTCATCTGATTGGGACAGAGAGGATTGGGTCAGAGTGTAAGGCACTTAGAGGAAAAGCTGTTCTTGTCATCATCACAGCAGCTCACATTCAAGCCACCGGCAATACAATTGGGCTCTTCTGCTTGTGGGTGTTTCCACTTTTCCGTCTGATCGCTTTTCTGTGTTTTGCTTATTTTAGGAGCTTTTGCTGTCCTCAAACAACTTGGAGGATTTACTGGAGAGTTCTGACCCAGAGGACAAGGACATGAGCCTCATGGCAATGAGTGTAAGGGATCATTTTCCTCCATCCTGTCAATGCACCATTGGTTTATGTATGTTATCCAAACACATTTGGGAGAGCCAGGCTGAAAGAGGTCCTACGCTTTGCCCCGTTACAATCTCCACAAACACAGGACTGAGCCATAAGCTTAGGGTTTTTGTTTTTTGTTTTTTTAAAAACAGAAAAGACATGTATAGATTGGCAAAATAGGTGATGATATATCGTGTGAATTAGTCTTCTGTCTTAGCTTTGATCAGACAGGACATGACCTGTGTAATTTACCTTGCTACTCATTATTATGCAAATATGCGATTATATGTTATTTCTCATGGAAATTTTCTTGTCTAGAAAGTACAGCAAGGCCCAGGAATCATAAAGCAATGTAACACACATGTTGAACAAGAAAACATATACAAAGAAGTAGAGTATAACCACAACTGCTGCTTGTTTGTGACACTGCCTCATGCACAAAGAACCATATTTAAAGTCATTAAAGTGATCTTTCTGTTTCCATTAGTTTCAGTATTTTGACCTATATTGAACTAATTTGACAATTCCATATGTTTAATCTCTAGCAATTACATTATAATTTTCTCCTGCTTTCAGTGAAGTGGTTTTGAGACAGATCAAATGTATGTTAGTGCATATGTACAGTACATATGTAGTCAGGGTTCTCTTTGATCCAACTATATGCTCTGCAGAGGTGGTTGTTCATGGATCGTTGTTCATGGTGGTTGTTCAATGCAACGTCTAATGCAGAGCCAAGTAAAATACATTTTAGTCATGTGAGCAGTGTATGTATGTGTCTAAGCTCCTCACCCATCATCTGGGTTTAATTAAGCAATGTCAAAGTTGCTGGCTTCAAGAGAGTAAAATAGTCCAAATTTCTTCTATTTTAAACTTTTTTTTTAGACTCTTGTGGCATAACCCTTTGAATTTTGGTGTGGTGGCAGGCTTTCATGACCCCAGCACTTTCAGCCACTTGTTTCCTTTACACATGTTCCCAGTGGAACAGCCATGTTCCACACTGCTATAATTAATCACTAACTGCTGGCATGCCTTGCATCATTTTATACAGGAGGGTTAAAGGTAAATACTTAATTAGTTTTTCTTTTTTGCACAGGCCAGAGTTAGGCCCATTTTTGAGTGAGGCCAAGTTCTGGAGGCTCTGTAGGGTATATTAGAGCCCATACAAAAGATTGATAGAAATTCATGCAGTTAATACCTGTAGATGGAGTTGTGCTTGGTAGTGCATGACATACAATGTGTCTATTAGTATTTGCATTTGAAAGCCAGTTCTATATTTCACCTATCTTGAACACAAGGAGCATTGAAAATCACCTGGATACCTTCTTGTGCATGTGCATACCAAGACCTTCCACCACCATATGTATAGCCATCCATCCCTGTCTTCTTCTTGCCTCCTATACATGTCAGACCACATGTAGTTCTTTGCTTAGCAGCTTGTGACTGGTTGGAGCTATAGGTAACTCTACAATAGCTAGCGATAGCCTCATCTTATGTTCTCTTATTTATTCCAACTCAGTGAGTGTATTTTTATACTTTGTAAGCTCCATTAATGAAACTATATGGGACACTTTGGCAACTGCTAGATTCTAATTGGCGTTCCAGCAGTAGTGAAGTAACGTTGCATTATACTCCCTTCGCCCTTTCCCCTTATTCTCCTTGCTGGGTTGAGTTCCAGTCAACCAACATGCATGTGGCTTCATACTGCTAGCATGGTTGTTTTCCCTTCTCTTGCCATGCTAAGTTAGTATGATTTCAGTTAACACACAGCTCTGGGGCTGGAGTTGCTTTTCCATCCACACAACTGACCCCTTGTTCGCTTCAGTTTGGGTCAGATTTCCCATATCTCACATTTTTTTCTATACAATGTACAGTTGGACTAAAGAGCCACGCTGCAACACTCGTCCTCATGCAGCCAGTATCTAAGTCCTTGGGAAGCTGAAGATGGATATCCACTATGTGTCTACTGCCTCTGCATTGACCATCTAAAGCACATCTCTTGGTAGCAGTACTCAGTAGCAGCTTTCCTTCCTTTAGGAAGGAAAAGCACACCAAGCAAGTCCTGCTTTAACATTGACCAGAAGGGCTTATAAAATTCAACTGGAAGGCTGTCAACACCAGAACAGAAGTCTGCCCTTTCTCCATACCTTGGAGAGACACGTGTAGCTCTAGGGACAATTCTTGGTTTGTAGATTTCAAACTTTCATTCACTTCTTGCACCACTGCATATTCACTTTTCTCCAGCGTTGAGAAAAACAGATACTCTCTACAAGGGAGGTAAAAGAAACTCCTTAGAGAACAAGGGGAAAACCAACAGACCTTTGCCTCATACAGCACACAATCAGCTGTTCAGCTTTTCAGATCTTTTAACAATGCGTCACTCACCAGATTGAGGATGAGTCTGGACTTGTTCTGGATTGTTTTTGCTACACAATCCCATCAGGTTTTGATGAACTGTCAGAACCCCTGACTCACACAGCATGTATTAAACAGTTCTATATAATTATTTGCTTAACACCAAAGAAGAAAGAAGGAGCATCTATTTCCTATCACACTTTTAAAGCATGAGGGGACCGGCATCCCCTGTACAGTTGTATCATAGGTGGTAAGACAATGCAGCTTTTTTAACTTTGAGAGCCTCAATATGGCGTGGATTTCCTCTAGCTTCCATCAAGTCCTTGAGTTCCACTACTTAAAACTCTAGAGCTTTAAGAGCTCAGGTTATGTCTTGTGTATCATTGTGACAGTACTGTTGATGAAACATTTTATCTAATTTGTTTGTTCTTTGGCCAAATCCTACCACTGTTTCAATGGGGGGGAAATGGTTTCTGAAAATTAAAATGGCTCCAAAAAGATTTTAATTTCTCTAAAATTGCCAATATATAAGACCACATTATTAAAATGTGCTTAATTTACACCAAACCATAATCTGAAAAACCAAAAGTGTTTGAAAATATTCAGTTAAAACTCTAAAAAAGGATCGGGCCTTACCAGTGAGAGCTTGTTTACTGGCTCTGACCTTTATGAAAATTTCTCTAGATATTACACAAATCATACTATGTCCCTATTATCGCTGTCAGACCCTTTCAGGAAGCTTTATGTTTCTCAGTTATCTTAGATATCTGTATTTTTTTCTGTGTTTGACTGGTTTCCGTTGAGCATAAAAATTGAAGCAGAGCATTGCATTCCAAAGCTTCTGGAAAATTACTGAGCTTTTTCTTTGCTGAACCTCATCTCACCCCTCTGATCACTGGGGACAAGGGTCAAGCATTCTGAAGTGACCACGTGCTTCGATCCCTTTCTTCATGCCATAATTTACCGACACACATTCATGAAGATCAGAGGGCAGCAAACTGGATGAGACACCAGTCTGCACTTGTTCACACCTGGACAATTTAGAAAATACCATGTGGGAAAATTTGTAATCTATACAGATGACCACGATAGCAGTAACAACATCTCAGGATCGAACCAACAGCACCCTGGATCTGTGAAGCACTAAAGCCACTTTCCGCTGCACAGTACGGCTCGACTCGACTCGGCTCGTGTTACTTTTCTGAGCTTGCTTTTCCACTGCAGTTTAATGCCGCCTCAACATGGGTGCCATCTTCCACTCGCCTTCACGCAGGAATAATGTTCTATGATCAAAGCTCTGTACAAATACACAGTCAGGCTGTATTCCACACGCCTTTCCTGTTCACTGAACATGGACCCTATTAAGGATGCAAAATAACAGCATTCTAGATCCTACGTAGTGCTCGATATGACTAAGCTAGATTCAGCCGCGACAGGAGTGTCCTGTTTGGAAATCTGTAACAAGCGAGATGTAAAAATCTAAGACAGAAACCTTTACTGTAATTTTATCTGTAATGAGATAAATTCTACATCATTTTCAATTAATAGAACATTACTATACGCAAAGTATGTATTAAATGACACATTTATTCAGGCACAATACAGAACCACTCGTTAAGGAGAATTCCTACTCCCTCAGTGGGTGGCTCACATTTAGTATCTTCTCGGCTAGCTTGGAACCTCGACCGAGGTGGTACTAAAAAAAGTACTAGGTACCAGGTACTATCCGCAGTGGAAAGAGTCGAGTCGAGCCGTACCATGCAGTGGAAAAGCGCCATAACACTACCCACTGCATCACAGTGCTACCCAAAAGATTTTATTGCATTTATACATTGCATATGGCACAGCAGGTAGTATTGGTGTCTGCCATATTAGCATACCTGTATATTTTTTTCAGTGAGGGAAAGAAGAGTTAAAGGTATTAGTATTAGTATCAGAATACTAGCCTTGATATTACTTGCTAATGTCTACATAAAATCTGTCTACAAGACATTTACATTTATTCATTTAGCAGACGCTTTTATCCAAAGCGACTTATAAATGAGAAAATACAAGCAAAGCGATAT
>JANDJT010000081.1:3784570-3837113 GCA_024331685.1 Stegophilus panzeri | reverse complement strand
GCCTTGAATTTGATGCGGGCGGCTACAGGAAGCCAGTGGAGGGAGATGAAGAGGGGTGTGACATGGGTTCTCTTGGGACATGTCTGTAAGACATTAGTTGTAGGTTCAGGACTCATAAATAAAGACAGTGAAATCCCTTAATGATTACTGACGCTCAATAAAACCACAGCTTCAGTTTGCACCACTCTGTATGCTCATCTTCTGGCAATCAATGCTCTTGGCCTCAAAGCTCGAAAACTTATAATTAACCTTTCTGAAGCAGTGATTTACTACAGGTGGCTCAAAGTGGCTGTATAAATCACATCAAGTCAATGGAAAGTGTCTGGAACATGCATGTAGAGATTTGTCAGTGGACTTTCTTGGCTCTCTCTTTCTCTCTTTATCTTTTTTCCTCTCTCTCTTTATCCTCGTTTGACACTGCACACTTAAGAGATTATCAGTTACATTTAAAAAAAAATTATCTAAAAAGGCTTGGGAAGATCTGAAAGCAATTATCTCTCTTGCAATTGTAAATTGGAGTTATTTGGATCTCATTCTCTATTCATTATCCCAAATTGGGTTTGCGTACAGTATATCTTATTTACTCTGGAGAGACTTTCAGTAGACGTACTGTTGTGGTTTTTGTGGTAATCCTTTCTGTTATAGCCAAGGGCCTAGATGATTTTCTAACCTTTGTTTTAATGTGCTGTAGATCTCATGAATCTGTAATTCTGGAGTCTCTGAAGTCTTCTAAATCACCTATTTAAAATGTTCTATTGTTGTCTACCTAATAAATCTCCTCCTCTGAGTGTCAGAGCTTTTCCCCAGTGGGACCTGGAAAGTTTCTTTCAAACAGAGCCATAAACTTTATAACAAAAGAGTACATTTATTGAAGAACTAGAATATGTCCACATGGTGGTCTAGTGATGTGCTGAAATTATCCAACCCAGTTTTGTTGGCATTAATAGCTATTTTTTTTTTTTTTTACCTTAGTAACCAGTCAGCCTTTTCACTTGTAGCCCTGATGTACTAAGGTAAGTTAAGAGTAGTAATTTGCTTTCGGATAGTGAGTTACAATAATTGTGTGAATGACATCACAATAACTATGTAAATGAGATTTTCAAAAGCTGTCAGCATTGGACATACAAATGTTCAACAAACTATCCATCCATCCATTTTCTGTACCGCTTATCCTACACATGGTTGCAAATTTAATACATGCCTTTCGGTCTTACTGTTTTGCATGTGCAATCTGAAGTGATATCTCATTTCAGGTGCAAAACTAACTGATTTGCATAAAGACCACTCTGTATTCTGCACCTTAGGTAGAAAGGAGCCAACATTTTTATTCATTAAGGCAAAAACAGAATTACAACTAACATGCTGTGCTATTTTGAGCCAGTTCTCTGTCATGCCTGTTAGTAAATCAGCTTTTAATTTAAGTTTGCACCCGCTTTTACTTTTGCACACCTTTAGTACATTAGACCCTATGAACGCCAGAGTATGTGCCATGTTCAGTCCTTGATTGGATATTGATTGCACCAAAACCAAACTTTAAGTAAGAGTTATTTGAGGAATCCCAGTTTCCCTGCATCGTCCTGCGCAATTTCTCACTGTGACCCCATCTCACCCCTCTTTGCATCACTGGGGCCAAAGGTCAAGAGTGATAAACTTACCATGTGCTTCGACGTTTGCCTCCCTGACCTCGATCTAGTGACCAAGCCTCCACCAGCAGGCGATAGGAGCTTGCTGTTGAAGTAGTAACTTTGGTCCACCTGTCTGTCTCAGGGCACCGTGCACACACACACACACACACACACTCATTCACACCTAGTGTGGCCAATCCATCTACATGCATGTTTTTGGGAGGTGGGAGGAAACGAGAGAACAGACAGAACATGCACAGGAATTCCACATACACAGTAACCCGACTAAGGGATACTGTATACTATAAACATCAAACAGTACTAAGTGTGTTGAATGATGTTCAGTGTGAACATACTGTGGATAAGAGACATAAGATAAGCACAGGACAGTCTTTATGATTAGGTTCAAATCTACAGTATCCAGGTGAGTTTAAAGCAAAGGTGAGACTTGGACGTGGATTTTTTTAGTGGAAGATCTTTGTGTGTGTGTGTGTGTGTGTGTGTGTGTGTGTGTGTGTGTGTGTGTGTGCCTGACTGTGGGGGGTGGATGAATTATATATCAGTGGGTGTGAGAATGTGCTGTTTGTGAGTGAAACTGATCTCACCTCCTCAGCGTATGTTCTGTTGTGGATCGTGATGTGACTGCACAGCGTGAGCTCCACTGGTTTGTGGTGTGTATTTGTAGTCATGAGGATTTGGCTGTGCCTAATAGGATGGATTCTACTGGACCTACAGGTTCAGGGACTTGCAAGACGCCAGGGTCAGAGGAATAGCTTGCTAAAGGTATGTTTCTTTATGATTACGTAGATATTTATGTAAATGAGGATTTGCACTGTGGATGTATACTTATATTAAACCAGGCAGTAACTCTTGTAAGACAAAAGGTATCGCAGACCCTCTTTGGAATTTTTCAGATTAAATCAGGGACAAATATAACCTCGCTGTATCGCCCTTCAATGCTCTTTTTTGCAAAAAGAGGTAGAATCATTGCTTTTAGTTTATGAGGAAACCTACAACTCCAATATAATCTAAATTACAAAAGAATGTGTGACTTTTATAGTTTTTGTCACATGAACAACTCCAGATTGTATGTTTTGTTGCTATGATAATCATGAGTCTATGACGTTTCTTCCACTGTAATTAAACTTGCACTGTTTAAGGTTTTTGATTTATTTATTTATTTATTTATTTTTGCTTTTCTATTTTTCTAAAATACAATTCCAGCACATTCCCTCTGTATTTTGCATCAATTAGCTTGCAAGACACTGCCAGTTAAATGTCGCCCCTTAAACACACCACTGTCTGCAAGGTGGAATTATGGAACTTGACACTTTTCATGTCAGAACAGCCCATTTTCTGTGTGTACCTGTGTAGCAACTGTATGTTTGAGACTTGCTGTGTGATACAAAAGCTCATACAAAGCTCCTCTGAGTCTCCGCTTAAAGTTTACCACAGGACCGCCTTTGACGTGCCCCGAACATGCATTTTATCCCTGATACATGCTCAGTAATGGCTTCTTGGCATGTCTCACTGTGTGAGTAGAGTCATTGTTTAACCTGCAGGCCTTAAGAGTATAACATTATGATGACATCAAGCTAACCCACTGAGATTTAGCATATTCAGGACAAAACAAATGCAGTTATCGATATTCAAATCAATCATCGTCGAGTATGATTAAGAGATCAGAAGTTTTATATTTGGGGATTTCTTCCATCACATACAAATGTTCCAAATGAGTTTGCCTAGTTTTAAGTGTTAAATTTGTCAGACTTGAACATTATTAATGGTTATATTATTTCTGCTGTATAGCAGGTGTTTCAGTAATTGGGAAAGCGTTTGCCCCCTGGTGGAGGATTAAGGAATTACTTGCACTGGCAGGTATAGAAATTGGTCAGCTATGGGTGAGTGGTCTGCTATTAGGCTTCCCTGGCAAACCATCAGAGGGATTTCAGGTCCACTGTACCCATTGAGATAAGCTGGCCAACAGCCCAATGCAGGCCTCTGTAGATCAAGTGATAGCTTATCAGGCTACATTCAGGGCCAAGCTCCTGAAGGAGCTATTGTTATTGGTAGCAGAGGAATACAGTGATGTTCTGCTCAAGCTTAGTTTGATGAATCATGCTGAAATAACAGTAACAGTAACAGCCTTTCTGCCTTTCAGTCCAGCAGAATAAACACCTTGAATATTCATACGCTAATGAATCAGTTCACTGGCATTGAGCTGCGTTCTCTCAGCATGGCAACATGTTATATTAGTGACCAGATCCTAAACACATTCACTCATCCAGAAACTTAAATCCAGACATGGAAATATAGCCACAAGACACAAATCATTCCTCTTTCATCTGTTCACAGACTAGTGCATGTGTTTAAGAGGAGAGTCTGTTTATTTCCTGTGCTTTATTTCAAAACAAGGGAGTGCAACATCTGCCTCACAGGTTCCCAGCTCCTGCTAATCTACACATCTAGAGTCAGGATACCCTAGAAACCCTAGCGGCACCCCTGCCTCCAGGCCAAGGGCTTCACATGCAATTGGTTTGTGTGTGTGTGTGTGTGTGTGTGTGTGTAGATCTTTAAGAGGGTTTACATGAGTAAAGGGAAACTTGCAGGATGTATTAGAGGACAGTAATCCGTCTTTGTCTTTATTGATGTTTCTAGCAATCCATTCCAAGGTCATCATGGTTACTGTAAATATAGTCCACCAGTTTGCCATGGGCAAATTCCATCTGTGTGCAAATAATTCATCCAAAGTTCTAGATGGCACCAATCATTCAAGTCGTCGATATCATGCAGTCACTGATGGGCCAAAATACATCAAAGCCTGTTATGGTACAAGATACATAATACCACAATAATTAATTAATAGATTAATAGATTAATTAATATATTATACAGTTTTTCCTGTCATTTCTTTCTACATGTATTACTTTTAAGAGAGAGAGACAAGAGAGACTGGGAACAGCTGTTTATAGCGGTTATAGCGTAAGTTATAACAAGAACTAACTTGTTTCGTGGAAGTTCCACAACATTAAACGTAAACGTAACTACAGTGGATAAAATGTATGATGTGTCCTTCACTAATACTTATACAAATATTAAATCATTTAAAAAGAATAAAAAGAACACAACGCTTCTAGATATGCTGTCATTGGAAAATAATCAACTCTGAGGGTGTTAGCAGTAAAGCCACTTCACACTAGGCACATCACACTAACCCATTGTTCATTAATTTCCTATAACAGTGCACTGCAAACTGTTTTTATTCCTTACAGATTCTGTAGTTAGAAAATACATAAATACGTTTTACAATGTATGAACTTGCCAGTAATATTAATTAATATGTTGCAACTGTGTGTGTGTGTGTGTGTGTGTGTGTGTGTAGGGTGTGAGAAGTCGTGGCCTCACCCGTGGAGATGGCACACTCCCTACAGGCTCGAAGCGACCCGGCTCCATTAGCCGCGGAGACGTCTTTGAGGTGGATGAGCACACTGACCTGATCGATCCCAACACCCTGTCTAAAAATGGTGGCTTACCCCATAAGATCCACCCACCCTTTGCTAAAGGCAGCAAGGAGGCCAAGCCAGACTCGACAGCTAAACTTCTAGATGAGAACATCACCACTGAGAAAAGCAGTCCTGACAAAGGGTTTCCTAAAAAGCCTGTGGATAACACCATTATTGATCTGGATGTTCCTTCCATTTTGAAAAAACCTCCTGCTGGAGAAAACTCAAGCCGCGAGGACCCTGACTCCAACCTGCTGAAGGAAGGAGAGGAGAGAGAGACATCAACCCATGTTCCACCTAACTCGTCCACTGACAGAACAAATGAAACTCGCAGGATTGTCCCAAATGTGGTTCTCACAAGTAGGACGGGGGGCCTGGTGCGAGGCTCAGATGGGAAGATGTATCACTTTCATCAAGGGCCTCCAGGGCCAATGGGGCCACCTGGGGAACCCGTGAGTACTACTTATTTCATCTTCTGTTCTATGGTGGCTAACAGAATTGATGCCAAACTTCTGTATCAATCACAATTAACAACACTGGTAAAAATTGTCTAGGGTCCCCACTTCAGCTCGGGTTACTGTCTATGTGGAGTTTTGCATGTTCTTCCCGTATTCATCTGGGTTTCCTCCTGGTTCTACAGTTTCCTCCCAGTGTCCAAAATATCCAGGTAGCAGAATTGGCTATATTAAAATTGCCCCTAGGTGTGCCCTTAGAGTGTGTGTGTGTGTGTGTATGTCACTCATTGATCACTCTAATTAGTCAAGTGTAGCAAACAATATATTTTTTTATAATGGCAATGACTGCATTTATATTATGGGATATCTTGACACAGATCTGATTTGTCACAGCTGTTGACATATACATAAAACCTGACACATATCCCATATATGACGTAGCCTATTACACACCGCAGGTTATACTGTAGGCTACAGTAAACGTCAGAGGATTTAAAACCTCATTTGAACATGGCCTCATAGTGAACGAGAAATATTACAATCTGAGATGCACCCAACAGTATCGTACCTGTGTTAAAGGTCAGCGAAAAGAATCGTGACATAATGGCAACCAGTGAGGGTTTTTTTTTTTTTAATTATTATTATTATTCACTTAACTTCTTTACTTTTCAAGTGCACCTGCCTTTAATAAAGCACGAATTTAAAGTCTGATAATAGAAATAAACAGAAACTTTTGGGTATTTGGTGGAAAACTTGTTTGAACCTGTTTATTTTGTTTGTAGATCTAATTACAGTTGAACTGTACTGAAACATAAGAAGGTCCAGGTGTTCATAAACCTTACTGGCAGTGTCACTGTCAGACGAAGCATACAACTGAAATCTATTATGTATATAATTTCCATGTATAAAACATGTACAACAGGGACTGCTGGCAACTTAGCTAACTTGCCTTTGCTTGTACAGAGTGATAGCTTGTGGATTTATTGATCTGACACTCAGCCATTTCTAAATTGTTCGTAATCTTTCATTGATTTATAAGTTTAAACTCATGCACATGTACTCAGCCCAAAAACAAGGTAATTACCCTCAGGTATGTGAGCAGGGGCAGGCAGTTTGTCTGGATTCCGTCTCACAAGTTGTACCTATGTACATCGATAACGAGATTTAACTTGTTCAGACCCCAATAGCTTGGCATTTCTTCCTTGACTTTAAATTCCATTTTTTAAGCCTTCAATGCAAATAAAAACAAATGCGGTATTCCTCGCAAGCCGCTCAGCCACAAAAAAAAAACTGCAGAGTGACGTCAACTTATCATACTCTATAGTCTGGGAATAATAAAGCTGGTCTGCGATTGAGGCTGAATGGAAATCATTATACCCTTAAAGCCCTTAGCTAACAAAACCAATATTACCTCACAAATCACATGAGCATATCATCTGCATTTGTTTTAGGGAATAAGTCAGCCAAATAAACATCGTGTGTAGTGTAAGACAGAAGGGTCGCAGACGTTTTCAATTTTTTTTTATTTTGTTTTTGTTGCTTTACTTGTTCGATTGATTTAAATTTACTTTCAATATGACCACAGGCTGACGTACGCTGAAATGGCACGCATCAGTGTATTTTCCAGTTTAAATTATGAAATTATGTTAGATGTAAATGCTGTTTTTCTCCTCAAGAAAGTATCCAGTGACAGCTGGTTGTGATATTAGAGGGAGGGCTAAAATAACAATATATCTCAAGTCTGTAATACCCTACTGGGATAATAATCCGTTCAGAATAATCTCTTTGTTAAGATATTCAATTCTGTTCTTATCTGTCGCACCAAGCGTGGCCGAGGAATTGTCTCGAGCTTCTGATCTTCTTTACCCTTTCACATTTTCAATGCTCAGCAAGTATCAGTGCTCGTCAGCATATCTTTATCAGAACTGTACAGTCCTGTTTAACTAGAAATAGGACAAACGAGACCCCAAGTCAAAGCGCTCAGCAGATTATGTACTCTAAGAGGCAGAAGAGACAGAGGGAGGAGCGGCAGAAGCAGGACCAGATGCAGCAGCATGTGGAGATACCAATCAAGGCTCCAGGGACACAGAGCTGATGGAGGTTTTTTTGTAGTCCTCATGCAGCTCTAAGTCAGACATGAAAGGACGCAGAGAAGACAAGACGCATGGCAAGTAAAAGCCAGCAGCATGGAAAGATTCAGTAATTAACGCTCTGTATTGTGTTTGTCAGTCGAAACCCCAGACAGACTGTCAACTCCTGCCCTGCTGTGATTTAACCGGAGATACCACTGTGTTTAGGTTAGCGTTCCCTTTGCGGGGCAGTGCTAACTTAGTGGTTAAGACGTTGGACTACTGCTCGGAAGGTCGTGAGTTCAAATCACAGCCCTGCCAAGCTGCCACTGACCCTTAACCCTCAAGTGCTCAGTTGTATAAGTGAGTCGCTCCGGATATGGACGTCTACCAAACGCCGTAAACGTAAATGTATATCTGAAACTGACCAGGTGTTAAAGTAATTCAACTAAAGAAAGTAATTCACAAGGTTGAAAGTCATCCAAAATTAGCAGTGCATATACAGCTCTTAAGAGCTCCTTTAATGAGGTTTTGTCCTCTATAAAATCTTTCTCAGACACTGAGAGCCAGGTGTACAACTGTAAGTGGTTTTCACCTGCTTGTAGATTTAATTATTCCAAATTCTTTGCGAAAAGCCTGGTGTGTTATTTAGAAAACTGGTGTACAAGCCTAAACGCACAGTTTACGCACCACGCATGTAGCAACATGCAAAAAAAGTGCACTCCATCGGCACAAAAAAGTGTGATTACAGTTTCCGTTTGACCTATTAAACTCTGCTCAATTAGTGGTTTTGTACGCCTCTTAAAACCTGGTCTAAATTAGCACTTTTTTCTGGCGCTGAGCTTTATAGGCAGTGTTTCCTGGTGTTATTCATTATATGAAAACAGATATTTTCATGATAAAATGCGTAACAATTCTAGACCATTGTAGGACCTTGCCGAGATAACGATTTACGGTAAGTACGACTTTTAATAGTTCTTGTTCATTTGGCTGCTTGGTCATAAACTTGGTCATAACACGTAAATCAGGAACCCAAACATCAGATTCTTCAAATGTAACAAAGAAATTCAACACATTAAACAGAACTTTTATGCCATATTCAATTTTCCAATTCTTATAGAAGTCGTGCAAGAAAAATAGAATAGAAAATAGCTTCTGTACACAGCCGTCTGAATGAAAAATTATTATAGCACAACACTGTTGAATTTGCCAAACTGAAGAGTCAGAAGGTGTTGATTAATTTTCTATAACAGTAGCTCTGACATGACTGTGTTCCACAACGTTAAATGTGACATTAAACTGCTAAAAAAAAATAATAACTTGTCATTCTTTAATTAACAGTAAAATATGTAATTGTTGGCAAATTAAAAAAAGATTAATAAAGCACTTCATGTTGGTGAATGATTTTTCTAGCATCACAAAAAGTCGTGTTTTATTTTCGTACTTAGTAAATATATCGTATATTAGCCACATTATTGCTCTCAAGTCTTTTTGTAATTTAAAAAAAAAAAACAACGTTTTTTTCACATTATCTTCTTACTGATTATTACTGATCTTGCGTTTCCTGAAACTGCGGCTTTAAAGTGCCACTTTGCAAGGATCCTTTATTAATGTGACCTAATGAGCCTTTCAAGGTCTTTCTGATTATCTCAGAGTCTATGTAAACTTTGTGGAATTTTATTGCTCACTTTGGCTGTAGTGTTTCCACATGAAACATGATTTTATTAAATGTTTAGATGTAACTTATTACTTTTATTTAGCAAGTGATGTGCAAAAAATGTATTTTTTTTCTATTACATTCTGCCAGGGTTGTCCTGGCAGTGTGGGCTATCCAGGGTTCAAAGGTGAAAAGGTGAGTGCTGGGTTTCTCTCTTATACCTGTTTAATGGTTGAAAAGTGAAGAGCAGTCCCTGGGGATATAGCTGATCCATCGCACTTAAAAGTTCATGGGCTTTTGGGCTGACCTTTTGTGACTTTTAAGGATCCTTAGGAACTGCTCTAGGCTGGTCTGTGCCAGAACCCAAATCCCAGCAGGAGAAGGTTGCAGAGAAAATATGTGTGTGTGTGTGTGTGTGTGTGTGTGTGTGTGTGTATATGTATATATGTATATATATATGTACACACATATATGTACATACACACACACATTCCATGCATTAAAAGTGTACAGCTGTTGCATAGCTGTCAAATTAATAATTAAAAAAGAACACCGTGATGATTTTTTTAGGGAAGAGTCGGACCAGAGGGTCGTCCTGGTCGGGTCGGAAACCCAGGGCCTCCAGGACCACCAGGTCCACCCACTTTATATCTGTGGAGGAACACAGCAGAGGAGTGGGCTTACTTTCAGGTAATCATTTTACACACTCCCTTCTGAATTTGTTATTTCTCATCACGTCAGTTCAGTGAGGTTGCGATTGTGTAGCGCAGGTTTGTATCCACAGTTTATAGGTTTAAAAAAAAAAAAAGGGAAATTGTACCTCCGTTTAATAATTTATCTACAAAAAATAGAAGAATAGTTACAAATGAAATACATGGAATCCTGCAACAAGATGTCAATCTAAAATATACAGTATAAGGCAGTTTCAACAGAAGAACACATTGAAGTTTTCTCTCTCAAGAACTGTTTTTATAAACTACACCTGGCAGCGTTAGAACAAAAATGGCAAACACTGATCGAGAAATCTGGCAGAGTTATACTATAGCGTGTACGATACACTCTTACCCTGCATTCACTCTAGTGAGTTAAACGTACTGCTTGTATTTTGCGTATTTCTCTTGTGGGCATGCAGAGACCGCTGTTTCTACGCTTCTGGGCGTGTACTGCTAATTTTTTTGTTGTTGTTCCAATAAGAAACAGTAGCAGCCAAAACGTATAGCCTATAGTCCACTATCGGATATATAAACAGCATTTTTTTCAAATACGTATTTAGGTTTGATTTACTGTACATGTTGCATCCTAGATTAATACAACCTTAATACAACCTTCATTAGATAATTATCTGTACTACACTACATGATCTCCGCTACTTCGTTTCAAGCTTTATTCTTCTTAGTAGTCTTTATACACACTTAATGACAGGTTTCATATGGATTGGTCTGAGGAATCATTCAAATCATGTCATCACTTTACCTGCCTCGTTGTACCTCATTTGCATTGAATTGAGACAAATGTCACTTGTCACTTGACGTTATCGCAGAAATTGTGGCGCCATATCAAGTCCATAGATACAAATGAATGGTCACTTATCTCTTTGTTGCTTGCTAGTGTAGGGTTAGAGGGTGAATCCAGTGTCCTAAAAGCTTGTTGGGTAATCCTTAAAGGTTTGTAGACCCTAGAACCGAGGGTTTCCCGTTTACACGGTTCCGAATTTCTTGGAAAAAAGAAATACACAAAGACAAAATATGATAAAACAACCAAAAGACTGGTGAGCAGCATCTATCGAAATGACAGGTCACAGGATGTAGGTAAGGACTACAAATGCTTTGCAAAGGGTCAGAGGTCATTCTCACAACCCAAACGCATACACTGTGCCTGTTTAATGAAGCATATGATCCCATCAGTATGCCTCTCCCTTTCATGCCAGTCTCATTTTCTGCTAGCTGGAGAACATCTTGTCATAACTGAAAACTGAACCCTGCACTTTATGATCCATGCAAAATGTAGCATGTTTTACAGATTTCATACTGGTTTTATGTTCGCCTGCGGGTCTGAAAAGAAAATACATCATAATAATGACAACCAGAATATCACATAGTAGAAGTGAGATAGTAGTAGAATAGTAGATAGATAGTAGAAGTCCAGTGTGAAGACGGGAAAATTTTGCTCATGTGTAGTAAAAATGTTTGAATATTTTAATTTATTTATCCCTTTCTCCTTTTTCCAGCAAACATCATTCTTCCAGCTTCTGTATGCAGGTTGGCCTGTAAGTATGCAGTACAGGCATTCACTTAACACTGTAACCCAAACACTGTCACCCCTATGAAATATAAATTCTTAGCTAGGATGTTCTAGTGTGGTGTAAGAGATGTAGTATCTTACTAGTGGTAAAATAAGATTCTTTGTGAATACTGCTCCATATCAGTGGAATATACACACTCTCTGACTGGTGTCTTCTTTGTGAGCCTGTAGAGAGAACTGGGTTTACGTGGGCTACAGGGAGAATTGGGAAAACCAGGCCTGCAGGTGAGATGTTGACTCAGTACTATTTTTAAAAAAAATATTTAAGACTACACTATTTGTAAGGATTGCCAATGTCAGTATATTTGATTTATCTGTTCCTCTTTTCATTCAGGGACCACCGGGTGATCCTGGAGAAAGAGGACCGTCAGGGCGTGCGGGAGATATGGTAATCCCCCGAGCTGTGTACTTATGACACATAATCTCCTCTCACAGTCAGTTGAGAAGTCAGAAGACAGATTCGACAGACACGTAGATAAATAGAAGCTAGGGTCTACCGTCATTATCAGTTCAACAGCTTAAAAGCCATCGCTTTAAGTTTTCTGATACAGGAAACGCTTCAGGGCTGAGGACTTGTGCTTTGTGGTTGCTAGGTAACACGACAAGCTGCATTTTTTTTTTCGCGTCTTATTAACATTAAGAGAGAGGAAAAAGAGAGGCTGGTGAGGGAACGACTGTTTATAGCTGTTATAAGGTTAGTGATACCAGGAACGAACGTGTTTCATGGATTTTCCAGAAGCTGTAAGTTTTCCACGAGGGAGTCTTTAGGACAGAGGACAAGCTGTGTTTTTGGTCTTATTAACCTCAAGAGAGTGAAAAACCGTGAACAAGTGTTTATAGCTGCCTATAGGGTTTATGCCTTTATGTAAGTGACAACAGAAACTAAACTGTTTCACTGATGTTCCAAAACATTAGATTGAACTATAAACAGATAAAAAAAAAAAAATTACTAGGTATCATTCATTAATAATTGTAAAAAAAAAAAAAAAAAAAAGTTGTCAGATTGAAGAGGAATAAAATGCATAAGCATAATGCATGCTGTTATAGGAAAATACTCAACATTGGGGCGGTAATACTAATTCCACTTTGCATCAGGCTGCATAACTTGCAACAGGCGGTCATTTATTGTTTCCTGTAACCATATGCTCCAACATGTTTTTTTTTTTTGTTGTTTTTTATTCATATAAAGGCAAAATATTGGTTCGGGGAATAATCACAGCAACTGCATATGCTGTCTATTTTATTAAAGCCTGCCTTCATTTTTAAATCTCATCAGCATGATTTTATTCATTCATTTCTAACCATGTTTATACATAAACAATCATTTAAAAGCTCAGTTGCTATATGTTTGAAAAACAAAAGGTACTAGACGCTCCACCCCTCATTACTCTTAAGCTTTAACCACATAAACATGAAGTATGGTGTCTGAAAGCACCATTATGGTCTTTGCAGTGTTTGTGCCTTGGAAAGAGCTCACATGAGCTGCTACACAACAGGCCTGATGGCCTACTTAATGAAATGCAGTACCAGCAAACCAGAAGGAAGGCATTAACTTTCTGTTGTGGTGCTGTTGTTGAGTCTACAGAAGTAATTTGCGAAATGAAACCGTTTGTAAACAGCGAATATGATGACGTGCATACTAAAAACAGTGAGGAAGGGTTTAGCCATGCTAGCTCGTTTATTCCAGCCGGCCTTAGCGTAGACCCTACACTTCCTCACTGCCGTTCCATGTATGTTTAGGTGCATTAAATGCACCGGGTTATCACTGTCTGAGAGTAATTACACCATGGCCAAACATGGACCCGCTCGGGTGTTAGTGTGTGTGTACGTGAGCATGGTCCAGCTCCTACAGCTAAAAGCACACACCCTGTTTTTCACTCCAAATTCATAGAAATCCATCATTCTGAAGTCTTACACAAACAGGTGTGTGCTGTAGCACAGCCATATATATGTAGTTTCTCCTCACACAGGGACTGAGAAATGAATCCTGACTCCTCATGTGTAAATGTTGCATATGCTGAAAATGAGCATCACATAGTTTATAAACTATTTTCCACATACACATAAGGATTTATTTATTTTTTTTAAATAAAAACGTAAACCGAATGTAGGAATATGTGAACCATTATGCATCGACCGCAGGTACATGCTGTAACTGGTGTGCACAATCTGGCAACTATTACTGGAGATTTTTTTTTTCTTTTTGTGAAGATCGATGTACTCCATAATCATCAATAATAATATGCAAAACCTTGTCTTGAATTCATTTGTGGAGTGGAAAAATTGTCAGAGCAATGGTTGTGATGGTGCTTCTATGGTGCTAGGCCAAGGTGGAGGGAATTTTTTAAAATATAATTATGATAATAACTGGATTATGAGCTATTTTCATTACGCAAGAGTCATCCTCTTGGAATTGTGTTCTGAATTGGAGCCAGCATTACAGATCATCTATACAAAGGATTATGTGTAGCACATGGTGCAAACAAAGTGTTTTATGCATTAAAATGAGGTTTTTAAAATGAAAATAATTGTATTTATAATTCTAAAAATATTTTATTATATTATTATTTTCTTTAAAAATGTTTGTACTGTTTGTATCAACTACATTTTTCAAATGTTTTTTTTTTTTTATCGTAGTGGAATAGCTATCTGTTCAAGTTCAAGTTAACTTTACTGCCATTCATCCACATACAAAGTATACAGCTGAACGAAAATACTACTACACTGTACCATTTCTTGTCACTGGGATGGTATCCTCAAGCATACACCTTTTGCACCTTTAGTATATATCTTCTCCCTAGAAATGTGCATATAGTGTACCTTAGAAGCTTTTGTCTACAACTCAAATTCCAAAAAAGTTGGGACAGTATGGAAAATGCTAATAAAAAAAAAAAAGAGGAGTGATTTGTAAATGTACTTTGACTTGTATTTAAACAAAAAATATATAATGACAAGGTATTTGATGTTTTACCTAATCAACTGCATAGTTGTTGTTTTTTTTTTTTTAAAGTAAACGCTTATTTTGAAATTGATGCACGCAACACCTTCCAAAAAAGTTGGGACAGGGGCAATTTGGGCTAATATCGATATGACAAGTTGAAATAAGGTCTAATCATAGTATATAAGGAGCCTCAAAAAAAGGCCTAGTCCTTCAAGAGCAAGGATGGGTCGAGGCTTGGCAATCTGCCAACAGATGCGTCAGCGAATAGTCCAACACTTTGTGAACAACATTCCCCAAAGACAAATCGGTAGGATTTTGGGTATTTCACCTTCTACAGTGCACAATATAATTAAAAGATTCAAGGAATCCGGTCAAATCTCGGTGTGTAAAGGGCAAGGCCGAAAACCATTACTGAATGCGTGTGATCTCCGATCCCTCAGATGTCACTGTGTTAAAAACCGCCATGATTCTGTAATGGATATCCTGACATGGGCTTGGGAATACTTTGGTAAACCTTTGTCAGCCAACACCATTCGCCGCTGCATCCACAGATACAAGTTAAGGGTTTACTATGCAAAGCAGAAGCCATACATCAACACTGTCCAGAAGCACCGCTGACTTCTCTGGGTTCTGTAAAAGTTCATTACATGGGATCCCGAGAAAAGTTGTCACGAGATCACAAGGTAAAATCATGACGATGCCACAGCCATCCGTGGGAGCAAAATTGGCCTTGGTCTCTGAGTGGGAGGAATTGTGTAGTCACTCTCTCCTGTGAATCACATCTGTGAGCTCATGTATGCAGTAGAGGGCAGATAGCGCTTTTCTCCTAGTGTGTTATACTGCCCTGAGATGCAGCTTGAGCAGCAGTTTGAAAAGTTGCTTCACGTGTCCTTCATAAAATCTTTTTTAAAGGTTCATTATATCCACATTTCCATGTGAAAGATAGACATATTAAAATACAAACGAAAAAGGTAGAGATTATTAACGTTATTTATTTCGTTATTTTTCTGAGAGCAGGATGCTATCATCCTAACCATTACGTAGAGTATTAATGAATCTCTTTATCATGTTACAATGATCTTAGGACTATAGAACCTTTAAACGTGCAACCTTGAGTCGCAGAAGCAACAAGTCCAAAAGGCATTTAGGTCTGACATTTCATTTTACTTTACTAACAGGAGTATTATGGAGAGCTATTATGATTTTTAAGTGCTATAAAGTAAATATTTTGTTTTTGTTTTTGTTTCTGCTACACTGCAGGGTGATCCTGGCCTACCAGGTTTACCAGGCTTACCAGGGATTCCTGGGAAAGATGGAGAAAATGGCCTGAAAGGACAACAGGGGGCTCCTGGAATACCTGGCCCAAAGGTAGAGTAATGCCATGCTAACATGCTAACTAACAACATTAACACATTACCTTTAACACCTTACATTATATGTTTATTGAGTCTCTTTTATGGTTGCTCTCTTTTTTTTTTTTTTTTTTTTACCCTCAGGGCCCTCTTGGCTATAAAGGAGAATTTGGCTCACCTGGCGAAAAAGGAGATGAGGTAAGATGAGCTAAAAAAAAATGTGGCTATTGGTATTGATCTAACATAGTGCTGATAAAACAAAGCAATGCTATTCTGTGCCTAGGGACCTATTGGAGCCGAGGGTCCAAGTGGAGATGTGGGGGAACCTGGAGAGAAAGTAAGGTGTATTCTGAATAAGCCATTTTACATAGTTCTGAATAAGCCAACAACTACTCACTCATTCGAAGTAAAATGGCATGGTTAATAGTTTGGAGCTGTCCCCCTCTAGTGGTTATATGAATTGCTTTTTTCCAGTTGAATGGTGCTATGAAGTATTAGCATTTTCTTTGTGAAATAAGAATGTAAAGTACTGTTCATTCGGTGTCATATCACACAATCGTTCCTCATTTAGGGATATAAATGGCTGCCTGGGCCGCCTGGTCCTACTGGCCCTCAAGTAAGTCTCTAATATCACTCTGACCTTACTAATGTCTTTATGGTACCATAATGCATACTATAAGAGTAAAATTGTCTTTAATTGCAGGGGCCACATGGGATTAGAGGGATTGAGGGCCTTGGGGGCCCTCCAGGGACAGATGTAAGTAAAGCTAAACATTTCAATACGACACAGTCTAGCTCCATGGATTAAAGTTTCCACCACCACATCAGATTTCCTGCCCAGTGGAAAGTTTCAGTCATGAACAAAGATTTTGCTTTAATCCTTGTGGTTCAGTTTACAAAGTACAGCATGGCGCTATCTACATTTCAATAAATGCTTGCTTCCATCTCTTATCTGTTTTACAGGGGGATGATGGCTTCGATGGCCCACCAGGTCCGCAAGGTCCACCAGTAAGAAATCTAAACAATTAATAAATACTATTATTCACAATTCTGTTGTAGTTACTTCTCATTGGATTATATATTAACACTTACATTTCATTTTAATTCAGCAAACACTTCATTCAAAGAATCTCTCTGGGATTTAAGCTCTCAGGACCAGATGTACTGTTACTGGTTCAATTATGACGCCGTCGCTGAAAATCCTAGCATTTCCTGTACATTACTAGCATAAAAGCGGTTAATAAGCCATGCACCTGGAACATTCCAACTGTCCTTATCTCCCTCATACATATGTATTGAGGATGGAGAACTTGAAGTGCAGATGATTATATTCCGTTTGATTTACTAAAGTTTGGGCAGTTACGTACAGCAATTACTCATGGCCAAAATCAGGGGAAAATTAGCAGCATGCAAGTTACACAGAGCAGTATGGCTGGGGCTGCTAGGTGTGTGGTTCATAAAATTAGGAACTCCACCTCGGTCTGCTTAAAGTGAGCTGCTTCATCAGCTTGTCCACTAACCCGTGCGTGTGTTTTTAGAGAATAGTGCACATGAAGCAAAACATAGGCACAATTCATTCATTCTAAAACTCAAAACAGCATAATGGTCAAAACTCAGTTTTTATCTCATTTCCACATGAAGTGTCCAATTTACTACATCAGCATGCAAATTAAAAAACCTTAAGTGAGTCATTGTTTTCGTGACCGTTTCAGTCACTGCGTTTTCATACCTGCCCAAGCTTCACACTTTCTTCTAGTTCATCATGCGAAAAAAAAATAGTATGTGCTGTATTAAATACTCTGTTAGAGACTGACAGCCAATAAATGTTGGTGGAACCCATACTGTTAGCGTGAGATATTTTCTGTGATGAGTTTTGTACCTTATTCTCTTGCAAAAAAAACAACAACAACAAAAAAACATTAACCAATGAGCTGTCACTGTGTCATTTTCTGTTCACTGATCATTTCACACTAGATAAATTTCCTATTTTGAAATATTTGTGTAGGGCCCTCCAGGCATCACAGGATGTATAGGTGCTCAGGGCGTAAATGGCTCACGGGTGAGTCCTCATATGATTATAAAACTCTTTATGATTCCTCCTGTTCATCCCGTTCTGCAAGACATCAAGCACAGAGCTGTCTCGATAGTGTCTGACTGTGTCATTCTCTGCTTTGCTTAACAGGGGGAGCCTGGGCCTGCAGGAAGCACTGGCCCACCAGGGCTCCAGGTATGTGATTACAATCACAACCCTCCACTTTTGAAAGAAAGTTTCACTTTTAAAAGACTAATATCCATAGCACTTCTGTGCCTTTAACAGGGTGCTCAGGGATTGGATGGACAGATTGGGCCTCCAGGGCCACGGGGCCCACAGGTGAGACCCTGCTTTTTTATTGTAACATCAGAGTCAGAAGACTGAATTCAGTTACTGAATTTAAAACTGCTAATATTGGATCATTTTCCTCAATAAATAAGTGACCAAGTATAATATTTTTGTCTCATTTGTTTAATTGGAATCTCTTGGTCTACTTTTAGGACTTGTGTGAAAATCTGATGATGTTTTGGGTCATATTTATTCAGAGATATAGAACATTTTAAAGGGTTCACAAACTTTCAAGCACCACTGTCACAACGACCGAGATACATACGGCCGGCCAGTATGTTGCTACAAATGCATTCATGCCACAGTACATCCTCTCACCCCTTTATTTACCATACGTTATTAGCTTCAATAGTATTTGGAGTCAAGCGCGCACACCTACATGAAATGACAAAACTTTTGCTAATCTACTTCTATCTCTCCAACTATCCCAAAATGAGGTGGAGGTGGGCTAGTTTGCAAACAAACGGAGCAGATACATGTATACCACAGAATGTCTCTGTATTGCTCACTGCTTGCTAGCTAAGGGTAGCTAGATTACAATTTGGCTAGTTAGACTTATTGCACATGTAGTCAGTCAGTCAGTGAATAAAAATGCCTCTTCTAGGCAAAAAAATAGAAAAATAGATCAGGGGGATGAAAATGTGACCTGAATAAGTTGCTTTTTTTTTGCTTTGTTGTCACTTGCAAAGTATATATGCCAGCCTATATAATGGCACCTCATGTAGCACATCCTATTTATTTGTATCACAAACTACAAGTAGCCTTATATTTTGGAACTGAAAATAAAGTCTGGAGCTTGAACAGAAAAAGTTCCAGAAGCGACTGAACTGGTTATGCTGTTTAGAGTTTTACAATTAAAGGACTGTGCTCATGATTTTCTTAATTTGGTCTCATCTATAAAGAAAACCTGCCACAGGTTAACGGATAAGCCGATCAATGCTTACAGCTCACTTTAAGTAGGTCTAGGTCTAGTAGGTCTAATTTTATTGTCATAATAAACATGCCATATAAAATTCAGTCCTCGGGATAAGTATTCAGTACCCAAGATAAGCAGTTCTTCTGTGGGCAGCAAAAAAAAAAAAAACCTCTGGATGCATTATTGTTTTACTGTGAAATTGAATCAAATTTGTGGCACTACAAATACCACAAAATGCTGTAATGGCAACGAATTTTGCTTGCAATGTTCGACATTTATTAGATTCATAAGATGAATATGACATATTTAAAACACACCTACAACTCTCTACTTCACAAATATAAAGACCAGAGTCCAGTTTAGTGGTGCCACAGCAAAATAAGGAAAAAAGGACTGAGCTTTTATAAATCCAGACATATACAGAGGATATGTGTTTGTATATGTTCACAGGGTCAACCCGGCAGAGAAGGCATACCTGGCCCAAAAGGAGATCCTGTGAGCATATCCACCCTTTTTTTTTTATATTGTTTAACTTTAAATATTTAAATATAGTGACAGTTGTACCAGGAAATCACACTGTAATAAAGTTGACTTCACGTCTTAATGCTGTTATTCTCTCAGATGCCTCTGTTTTGTGATTTTAATATTGTAGTGGTTCAAGCATATATTTAGACTGCATATCTGTGTTTTAGGGACCGGTTGGGTCCACAGGACTTCGGGGAGAGCCAGGATTTGAGGGCCCTGTGGTAAATACTACAATATGTCTAATTCACTTTCATGTTTTCAAAGAGACGCTGATTCCAGAGCCGACGCTGCAAACCGTATTATCCGGCTTTCCCTTTCCCTTCTGAGATCACATTTAATCCGACGTTAGGTCATTGCTATGCCTGTGCTGTATTTTTTTTTGACTATTGGAGGATGTTCCTAGAATACACACCCTTAAGTGATTTCCCAGCAGATGGCCACATTGTTACATATAAAAAGGCATCCAGTGAAACTGTAAAACATGATGTGACCATTTCTCCATGTGGTTTATATCCAACTTTGATAGCTTTCATTTGTGTCACTGATATGACATTGAGTGCCGGACCAGCTGTCATAGATTACCCTATTAGTGTGGTTTTAGATCTGGATAAAGTAAAATCATCACATCTACAAATGCTTTTTGAAGCCACACAAACAGAATGCCATCAGAGAAACCATGGAACTGCATACTCATGAGACGTGCTGTCCAAACAGCTCATTTGATTAGAACCAGACACGTAATCATTTGTTAGTAATTGTGTCATTGTTTGTGCTTGTAACAGTCAAATCCATGAGAAATATTTTTGCTGTTTAATTGCCATATTTAATGGGCACGGTTATGTAGGTTTTTTTTATGAGATTGCCTTTGGGAATCACAGTTTTTAATGACACTCAATAGTTTGCTGTCACACATGCAGGATGATTTTCACATGCAGATTACTTTCAGTGTTCCTATAGGTACTAGCCATGACTATTTACCTCGCACCTCCAGGGTCGAGGGTTTGAATCCCGTCTCCGTCCTGTGTGTGCGGAGCTTGTATGTTTTTGGGGGGTTTCCTCCCCAGTCCAAAGACATGCGTTGTAGTCTGATCGGCATTTTCAGATTATCCGTAGTGTGTGAATATGTGTGTGTGATTGTGCCCTGCGATGGTCTGACCCTACATCCAGGGTGTCCCCCATCTGGTGCCCTGAGTTCCTTGGGATGGGCTCCAGGCTCCCCCGCGAATCTTTGAAAACAAGGCTCGGCCTTAACGAGATGAATGCATAGTAATACTTCGCAATGAACAACAGAAACAGCAGGGTTTCAATAGACAAACTAATTAAGGGCTAACAACAAACAAGTGAACACAATGGGTAACAAACTAATGACAGATCAGGGTGGAGACAGGACCAAAACAAAGACACATGTCAAAACAAACAAAAGCACATGGAAAATGAATGATGAATGCAAGCAGCACGAAGCAGCAATATAATTATTAATGTCACATCTGGCATGCTTTAGTATTGATAGGACATTATATAATAACCTCAATAAGGAGTGATATATCTAAACGCAGCTAAATGCATCTGTTACTCAGGTGTTGGCCTAATGAGCTGATAACGATCAATATCTGTACCTCTGACTAACATTTAGAAATTACTACAAAATTACAAATGTTGGCATTAAAATCCTATTAACTATATTTTAGTACAAGTTTCTGCATATGCAGTAGTGATTACCAATGTTATTTTTATTGATATTACTTAAAAGCTACTATTCGCTTTACAAGCTGGACTTGTTCATTTTTGATTTTATTGGTATGGATTCTGCAAATCGTGCATTTTTGGGTTGTTAAAATGGTATGCTCAAATTTACACACACTCTGACAGGTTTCTTATTTCTGAAAGTCTTAATTATGGTTAACATTCCCTCAAAATCATAACGCATGCACACTGTCTTTCTTTATCATTACGCAGTTGAGAATCCGCATTTCGTATAACGAAACGTTGTCTCATTTCATTTTGTATCAGGGTGCATTAGGAACACAGGGTCCAAAAGGATTTATAGGTGTTAGAGTAAGTGCATCTTTATTGTAACCCTTTTTCCTAATGGTTATTAAGGTTTTCTAAGCTTTACCATTTCATTTCATTTACTGTTTCATTACATACGATGAACTTCAGCAGTAATGCATTTGAAACCATTTTGTCACTCAGTTCTATAGCTTTATGTGCACGTCTACTAATAACAACTTCCGTTCTTTCTTTTAATGCTTTGTCTATCATATGAACCGTATAGGATGATATCATGTTGTTTACATATTTCTGATATGCTGAGCAGGGTAAGAGGGGACCTGAGGGAGACAAGGGAGAAGCCGGACCAAAAGGTGACAAAGTAAGTGCTACTTCAGAAAGATTATGGTGTTGCTGTTTACTCAGTATTCATTTATTATTCAAAATGTAATATGTTGTGTGATCTGAAATATATATTTTTATGGGGTCATGTGATGTGAAAAACATGAAGTAATTAGGATATCATTAATATATTATGTCTGTTTAATTTTTTACTAACCCAGGGTAGTAAAGGAGACCCAGGGATACAGGGTTCTCAGGGCGAACAGGGACCAACTGGTTTACCAGGTTTTCCAGGGGTCAAAGGTCAGCCTGGTCCAAGAGGGATACAGGTACTGTACATGTTTTTGTTCTTTAAAAAAAAAAAAAAAAAAAATCACAATTAATGTAGCTATATTGTGCAGTTAATCAGCATTATTTTATTCATCACTATTGTGTCTAATTAATTTGAACACTTTTTGCTATTTGTCTCTCTCTTAGGGAGAAGAAGGAGATGTGGGTCCACAAGGCAAATCAGGAAAGGAGGGGCTGAAGGTCAGATGTCGACAATGCTATTAATATTTCCCTGTTGACTTCCCTGTTGTTTTAATGTATTCTAGACAGGAACCAATCAGATATACACAATTTTCCATTTCCAATAAATACACTGATCAGTCAACACATTCAGCGTTTTCTTTGTTCTGCACTGCAAGCATGAGACTAATGTAGCTTACCAGTAATCTCACTCCAAATCTTTTCCGTAATTACATGCCCAAATTAAAAACATATACTTGCTTCAAGTGACATCACTAAGCTATAATTGTGTAATACAGCAAACACAAATTTTCACTCATCTCTTGAAGTCTTGCGCCTAGTATTCGCTCGTGACGTTACTAAGCCTGTTTCCTCTCTGTGTTGTTATTCCGGTTTGATGCTGCTCCATTTGATTAATGATTCCATCCTTGCCTTGTCTAGTCTGTTTGCTAATTGTCTGACCTGTACCTTTCATTTTTATTTCGTCTGCCTCAAGTGTTTCAATAAACCACCGCAATTACATCCAATTTGTATGTATGTGACACTAGTCCTGTTCAATTTCTTACAACCTAGTTTTGTTGATATACTTTTTAAAAATTAAATACTTTTATACTTATTCTCATAACAGTAACTAATAATAATAATAACAGAGTAGACCTTAGCTGTAAATGTGAAATCACCTCTGTGAGAACCCACCAGAGATGTCACACCATTCAATACTTTTATTACATATTCTGATTTTTTTTTTTTTTTTTGTCTGCATGCATGTATGAAATATTGCACTGGGTCAAGGAAAAGCCATAAATATTTCCTTGTGTAGAGACGTTAAATTAAATGTGCTACTGACCTTGAGCGAATGGTAATTCCTTACACCACTTTAATTTTCAAACTGACACTTTAATAACAGATAATGAACCTTCCTATTACAAATACACTTGCATGACCTGAAGAGGTGCAGCTCATGCACATGCAAGTAGAAGGTTTATAGAAATGTGTCTTGGAAATATTGATAAGGATTTGCAAATACATAAAAAAAAAATATTAAGATGAAAACTTGTTAAGATTGTTTGTTTTCTAATTATTCTAATTATTTGTCATAAAGGGCAACAAGGGACCGGAGGGTCATCAAGGAAAGCCAGGACCAAGGGGACCAATGGTAGGACAACATTATTTTTAAATCTGTTTTAAGCATGTCAACACTTAGAATTGATAATCAGCAGTTAAATATTTTATAAGTGCTGGTTAATGGTTGCTTGATGTGTATCTGCCTCTACTTCAGGGTCGTACAGGACAAAGAGGTCACGCTGGAATGCCTGGATCTCCGGTGAGATTACATTGTTACACAGACAATACCAGAGCCTAAAGTGCGAAATTTTCAGAATGTCGGATTTGTTTTGTTTTGATATTTCAGGGATTTCCAGGTCCTCAAGGAGGAATCGGGGCTGAAGGAAAGCCTGGTACACAGGTTCCCATTCTATATTCTCATACCATGATTACTGTTTACTGCTTGTTTCCCTGTTGAAACGGAGCGTAGTAGGTGGGAGCAAGCGGCTGCTGTGCGTATAGAGTTTATACAAAGAATTTAAGTTTGAGCAATTCTCCAATAACATTTTAACATAACATTAGTAACGTGTCATTTCTGCTTTTTAAACCATGTGCTGCATGATGATATTTTATACATTCACTCCCAATAAATTAGAAGGCTTTTGTGAGAACTTAAAGTGAGAACACAATAAACTGTTGGCGCACATGGGGGGGGGGGGGGGTAGTTTAGGAAGCAAAATAATAAGATGTGCTAGTGCATTTTATTTTATAAACTGCCAAATAATGAAGGTGGGAGCCATATCGTTAAATTAAACCACATTTGCAGTGATTTAAAAATTTTCTCTTGAATTTTTGTCAAATTGTATTACCAATGATAGCATTGAACAAACAAAAAAAAACACATTTCCTTTTTTTTTCCCTTTCATTCAGGTGTAAAGGCAAGTGCTTATGTTTAAAGGCCGTGGTCTAGATTCTAATGAAAAACTCCGTCTTGGATGCTTCTACTCAAGAAAAATCTGGCAAACTCAGAAGCATGAACTAAACACAGCTGATTTTATTTATTTATTTATTTATTTATTTTGATCCGAATGGGGATCCCACATTGCAAAAAGTGACATCTTAGCAAGTGTACATATCTTGAATATAGTCACATTTATCTTTATAATATTTCCTATTATAAGTTCACAACAAGTATATCATTATTAAACTGATTTCTAAACATTTTTTACACATTTCAAGCTTGAAATAGTCTTGATCTATTGGCAGATAATTTAGCAAATTTTACGCATTTATTTCTAGAAAGAAGTTAAATTATTCGCCTAAAGAATATGGCAGTTTAAAAGCTTGAAATGAGTAAAACAAAATGTCAAGAAATAGGTCTAATAATCTTATATTTGGTTTATTGTAATCTTATAATAGTTCATGCTAGATCAATTTGAACTATATTAAGATATTTTCACTTTCTAAGATGTATTATTTTGCATAGTTACATAACCTGAATCTGAATATGCGGAATGTTCTTCACATAAATCTTGGCATAACTTTTGGACTTAATTTAAGCTAAATCTGAACATGACCCTATACACAGTATGTAAACCGCTAATATTTCAAGGCTTGGAAAATGAGTATTTATTTTTCAGACGTTTAAATGAATATTTATAATGCATATTTCTGTATATTAATGTTAGATTGCTGAAAAGGTTTCTTCAAAACTCCTGTTATACACTAGAGCCTGAATATATTTCTCTTTCATTCAGTTTAGTTATTTCATTGCTTAATATTTTTTTCTGTATTTCAGGGACTTCAAGGCGCTACTGGTAACCCAGGGGTAAAAGGACTGACGGTGAATACAGTTCTTTCAGAAATAAAGCCTCAGACAGTGATCTAAAAGCAGTTTCTTTTTATGTACTATACAGTTTTATGTTTTCTTTATTCATTTGCGCCTACCACTGAGCTCTAGATGTTATTTGACAGCACTATGGTGCTGAAAGAAGCTCTTGTTGGCAAACTGGCGATCATGTTTAGATGTTTTATAGTGGATGTGATATGTGTGTTATAGTTTCATTAAAAAAGGTTCTCCAAACACATTCTTTTGAAGGATTTTTCTGAGTGTAAATGGGCTGCTTGTTGAATGTTGAATACCTTATCTTAGTCATAAACGATCCAGTAAAATACGGGGTGCTGAAAATGTAATAGTGACTATAATCAGCTGAAAAATAAACAAACATAAACGCATACATTTGTAGTAATATGTATTCTCTTTTTTCCCCTTCTTGTTCATCCAGGGCTTCCATGGCATCGCTGGGGAGCCTGGTATGGATGGACCAACAGGACATCCTGTGAGCTTCCTTTTATCTTAAACCCATGCTTTTTTTTCTTTTTTTTTCTTTCTAAATAGCTTAAGAACTGTATTAGTAGTGCAGGCACCCCATCTCATTTAGTCTCTAATTTAATATGAATATCAATAAAAGCAGCTATTCGGCATGAAATGTTAATTTGTTTGAAAGCTGAAAGCTGATTACACGGAAGCTGATTTACATTTGGGTTAGCACTTTTAAGCTCTGTGTACACATGCTCTGCTCACTCATAGATAATAAAATATTTATGAAACTAAATCTGACCTATAATAATTTGTTTAGCTTTAACTTGACTAATTTTGCAGAGTGTTTTATCATAAACGTACATGACATTTTGAACCATAATAATTACCATGTTAAAATCATTTTCAGCTGACTGAAAATATTCAGTGTCTCTGTATCTTAACTTTTACTTAAACAGTGTCTTTGACCTATAGTACATTCAAGTCCATTAACCCATTTTTTTTACACAACGTATGGATTATGTTTGCACAACACACCCACAAAAATACCCAAATCTATGGAGAGGATTCCATGCCAGAGGGAAAATCAATCACAACGGTGAAAGAAAAACCATACAGTGCAAACTGTATTGCTCTTGTGATATGCAGATGTCATTTATTATATGTGGACATTTGCTGAAAAGCAAAACCTTCATTGCACTGCTCTTGCATTGTTTGATCTCTTTCATGAAAAACAATCACCAAGCGATTGTTTTTTTAGGAACAAAATGTGATACACCTTTAAAAGCTATTGTGTTTAATATAGGAAAGCAATCACAGCAGTGATTATTGGTGACAGATGGAATGTGCTCTACACTGAAAAGCAAAAAAATAACTGCATTGTTCTTATATCACTTGATCTCTTCAGTGGTACTTTTTTTTTTTTTTTTTTTTTTTTTTAAATAATGAATTGTGGACTTTTGTGTCAGAAGTGAATGTAATTCAACATTGTATTGCATTTCACTTTCATCAGTGTGTTGCAGCCATGCCACACTGAAATTAAATCCAAAGAAGGCCCTTTATTGGCTCAATTTATTTTCCATTCTTTGTGGTGAAGGAACACTATTAAGACCATTGTTGTCTGATGTTTTTCTTATCATGGACAGATCATCAAAGATTTTAGCAAGTTCTAGAAATTTCTGCAGGTCGTTACTGTTACATTTGGGTTCTTCTTCATATTGTTCACCATTGCTTGTTACACATTTGTTCTTCTAAGATCCTCTGAAATGTGTAGTAATCAAAGCATGGTTTATATAAGCAAATCTTTCTTGAGAGGACAATTCAACAATGAATACACCATGTAAATTTACTTACAATTGTACCTATATACCCAATACTATTCCATTCGCAGGGTCCACCTGGACGAGAAGGACCCATGGGCAGTCCAGGTCCGCCAGGAGAGAAGGTAATTGTATTCATGTTTATTTGCTTGTTTTAGACCTTTTGTTTGTTAGGTGAGTACTAGTTTATAATTTATCTTTGTTATTTTCTTAGGGTTTCTCTGGAAAGCCAGGAAGAGTGGGACCTCAGGGTCCTGTTGGCATGTATGTAAGTGATGCTTCTGCAGGGGTTTCCAAGGAAGTGGGGCTTTTCAATAAACAATGTTTGTATGTAAGACAAAGCAAAGTGGGAATTGTAGCCCTCTGCGTTTTCTACTCATATTAATTATCATGCATGTCTCATCGAGAAATGAACTTTGTGGTCAGGTTTATTAGGTATATCTGCTTGTTAACACAAATAGTCTTCAGTTTTTAACAGAAACTATGCTAATCAGTATTTACAGCAAGTAGGCAAGGTTAAAGGGGTTCTTTTTTGCTTAACCATACATTACAAAGGAAAGGATGAGACCTGGGAGAAAATTGATCATGCAGTGTATGCGCATGCTAGAGCGGATGGTTCTCTGGAGTTTATAGAGAGAGAGAAAACAGCTACAGCATAGTGGGTACATGAAAATGGATAATATGACATGTTTCCCAGATTTAGATAAATGTAGATGGTAAAGTTGAGGTTTAGCATAAAGATCCAGTGATCCGTCCTGCTTTGTGTCATTAGTATATACTGGTGGTGGTTTTGAACTGGGGAATTTAGGGCCCTGTCACTTCGGGTCAGTTGTCAGCCATTTAAACTTCAGCCACTTGAGCCACTTTCAGAGAAATGGCCCTTGACATGCTGTTTAGTACAGCAGTATGCAATTTATTTGGACATAGGAGACCCAACTGTATCTAATACCCAATACAGTACATTTAGACTGTCTTTGCTTATATCAGCTCCTATGATATAATATCTTAAGACACCTGTATCTTAAGACAGCTGTTTTTCTGCTCTTCAAGGGTTTCCCAGGAAGCACAGGCACACGAGGAAGACCAGGACACGTGGGAGAACGGGTGATTGCAATATCATTCACATTATATTTTTACATAATATTCACACGTTACTTGTGAATTTTTGGAATTATACAAAAAAAATTTAATCAAACAATATACCTGATAGGGAGAACCTGGAGTGAAAGGACCCCCAGGACCCAGTGGAAAGCCTGGTACTTCAGTAAGTGTGCTGTTTAAATATAATATTTATATTGTGTAGGAGAATCTGCTCTAAACAGTGATACATAGTGCATACATGGACATGTATGACCCATTTCTGTTTTAAGGGAGCAACCGGCCCAGCTGGAGAGAGAGGACCTCCAGGACCACAGGTGAGATTCCTCATCATACATAACATAACATAATCACAATAGAGTCTACAGTGTGGTTTAATGCTTTAGAATGCCCATGAAGAACTGCTTGTTTGCAATGCAAATGAGAGTACTGCTATCGTATTTCACTTCTTCTATATTCTCATTACTCATTGCATCTCTTCAGGGAAGACAAGGCGATCCTGGACCTCAAGGAATAGATGGAGCACGTGTAAGTCAGATTTTATGGACTATTTTCCTTTCCTTTTGCTTAAATTACCTAGCTTACCATAATGTTTTCTCATAGTTTTTTTTTTCAGTGTACCCATTTTTCTACATTAAAAACATACATGAAATAAAATAAATAGTTCAATTTATACCAAAGTCTTTACATTTTCAGAAAGTGGCAAAGAGAATAATGCTCCTCTGTCTGAAAAGGTTGGGAGAAATACACGACTTCAGTCCTCATAAACTCTTGAAATATAGCCTTCAGTTCTCTGAAATTTCATAAAAGATACTTGAAAATAGAACAGCCTTTAGTAACAACCTGTGTATTTAACTTAGCGGCCAAGACTGCAGCCTAGACTTATTACTAGGGTGAACAAACTAGATCGTTCACTTGGCCCAAGACTCTTCATTCGTTGGTTTTTAAAAATGCAAGAGCCATATTTATCATCCTCATTCTGATAAGACACCTGTTTTGTGTTATTGCAATGACAAATAATGTGTCTTTGCATGCTTGATTCCATCATTTGTGTACTCATAGTGCACTGTCCGTGGTGCTGAAGGAGTTGCTGATTCAAGCGCTGCTGTTCTGGCACTTTGGGGTCAGTGATACCACCGTGTTAGGGAACACAATTGAGTATTAACTGGCTTACAGAGAATTTGAAACAGTTGTCATGGCAAACAGAAATCATCTCATTGTAGCACAAATGACCACAAAATGCGAGAACAGCAACACTTGAATCAGCAGCTCCACAATGTACCTAATTTAGCAAGCTGGATACAAAGAAATGTATTCATAAATCACTCAGAAGAGACATTTGCCCAAGAAATGTGTCATTCATGAATACCCAGTTTGGAAAATGTTCATATCCTATGAGAGCCCCTGAGTTTGTGTAAATATATGTACATGTAGGGAACCTCACTAATGTGAACCTCGAGTGATAGACTTCAAATTGTATAATTGCAGAGTTACTGCAATTGTTTATAATGACTACATTGTCAGGTTTAAACTACTTATTTATTATTATGTATGTCAGCTGTGTCATGAATGCAGTTGGTAATGTACAGGTGATTACGATCGGCATTTACAAACATACGCATGTTTCCTCCAGTCTCCCAAAAACATGGCAGTAGATGGATTGGAAATCTTGTGACAATGCCACAATTAAATCAACAAAGCAATGTATATATCAATTGAACACTGGGTGTGAGGTCTGAATACACTCGGGATGGGACTCCAGAATATCACAGGGTACCATGCGCACACGCAATCACACACTTATTCATGCTTAGGGGCAAATTATCTTTGCCAGCCCACCTATTGCCATGGTTTTGGGCGGTGGGAGGAAACTGCTGTACCTGGAGGAAACCCATACACACACTGGGAGAACACGTGAAACTCCATATAGACAGTAACCGAGCAGAGATGCTGGATCTGTGAAGAACCACCACCACATTTCTTTGCTGAGCAAACACAATTTAAGCATGCTTGTCTCATAGACCAGTGGGACTTATTATCCATAAAATATTGGTAAATATTGGTATACATTGCTTTCTCTGTTGCAGGGTCCTTCAGGGCTGAAGGGAGCTGATGGGATGATGGGAAGACCAGGGCCTGATGGCAGTAAAGGAGTTCCAGGAGATCCAGGCCCAAGAGGGCCTCCAGGTATCCCAGTAAGTCTTGCAATCATGCAACAGTGGAAAATCTATATAAATTTCATCATGGACATCATAAGTGATGGTGTGTGGCCATAGTGTATTTGTTTGTTTAATAGTGTACGTGCTGAAAGTGTTGCATTAATTTCCCCAGGGATCTCAAGGTGAAAATGGGTTGTCTGGACCATCTGGGGAGAGAGGGGAGAAGGTGAGATTACTAAGAGCTGAAGTTCTATTAATCCTGCTGTTTGAATCACTTACATGAGAATCTGTGTGAACCACCAGGGAATACTGGGTCCTCTTGGTGATATGGGGCCTTCTGGACTTGAAGGTGAACAGGTCAGATTAACAGCTATTATAGTATTTACAAAAAATTGGGGAGTTTGTTGCTATTTTTTAGTAATTATGTAGTTTTGCTTTCCTTAGGGTCCACCAGGCCTAGGCGGACCAGAGGGGCCATTGGGGAGAAAAGGGGATCAGGTCAGGTGATTAAACATGGATTAAACATAATTGTACTACAGAAATATTGGAATTTGAGGATCCTGATTGTTCTTGTTTATTCATAGGGAGAACGAGGCCTCTGTGGTAACATTGGTCCTAAGGGACAGAAAGGAGACAGTGGTCCACAGGGTACAAAAGGTCTGCAGGGTCCACCTGGACCACTGGGTAAAGAGGTGAATGTTTGTTTGTTTTTTCCAGCACACTGTATCATCAAGGTCTGTGTGAATGCCAAATACTGCAATACTATACAAGCAAATGTTTGATGGCTGTAATCTTGTCTCAATCAAGGGAGATGTTGGTAAACCTGGAGATCCTGGTGACCCTGGGTCTAAAGGGGAAAAGGTGAGCCATTTTTTTTAAATAATATAATAACCACATAATTTGTATCATTTGTTCTAAAAAATATCTGACACTCAATACATATTAAGGCCTTTGGGATTAGTGTTTTGGGGTTTTTTTTTTTTACAGGGTGAAAGAGGCCCACAAGGGATTACAGGTTTAGAAGGGCCCTGGGGAGCTGTAGGGGAAAGAGGAGAGAGGGGACGAAAAGGGGACAAGGGCAACATTGGCCTTCTGGTGAGAGCAAAAATACCGTAGATGTGCTTGTTTATCTGCAGAAATGATGTTTTATGTTTATAAGAAGATAACTCTGTCCATCCTATCCTCAGGGTGAGCCAGGTCTTATGGGTGGAGTTGGATTTGCTGGGTTGAAAGGACTCCCTGTGAGTGGATTTCTTTTTTTTCTTTTTTATTTAATTTGCATAAACTAGGATTGTTTTGAAACAATGAGATTCATACTTAACAACTTTGTTAAAGTTGATCTTAACAAATTAATTATTTTTTTCTTTTGTTTTCTTTTCTTTTTTTCTTTTTCTTTTTTTTTTACCAAGGGTGAAGCGGGGCCACCAGGGCCAATTGGGGAAAATAGTCCACCAGGGGAAAAGGTACTAAATTTATTTGACAGCTTTGCATTCAGCCCTGAAATCTATGTACTCTGCTGTCAGGAATCTCCAGTGTACATTAAGTCGATGATGCCATAAAAATGTGCTGCTGCAGCTTTAATGTGCACAAAACTAAATCATACCCTTTGTGGAAAAAAAAAAGTATTGAATGGTGAAGACACTTTTTGTTGGTCCTTTGTTCATTTGGTGTGTATATTTCACTTGGGAAAATATATGCAGTGTACCTTCAGCTCATTTCATGAACATAATTAGACCTCAAGGACCACTGATATAGCTTTTAGGTACGTTTCTACTGTCTGTACCTTTAGAAGAAAAATGTACCTGAACAGGACTTTAGATAATGAAGCACCTCATGAACCTGACTTGTAACACACTTACTCAAACAGTCACTCACTCATTCAGTCAGTCAGTCAGACACTCAGTCACAGTCGGTCAGTGACTCACTCACTCTGTCATTCACTTTGTCATTCATTCATTTACTCACCTACTGACTCAGTGAGTCATTCACCCAGGCAGTCAGTAAGTCACTCAGACCACTGGTTCAATTATTCACCTATTCACTCAGTCACTGAATTAGACAGTTATTTCCTCAGCCACTCACTCAGTCAGTCAGTCACTCACCCACTGACTCAATCATTACTTAGTCACTCACTCATTCACTCACTTACTGACTCAGTCAGTCACTTACTCATTCACATTTATCAGGTTGAATTCTCCATAGAGGAAACTTCTACTCTAGTGGATTTTATTTATTTTACCATTATTGGCAACAGCATATGCATGTCTTTAGGTTTGAATTAATTTTGAACGATACCAGTGATTTACTGCACTCATTAACCAAACTTTACAGATTTAAAGCTGCCAATTATCTATAAACAGATATATAAAACAGTAGTTAGGGCAGTCACCATAAATATTCAGTCCAAACCATGCAAAAATAGCACCAGAGTGCTCTGTATGAGAAGTGTGTAGCATCAGTGACACAGTGTCCTTGTTATGACAGGGTGTCCTGTAATTTTATAGCCCCAGCACTTCAATATTTTGGAATAGGGCAATAAAACATCATGATGATAGCAAGTCAGCATAGTTTACTGCTGCCTGCCTTCCATGCATGCAATGTGTTTTTCTGATCACTACAAAATTATGAGATGAGACATTTACTATAAGAGATAATATATAATATAACCTAGGCTACTCAACTTCTGTTTAGTGCATTCATATAAAAACGCACCTGGAGAAGCAACTAGGGTCGTGCTATTAATAATTATGACATTATAACAGCTAGCCTACTAACTCCTGTCAAGGGCTAATGGCTGATGGGTGCAATAATAAAAATAATTTAAAAAAAGATATGTTTCATGCAATCTCTCAAACTCAGTAGTCAACATACATGTTTGTTCTTACTTCCAGGGGGAGATGGGGCCATCTGGTTTGCCTGGTATGCCTGGAAATACCGGGCCTCAGGTATGAAATCCTTAAACATCCCTGTATGATATTAGAGAGTATAAACACAGATCTTTAAATATAAGAAGTCGTCTTACACAATGATACTTTTTCATTGAAATACCTAAAAAGAAGTTTTTATTTTTTATTTTTACCTTAGAACTCACTTCCATTATAAAGACTATTTATTTGTATGCAAATAATTTCTGTTTAAATTAGGGAATAGTGGGTGTGGCAGGAGTGAGAGGAGACACTGGAAAACCCGGACCACAGGTTAGCATCTGCTAATCTATCTATTAGTGTTTACATAATTTGAATAATGTCTGTTAATTGTCTTTAACTGATTTAAATACAGGGTACTGAAGGGCCTGTAGGTCCTAAAGGAGACGTTGGCCCAAAAGGCTATGCAGGGCCGGATGGAGAGAAAGGAGATCCAGGGAACCCAGGAGAACCAGGAGAGCAGGTAAGAGACCAGGATGAACTACTAGAACTACTTGTTATTAAAATTATGCTTAATAAATGCTGTATATATTTAAAAAATGATATGTGTTCTTTAGGGATCAGAGGGCCCTCCTGGTATTCAAGGACCCCCTGCATTGCCTGGTCTAGAGGTTTGGGTTTCCCATTATTTCCTTTCACACAATTCCAGCCATATGTAGCTATGTTGGCAAGAGTATGGTTGCAGATTTTGTCTCAGGGTATGTACAGTATTTCCCACTTTTTGATCAGGGGCCCTCAGGAGAGTCCGGACTTCAGGGACCATCAGGTCCACCAGGAGCCCAGGTAGGGGTGTCTAACCTCATTAAAATACCAGGGGCTGGTCATATATATACATCTATACATCAGTTTATATGTGTAGAACATACATACATACATACATATATACATCAGTGAGTGTTCCTGTGCAGATTAGTTGCTTAAGGTTATAGGGAATCACCTTCTGAAGCCCAGTAAGGCAATGTAGAAAATTGTATATGCCCTTTCTATACAATTATGAATATTCATTAATTTTGTAATCTATGAGAAATTGTTCTATTGTTTACACCTCACTATAAAAGCATTACGTGTCCATTGATAGTGGGCTCACTTCTCTGGTATGGCTCTGGAATAAACTTCTCTCCTTTTGATCTATAAGATTGTCTCCTGGTTCTGTTTTGGGAAATAAGCAAAATTCTCCAACAATTGTCCTAAATATGTCTACCACAGTATATTGGAGGTTCCAGCTCTTTTTAAATTGGCCCTTCTCACTGTTAGCTTTATGCTTTTTGTCTGTAGTCATGACTAAATATTGCTCATTAAATTAATCTGCATATGTGGTTAGAGAAAAAAAAGGCTCTTGCATATTAGCCAATTATGTTAACAAAAAATTGCAACGTGTTGACCAGTGAGCCACCTATCCTGCTTTCTAACATTCTAAAACACTAGTGTTACTGGTGGCTTGTAGCTTGATTTAACGACAGACTGTCCAAATTAAAATTAGTACCATGTTGTCGAGTTGTCAGATGTTCACTCAGGCCAGGAGCAAACTTTCTTTCAGAAATGAGTGTATTGATTTCCAAAAGACAACGCACAGGGAAATGCTTGGATCGCTGCAGTGAATACACACTGGATATGCACTCCAGGAACTGTATCACACATTTTATTTAAACTTAATATAAAATATTAAATATTTCAAAGCAGCACTGTTGCGTTATGAGGGTAAAACAGACATTTAAATGCAGAGGCCAATACGAGCAGTGTAACGCACTCATTTGCCAAAGAAAGCTATCTAACTCGCCCACACTTTGTGCAATTCCACTCAAGCCTAAGTTTGTCAATTTATCCATATTTAATAAGTTTTGTCCACCATTTTAATGAGTTGTGATTTTTGCAGGGAAGAATGGGTCAGCCAGGGCCAGAGGGAAGACAAGGCGTGAAAGGAGACAAGGCAAGGTCATAGTGGCATTTTCATTCTGACTTAATCTCTTTGTCCTTTTCAAAGTCCTTCTGCTAGTGCTTCTTCTATTACCACAGAGGACAGTGGTTAAAGTTTGCAAAGTGTAACAGATCTTAAAAAGGTTGTGAATGTCAGTTAATGAAAGCGTTTGTCTGTGTTAGGGAGATGATGGCATTAATGGACCACCAGGAAATAATGGTCTCATCGGTAGGAAGGTGAGCTTATCACAATCATGTCTTTAAAATATTTTCCACATGGATGAATGTGCTTACAGTACACGAGATGAAGATTACTATTAAGTCTGTACCAAAGTGTAAATGCTATTTATTGTCATTACATTGTAATGCATTCCAATGAGCCATGCAAACTTGAGGTTAAACTCTGTCAGACTGGCTGAAACCAGCTAGTGAAACCTTTCTACTGCCCCATTTAAACTTCTTTGATTCCACTGTACTTCACGGTTTCTCTATAACACTTCTCATGAACAGTGTGACTCCTTTTGGCTTTCTTTCACTGTGTTGTTTGTATAGTGGAAGTAAAGCTACCCTGTGAAAGCTATTTCTAGCAGAAAAAGCCTGAAAGTGTGAAAAGGGTTCATTCTGTTATATTATAATTAATTACTGACTTCATGCAGAGTTGGTGTTTGGTAAATAGACAGATTTAATCATAAATGATTAAATATGACAAACCTTACTTCTTATTTTCCTAAGGGAAAAAGAGGCAAAGCAGGTTTAAGGGGCACAAGAGGACCAAGAGGAGAAAAGGTTCGAGTTCATTGGTTTAGTAGTGGTACAACATTATCCATCCATCTTTGTCAATTGCAACCAAAGCTATTCTGATCAAGAATAATGCTTGATGTCTGACATTACTAATCAGTATTATTATTATTATTATTATTATTATTATTATAGCAGACAATAATACAACACGCATCGATTATAAAATTGGAAAGATTCAACTAGAATTCTCTTGTATGTCCAATAGGGAGAGAAAGGAGAGATGGGTGAGAAAGGACTCCCAGGATGGGAGGGGTCTATGGTAAGTCTGTTCCACCCACCCAGATCCAAGAACAGTCCACATCACAGTGGTGCAATGGTTCTACAGTGACTTGTCTGCTAATAGTATTGAAGTACCAGCATTTTTTTTTTTCTGCCAGGGTATTGTAGGCCAGCGAGGAGAGAATGGTGAAGAAGGTGCAAAAGGAGAAGAGGTACCCAGCATAGCAGGCAATCTACTGAAACTTTCTACATTTTTCATGACTATGTAACTCGTATTGATATCCTTTTCGGCAGGGAGAGAAGGGTGATCAAGGGTCACCTGGTCCACCGGGAAAAGATGGCTTAAGGGTAAAGATTACCTTGATCAGTTTGATCTTAGGCAGTATGTCCAGTTAATGCAAATCTATGTTTGTAGAATTCTTTATCAGTTTGTTTGTGTTTTAGGGAATCCATGGTCCTTTGGGCCCACCTGGACTACCAGGACCAAAGGGGGATCAGGTAACTTGGGATCTTTATACATGATAATTTTGTTCAGTTTTAAAGTAATGCTTCATCATCTGCCAAACTAGAGCTATTGACACATTATCAATGGTACATGCAGACACATTTTGACTATGAAAAACGCAGAAATATAGAAATCTATATTTATGTATAGAGCTCTACGTATGCTGTTTTACAGACCAGACAAATCACTTTAAATATATATTTCTTTTCATATTAATAGTAGTGTGTATGTCTCTAGGGCAGTATCGGTCCATCTGGCCCAAGAGGGACACCTGGCATACCAGGAATACCTGTGAGTATTGAGCTGTCATGCTCTTCAATTTCTGAAAAATATTTTAGAAAATATTAGGCAAGATGACAAAAACATCTATGTTTGAAGATACAATTTTAAAATGTGTAATTTTTATATGTACACATCATGCCAACTTTGAAAGACTGGTACATAATAGCTAAACAGGAACTAAGACCCATTGTCTGCCCATTCCTTTGAAAAATGTACATTCTAGCATATCAGATATTTAGTATCTTAAAGATGTGAGAACTGAAAAAGCATAAGTAATTCATCTTTAAAAAGAATCAAACGAGGCCATTAAATGAGTTACTCATCACATTAGAACATCTTTGAGTGACACATTTCTTATTTTTCCTATTCTGCAGGGATTGTTTGGAGCAAAGGTATGGTTTTTTTTGTTTGTTTTTTTTCCCATTCTAAAATTAGAAGCTATGAGCATTTCCAGTGTTCATCATGATAAATGTCCTTGTACAGATGGGCACTAAGTGAAAATGTTGTTCAGCGATCACTAAAATAGAAAATCCATTAAAATAGAAAATAGCTTTTTATATTTCCGGATTTTTGATATTTCTGTTTGCTGGATAATGTTTAATGATTAGATTGTTCAGATTCAATGCATTTCGGTCTGGACAGGAGGCCATATATAGAACAGTGCCCTATCTATATAGCAGTGTGAGTCAGTGAGTGAGTGAAAGTAAGAATAGGTTGTTTGGTTTTTTTTTACATTTTGTGTTCTATATTTTTCCAAAGAATCTGTAAAAGAAATTAGTACATATTCTTTTTTCACCCAGAAACCATAGGAAGGTGAAATTTTGAACTCCATGTATATGTATATGTATATGTACAGTACATAATGGCAATAAAGACTGTCCATGTGTACTTGCAGGGTTTGAAGGGTTTTCAGGGAGCTTCTGGGCCAGCTGGAAAGAGGGGCCTTCCAGTAAGTATCTTATGATTATAGGCAGTTTTGGTTTTATAGCCATTTATATCCGATTGCTTAACATTCAGTTGTAATTCTGCAGCACTAACACACATTACATAAAAAAAATATCCATGCATACAAACTGAATGTTAACACTAAAGACAAGGATGTAAATAGAATATTAGAAGTATCCTAGTCATAGGAGAGACAGTTTAATCAGCGCCTGGCTAATTATTTCAAAAGGATCTTTTCTTTGAGGACTGTTAAAATATATTTTCTCTATATAAATGAATATTTTTATTCATTTTTTTTTATCACTCTCTCTGTCTGCATTGCTGTTTGATGGTTTGATTATTTGTTGGTTTTTTTAGGGACCACCTGGACCCCCAGGACCTCCAGGCCTCTCTATAAACTTGACTATGACCCAAATTAAAGCAAGTCACTTCTTATTGCTTAGTTTTATATTTCATAGGTTAATGGTGGGATCAGACAGGCAGAACACATTTTGAATTAAAAGAATTATTCGTTTAAAACCTTAAAACTATTTAAGTTTTTTTTTTTTTTTTTTACCACAAAAAATAAGATTAATTTCCCAGAAACAAGGCTTTTTTTACTTTCTTGGAATACCTTTTTTTTGCAGTGTGAAGTGCGTGATGAATTTTCTTCCCGACAGGATCTGATGTATGTCTCAGACAAGCCCAACTACTCACTCATTCAGGTGCTCTTGGATTCTCTGTACCGTGACCTGAGGTTGTTGCTCGATCCACCTGATGGCAGTAAAGAGCGTCCAGCTTCCACCTGCCTGGAACTGTGGCTGTGCCACCCCAACTACACCAGTGGTCAGAACCTCATCACCTCATTATGCTGCTGTTTATTCAGTCAGAGCAGACAATGTTTTGCAGTTCCACACCAGGGTCACTACTGAGGGCACTTTCGCTATTCAATAATAGTCTGTTTAAATTGAACCCTGGTGTGTTTGTACCTTTGGTTCCTCAGTTCCTTAGGGTAGGTGTGAACCCAACAGGCACAACTGACCAAGCCTGATTGAACAAATGCTAATGCGCTTTGATTAAATTATAATTTGGCACAATCAAATTTTTTGATATGCAAGTGCCAGAGCACAGAACTATGGATGCACAGAAAAAAATTCATCTTGGCTGAAGAACCCAGATTCCGGATCCAGTACGCAATATAATTCATTCAACTTCAGTAAGCGCTTTATCCCGCTCAGGTTCACAGTGGAGCCAGCACCTATCTCAGGAACACTGGGCACAAGGCAGGACTACACCCTGGATGAGAAGCCATGGACAGAGGATCAACTTGGGGAACCTGGAGCTGTGAAGCAGCAATACTACCTGCTCTGCCACTGTGTCACCCACACAGAATACTGATGTTTTAATCACACATTTCATTTCATTAAAAAGACACATAGTAATGCACAATATCCACTAATCAAAGCTTCTACCAAAGACTTCCAGACAAAGACTAATATTTCTAAGAAAAGCAACTGTACATACATATGAGTGGCTGAATAGATTGCATTAGTTTTCCTAAAATTGGGTAAAAGCAGACTGCAGAATTGCCTAGGCCTTTAGAACTACATTGTATTATTATTTAATTCCTTATTCACTATTTAGCACCAGTTCCATGTTCTCTGTGCTTGGGAGGTTTCTGTATTTTCTATACACACTTGCAAAATAGTAATGTATAGAAAGTTCAGGTGCTTCATAAGTGAATCTTCTTTTTCTACATACCAAAGTTGATTTGAAAACTTTTGTGACTATGTTTTCACCCCTTATGAATTCTTTCTTTGTTTTCTGGTCCGCTTCAACCTGTACAGTGGTAAACCAAGTGTATTTCATTTCTAATAGGACTAGACAAACCATTTAAACCTGAGAAATCCTCTACGAAGCACATACCCATTTGAAGAACTTAAAATAACTAAAATAATATATAGAGGTAATATGCTTTTTAAGTTGTCGCAACTGTTATAATTGCAGGGTTCTATTATATCGACCCGAATCAGGGCAGCCCTGCAGATGCTCTTTTGGCTTACTGCAACTTTTCTGAGCCACGGGCAGAGACTTGTCTTCACCCTAAAACTGCACAGGTGACTGCCCCCAATTTCCAAAGAGCTCACACTGTATCATATTATTGAGATTCTTTTCTGGGAAGGAACTCTCAACCCATAATTATCATTCCCCACAGCTGCCCATGAGAGCATGGTTGAATGACTCTGTAGCAAATAATGCTTTCTACTGGCTCAGTTCCCTTGAGAGCGGTTTTACGGTAAGCAAATTTCAGGGTGGTTTATTTATTTTTTTTCTTTTGTAAATGAATATACTACTTATTAGGATCGGATATTGCAGGACATATTATAGGCTTTCTAGATCAAATCAAATGCCTTTTCTCTCCTCTTTGGCCAGTTTGAATACACAGGGCTCACAGTGATCCAGGCCCGTTTTCTGAGACTTCAGACCAACGTGGCAGAGCAGAGAGTGACCTACTCCTGCTCTCCCGGACACAGACTGGGACAGACCCAGCGACACGCACGCTTTCTCACCAGTTCAATACGGCAGAGCTACCAGGGGGCCCTTCAGGACTGTGTGGTATAGAATATTTAATAACATTAAAGGAACTCTCCATCCTGAAACACATTAAATATGTTTCTAATGAAACATCTGCGATGTGTTTAGAGATTGTTGTGCTAATTTGCTGGTTGTCGCTAAACCGAGCAAAAGCTCCTTTTCTTACTGACCATTATCCAGGGAGGTCCGACGGTACGTTACATTCATGAGAAATATATTGTAGGAATAGTAAAGACAGGAAATGTTCGAGTCAGTGTTACAGAATGCAATGCAGCTATACAGTACAAAGCATTTGTAGCTGGTCTACATGATGAGCATGATGGCGTATGTTGAAGGTTGCATGAAAGTTGAATCTTTGGAACCTGATCTGATTAACAGAGCGTACAGATGAGGAAGTGAGAGAGCTAAGGGCTAAATCCCACTGGCACCACGATCAGGCACCTAACCCTAACCCTAACCCTAGTTGAAGGTTATGCAGGAAACTGTTAACCAAAGTGAAAGTGTGTGAAAATTCAAACAAACAAAAAATTATTGGATGCCCTGTTAATTATCAAGATTAATGTGCAAGTCATTCGGAGTGATTTTTTTTTTTTCTTTAATATTTGGTCTATTTAACAATCACAAGACTTTCAGCATAAGGTGTAAACGTGTGTGTGTGTGTGTGTGTGTGTTTTCAGCCTGCCAAGGAAGTGGATCTTGGGCCACGGGAGTCTGTGCTTCAGTTTGTGGATAAAGACCTGCTGCCTCTGCGGGACATCGCAGTGTTTTCCAGCAGCAGCCTTTCACATGAGTTTGGCTTCACTCTGGGGCCAGTGTGTTTCAGCTAGAGCGTGAAAGAGAGAGATTGCTTTAACGGGTATAACCTCACACACAAACGGCAGCAGAAGAAGAAAGAGGTAAACTGTACTACATGAGGATGAAAGGAAGACCTGTGGGTTGTACCTCAAGTCCTTTACAATCCTCATTACACGTTAATGACACTTTAAGAGCTCACATTTTTACTGGTGCACTTCAACAAACGTCCCATCGTTTTTGTTTACACACATTAGCGTTTTGTAAATTATACATATATTTTTTGGACTGTTTTGCTGTTTTTTTACATTGTGTTCATGTAACCACTATGTGGTCGCATGGTGTTTAACTGAAGAACCAGGAAATGTTTCCAAATGATATATACACTTATGATTCATCTGGATTAGTATCGTTATATATAATCTTTTTTTTTTTTTTTTTTTTTTTTTTTTTTCAAGCTTTCCTATTTGAAATAGAAGCTTTTATAGTAAAACAATGTGTTCTGAAGAGAACGCAGCTTTGACTTGATTTGAACTGTCTATAAGACACATGAAACAGTTTGAAATGATTTCCCCTTTATAGTGCTTAACACTATGTCTTATGGTTTTAGAGCTAATTGTGATTTTTGAAGCTCAGTGTTAACCTTATCGCTGTCAAATCGTCATGTCTGAATAGGTTTTCATTTCTCAGGTGCTAACATGTAATATAACAGGGAAATGGAACTGCTGTGCCATGATTCATGCTATGTTTGTTACAGATACATAACATAGCATAAAGAATAAAGCATGACACGGTGCGTAGTTAGAGGAAAATAATCAACAATTTGGGGGGGGGGGCACATAATGAAGTGTTTTACTCCTCTTATACCACAGCACTTTGCCAATGCTAAAAATATTTATTTATTAAAGAATGACACACCATACTTTTTATTGATTATCTACACTACCGGTCAAAAGTTTGGAGACGTTCGACTGAAATGTTTCTCATAATCTTAAAAACCTTTTGATCTGAAGGTGTATGATTAAATGTTTGAAATCGACAAAAATAGAATTGTGCCGACATATTCATTTCTTTCATTAGAAAACTAACATTTTATTTTCAAAAAAATCTGTTTTAAACAGATTCCTCTGAGCGAAATATTCCGAAAAGCAGCCAATAAGTGTTCGGTGTCGGTGTGAACTGCTTTAATACTGTTTAAAAATCATCTCTGGGGGAATCCTCAAGAAATCGGTTGAGAAAACGCCAAGAATACATTTCTGGAAATTCTAGGCAAAAAAAAGGGTGTCTACTGTGAAGATGCTAAAATATTAAATTATTTTGATTTATTTTTTAAATTTTTTTATCACAACATAATTCCCATAGTTCAATTTGTGTTACTCCAGACTTTTCATGACTTTATTATTATTCTAAAATGTGTGTGTTTATATGAACATAAATAAATAAATAATGAGTGTGTGTGTCTAAACTTTTGATCGGTAGTGTAGTTGCATTTATGTGTTGGAATGTCCACAGGGCGAGTTAGTTCCTGTTATTACTTACATTGTAGCAGCTATAAACAGTCGTTCCCTCACCATCACATGCAGCTGGTCATGTTAAGATAAGAGAAACCTTTTTTTTGGTCCTGAAGGAAATTGTTACCGAGAAACAAAAGCTGTCCATCCTGAAGACACCCCCCATGTTGTAAAACTTCACAAAGTCACCTCTGACCGTTATGAAGCGTTGACACTGGAGACTCCTTCCAAAATGCTAAATAAACGTCTCATCACGCCGCCCATCCCCCACCACCCACATTTAATAAACAGATTTATTTATTTATTTTAAAAAATCCGTTTATTATTTCTCTTAGACTGTGTGGAGCGTCCAGCATACAAGTCCCTTTGTATGAGACGTCACTATAGAAACAATAACGTACAGCCGGAACTATTATCTGAGCCTTGCTGTTATAGGAAGATCATGCACACCTTCTAATTAATTAAAGAAAATGAATCAACACCTTCTGACCAAACCGAATCAAGCATTCGACAGTGCTGTGGTATAATACAATTTAACACACAACTAAATATTTTATTGTACTGTAACACAGATAAAAGAAAGAAAGACTCTCTCAATATTTTGTGTTTTGGTCTTTGGTGAAAAAAAAAAAAGTGTCTTTACTGAAAAACAACAGAAATTCTGGCACTTCATTCATTCTTTTACAGTTTTAGATGACATGAATCTCTTGGTTAGTAAATATCTATATCAGCAGTAATGATATGTAGGCCTCAGGTAGCACGTGGTAAGGCATGTTTCTGAAAATATGGTTGGGTGCTTTCTTTATTTGAGAGATTTCTTTAGTGTCATTGGAGAACTCATTATAATCTCCAGGAAAGTCACACTCACCAAAAAAGCAATGTCACCATACATACACTTGCATACTATAATCATTTTAACTTATTTGGCTGAATTAAACAAAGATGCCTTGGACTCTTGTACTTTTTTTTTTTTTTTTTGTAATAAATATTTTCTTTGTAATACGTGGTGACATTTTAAGTCATATGCTGGTCATCTGCTCTCAATATATCATTCTGGAAGAACAACTGACATGTATTCCTTTGTAATTTTTTTCGGTTGTTTTTGTATGTTTTGTGTAACTGAAATCGACACTGATGTTTATAAAAAAAATATATTGTCAGCAAGTGTGTATCTTTTGGTTTGTGTTGAATGCTCTGACATGATCGTGAAGAGGAACATGAGCAAGTGTTCTTTGGACAGCAGTGATCGTTTTAAACGTTGTAACTGAAAAATGGGTGAAAATCGTCTACTGACAATCAGTATTATAAGTTGTACCTAAAAACTGCTGCTGTAATCATAAAGACTCATCCCAGGATGAGTGTTCATATTGTCATACTGAGCCCTTTCAACACACTTACCGTTTGGTTTTATAGCATACAGATGTAGAAGAGAAATGGTTATAACCCCTTGGCGAATTATTTCATATAAATTAAATTTAAAATGTAATGTAAAATAATGATTTATGTTTCCATTAAATAGTATTGAATTGTTGGTTTAAAAAATATACACTATGTGGCTCCATAGACAAACACTGAGAGTAGAATGGGTCGTACTGAAGAGCTCCGTGACTTTATATATGGCACTGTCATAGGATGCCAGCTTTGAAAGTTCCACCTAGCATCTGCACTGGTCAACTGTACAGTAAATGGTATTATTGTGAAATAGAAGCATCTAGGAGCAACAACGGCTCCACCACGAAGCGGTAGACCATGCAAACTCACAGTGATGAATCACGCTTTACTATCTGGCAGTCTGATAGATGGAGGATGCAAGGAGAATGCTACCTACCAGAACACATAGTGCCAACAGTAAAGCTTGGTGGACATCTGGGCGTGTTCTTTATGGTTTGAGGTATCATGCTACAGCATACAAAGACATTTCAGACAATTGTATGCTTTCAGCTTTGTGGCACCAGTTTGTGGCCTGACCCCAACCTTACTGAACATTTCTGGGGTGAATTGGAATGTTGATTGTGAGCCAGGCCTCCTCGTCCTGCATCGACCTGACAAATGCTCTTTTGACCAAATACCCTGCTGAAAAAAACCCAATAGAACCCATCACAGAAATTCTAATGGTATCCACTACAAATACCATTATAAACCATCAGCTAACCATTATTATTATCAGTCCTTAATGGTAACCACTAAATATAACATGGCAACAAATGACGGGCACAAACTACCAGTAGAGTCCCACAGGTACCATTACAGTTTCCATTAAAACCATTACACTTTCTGTGAGGGTTTCTACTGTTTTCTCAGCAGGGAGCAGAATAGAGCGATGTAGAATAAACAGAATATAACAGACCGTTATCAGAGAACATGGACCCACAGGGACCATTACAGACTCCATTAAAACTAATTCAGTTGCCATTAAAACCATTAAACGTTCTATGGGTTTCTATTATTATTATTATTATTATTATTATTATTATTATTATTATTTTTCAGCAGGGTGGGAACAAATTCCCACAAATACACTCCAAAATCTTGTACAAAGCCTTCCCATTAGAGCAGAGGCTATTATAGCTGTACAAAGGGAAGACCAACTCCATATTAATGCTCATGAGATGTTCATCAAGCTCAGGTGTCCGTGTAATTTTAGGGCATATAGTGTATTTTAGGGGCGGGCTCACGGCCCGTGCGGTCACGTGACACGACCAGGAAGCTGTTGCGCAAACATTGTCCTGTTAGACATATCAGTTGAGAAATGTGAAATACGAAGAAAATGTCAACTGTATTTTTTTGTATTATAGAAAAGACGACACGTAAGAGGCGCTGGTTAGCTTGCTGTGCTAGGTGGTGTTGCTAGCTTGTTAGCTGCATGGCTAGCTGGCTAGTAAACCAACAGTGAACAGAATGAAGTGGATGCGCCGCTTGTGGTTTGGATCACTGGCTCTCTGGATGTAAACAGATTTAAGGTAAGATAACATTTAAACTGTCAGTGTTCATGTGTTCATGTTGCAGCTCATTAGGTACAGGTGGAGTTGATTGTCGATGTTGTTTACCTGCGTCACGTTGTCCGAGGATAAGCAAGCGCGCGCGCCTGTGTTTTGTTTTTTTTTCTGTTCTGATCTAAATACTAAAGATTTTCTCTGATAATCATTTGTTATATTCTGTTTATTCCACATCGCTCCATTCTGCTCCCTGCTGAGAAAACAGTAGAAACCCTCATAGAAATTGTAATGGTTTTAATGGTTATAATGGGAGTTGTATTGGTTTTAATGGAAACTGTAATGGTCCCTGTGGGACTCTACTGGAAGTTTGTTGCCTTCTTTTGGTGGCATGTTATATCTAGTGGAAACCATTAAGCAATGATAATGTTTTTAATGGTTAGCTGATGGTTTGTAGTGGAAACCATTAGAATTTCTGTGATGGTTTCTATTGCTTTGGGGGTTTTTTTCAGCAGGAATTAATCAGAAGGTCATTTTCTGGAACATCAGCTCTGACAGTAGTTCCGGCTGTAAGGTTTATATTAACACGATTAAAATAATTTTTTTTTTTAAAGTTCTCTCTATTGTTGTGACTGCTCCTACGCAGATTGTTGTTACTTAAAACGAAAAGAAAACCCTATAATCATTTATATGGTGAAGATTTCGTTGTTCATTTCACATTTAAGGAAGGAGTCTCCAGTGTCAGTCATTCCTGACAAGCTGTGCTTATTATTTTTTTTTAGTTATTTTACGTTCAAGAGAAAGAAAAAGACAGGCTGCGGAGTGAATGACCGTTTATAACTGCTTTAACGTAAGTGATAAAGTGATAATGTTCCACAACGTTAAATGAAACTATAAATGGTTAAAAAGCATGACATGTCTTCATTAATAATTATAAACAAATGTTCAGTCTTCCTTGGAAGATTGTTGAGGAGTACAAGGAATAAGAGGAATAAAACACTTAAGCAGTTATTGGAAAATATGCAGCTTCAGGGTGTTTTTCTAACACAGCACTCCTCCAAGTGTTTTATATTTTATTCGCGGGGGATTTTAATAGTCACAGTTCTTTATTTGGAAGCAGCCATACAAATCCAAAGGGGAAAAAAATCGAGGAGTTCATTTATAATAATGATTTGTGCCTACTAAATAATGGCTCCTACACTTATTTACATCCAGGACATGGAACTTATTCTGCTATAGATCTTACTATATGTGAGCCTGAAATACTACTTGATTTCTCTTGGAAAGTATGGGATGATGTATGTAGGAGTGACCACTTCCCTCTGATAGTAAAGTCTACTGAAGTGGAATTCCAACAAAGAACCCCAAGATGGATATTTAAAGAAAGCTAACTGGTACTTCTTTCAGTCACTCTGCCATAAGAAGTTCAGTATGCAAGCCCAAGGAAGTTAAGACCCAATCAAGAGTTTCACTGACATTCTCATTGAAATAGCAGAAGAATCAGTTCCAAAAACATCAATAAAGCCACATTGTAGAACTAACCCATGGTTTGACCAAAATTGCAAAAAAAAAAAAAAAAAAAGCTATTGATGATGGGAAAAAGACAGAAAGGACTTTTAACAAACATCCCACAATGGAAAATCTAATCTGATTGAAAATCAGCAGAGCAAAAGCATGAAAAATTATTAATGAAGCAAAGAGACAGAGCTGGAAAAGATATGTTTCAAGTCTAACCTCGCAAACGCCAACAAAGAAAATATGGGACATGATCCGAAAGTTGAAGGGCAAGGAAGGCGGAACCCAAATACCACTCATCAAGAATCAAGGCTCTCTACTAACCACAAAACAAGAAACTGCTGATAAGTTAGCAGAGAGATTTGAGAGAAACACAACAGGAACAAAACCCTCTTAACTTCTTTTCAGATAACATGGAACCATATAACCAGCCTTTTACAATGTAAGAACTCTTAAAAGCCATAAACTGCCCTAACGATACTGCAATTTTATTACCAGTTTTTAAAACACTTACCCCAAAGCATGTTATCAGTCTTCTTGGACAGCTTTAACACCATGTGGAAGTCAAGAGACGTACCATCGTACCCATTCCCAAACCAGTCAAGGATCATACCGACCCAAACAATTATCGCCCTATAGCTCTGACTAGCTTCCTCTGTAAAACCATGGAAAGAATGGGAAATACAGTCTTGTGTGGATACTAGAGACAGACCATAAGATCACCAACTACCAATGTGGTTTCAGGCGAGGAAAAAGCACCTTGGACCACCTTAAAAGACTGGAAACACTTATACGGAATGGTTTTTATCAAAAAAAGAGCACACTATAGCGGTTTTATTCGACCTTGAAAAAGCCTATGATACAGCCCGGAAATACGGCATCTTAAAAGATTTGCATGAAATGGGTTTTCGGGGAAACCTGCCAAATTTCATTGCAACTTCCCATCTAACAGACACTTTCATGTCCGAACAGGACACAAGAACTAGGAGTGCCACAAGGAAGCGTCCTGTGAGTCACCCATTTTAGCATAAAAATCAACAGTGTTACAAACATCATTGGACCCAACATATTCTGCAGCCTCTATGTTGATGATTTATGTATTAGTTACAGGGGGGAGAAACATGAACATAATCGAGAGGCAGCTACAGATAGGCATACACAAGATTAGTAACTGGTCAATGAAAAATGGATTTAAATTCTCTAAAACAAAGACTGTTCGTATGCACTTCTGTCTTCTGTGATCTCTGCACTTGGACCCAGAACTCTATGGAAGGAGAACCCATTAAGGTCTTAAAAAAAACCAAGTTTCAGGGGTTATTTTTTCGACAGCAAACTATCTTTCATCCCACACATGAAATCACTAAGAAAGAGATGCCTTAAAACAATCGACATTATAAAAATATTGGCTAAAATAAGATGAGGTGCAGACCGTACTACACTTTTGCTTCGCTACAGAACGCTGGTCCGATCCCAGATGGACTACGGAAGTGTGGTCTACGGCGTTGCCAGGAAATCCCATATCAAAACGTTGGATACAGCACACCGACTAGGATTAAGACTCTCCCTTGGAGATTTCAGGACTTCACCATTTTAAAGCTTGTACACCGAAGCAAGGGAACCATCACTTCAAAATAGGCGCTTGAAACCGGCCCTGCACTATACAGTCAAGCTAAAGGCAGTCCAGAATAATCCAGCTCATTCTCCAGTTTTCCACACTCAATATCTACAACTGTATGAAGCCAGACCTATGTACATTAGTCCTTTTGGGATCCGCATAAAACCCCATCTAGAGAACAGGGATATTAAATTGGACATCCTAGCATAGACACATACATGCCCTATACCACCCTGGAATATAAAGAACCCAAATATCATAATGGATCTAACCTAACATAAGAAGACTTATAAACTTATTCCCACTTCATAAACCCGTATATACAGACGGATCTAGGAGGGACAATAGTGTGTCTGCACCAGTAGTGTTCGGACAACAGCGACTCGGTATTCGTATTCCCGGACAAAGCTCAATTTTCACAGCCGAGGCCCGTGCTTTGCTTCTAGCCCTAGAGCAGATGGAAAGCACACAAAAACTGCACTTTTTAATCTGTATAGACTCAAAATCTTCCCTCCAAGCACTCGAATCCTTAAAGACCGAACATCCTGTAATTGCCAGCATCTTAACTAAAGTGGATTCTTTACAGAGACAAAATTTCATCATTTTTTTTTTTTTGCTGGATACCAGGCCATATGGGTCTGTCTGGCAACGAACAAGCAGGCATTGTTGCTCAGGAAGCCCTCAAATTGAGATTACAGACCGTCAAATCCAACCATCAGATCTTAAACCAATAATAAACTCGTACATCTCAAACAAGTGGCAAATGGAATGGGACCAGTGCGTTCATAACAAACGACACGAAATCAGACATGATCAGACCGTATACACAAGATGCCTTACTGGACACTCAAGACGTACACATGCTTTCCTACTGAACGGTGAAGAACCTCCAACATGTGATTTCCTGTAAAGCAAGAATGACTGTTAAACATATACTAATGGACTGTCCTGCTCTTAACGATACTAGACAACGCTTTTACTCAGAACATACGTATTTAGGAGTCTTCCAAAATGTCTCACCAAGAAAAATCCTGGAGTTCTTATTGAATATTAAAGTGAAGGACGTTGTATAGCTGCTGTTGTTGACACTGCTGAAATGTTGTAAGATTTTGTTGTTGTAATGCTGTAAGAATTATTGGCGTGCTCTGCTTTACCTACCGTGATCTTGCCATGAAAATAGCCACTGATGCTGGCATGACATTAAAAGAACAATAAATAAATGAGTATGTTTTATTTGCTGCGATCATCCTGACTGATGTTAGTCGCACATGTGTGTGGATTTGATGGAATTTCCAAAAAATGAAAATTATTTGAATCAAAATATCAATTAAAAAAAAAAAATCACTTGTCTACCTGAAGGTGAAATACATCAGTTCAGATTTCCTTATTGAAATAAAGACTATTAGACCATCTTTTACTCCGTTGGTTGTATTTTATTTCAGGTTTTTGAGACTTTCAAAAGTACTTCTTGCGCTCTTGGATAAAATACATGATCATTTATCTAACAGTCCGAGATGGGCGCTCGAGTTTGCGACTCGAATCCGAGTAATGCTTGAGTCGCAGAAAAATAGACTTCAGACTTGACTTGGACCCGTCAATAGTAACATTCCATGATTTCACGGAAACAGTGTGTGAAAGTTACAGAACAAGAATTTTTATTTGCTCATGTGTAGTGGTATTGTTTTGTTTATTTATTTTGGGCTACAACCTGCTAGCACCAGTGTACATAGAGCAGCGCGTCATGGTTTCGGTACGTTATGTGGTAACAAAAGGATTGCAACGTGCAATTAATGTGGGAAGAAAATTTTTAAAAAAAGACCCTGGATCTACTATGTTAAACTTCATAGGACATGTGAAAACACACCCAGACCGGTTCTTTAGATTACATCGGCACCAGAGCGATTGTTACTGTTGTCCCTGTGTTTCTATTATTGCTGATCTCCTCGGATGTTCTCGCACAACAGTCTCTAGAGTGAAAAATGAAAAAAGGCCTCATGTGAGCGACAGTTCTGTGGGTGGAGATGCCTTGTTGATGAGATCGGTCAAAATGTCCAGATTGGTTCAGGCCAACAGGAAGGCTGCAGTAACTCAAATAATCACTCTTTAAAACCGTGGTGCGCAAAAAAGCATCTCAGAACACACAAAACATCAACCTTGAGCTAGATGGGCTACAACAGCAGAAGACCACATCGGGTTCCACTTCGGTTCCTCTTCTGTCAGCCAATAACAGGAATGTGAGGCTAAAGTGGGCACACGCCTGGTCTTTTCCCAGTCTTTAAATGTCAAGTTTGGGTAGATCCTGTGCCCACTGTAACCTCAGATTCCTGTTCCTGGCTGACACAAGAGGAGCCCAGTGTGGTCTTCTGAGTTTCATTGTTTTATTGTTCACTGTTATTAGTTTTTTGATTAGAGACAGTTTTAAAAGATGTCAAGACCAAATAGGGATTGTCATGTTGGACGTTAATGTTCCTTTATGTGTGTAAAGATATGTAGTATCAAAACAAAGGACTTTTTAATGTCTCAAGTGGCATTTTTTTTTTTTTCCCCCAGCATTTCCCTCTATGAAAAGAAGTGTTATAAAAAAAAAATTCCCTTTACTGTGAACAATACTGTTCTTTATTGATGCTATATAGTTAAAGTTCCTATATAACTCCATATTCTAGATTCTGTTGACTTTGCCTTAAACACTCAAGCTTAAAGACTCAAGACTTGACTTGGACTTGCATTTTATTACATCTCTGACTACAGTATATAAAAAATGACTCTATATCATCTCCACTTTTTCCATCCCAGTGTATTGGTGCTGGTATTAAATCAAATCGACATCTCCTCCACCCCTCAGTTTTCATTAACTGCAACGTGTTGCATTGTTCTAGAAGAAGTAGTTAATCTGCTCACTTTATTAGGAACTTAACAGCTCAATAAAATAGGCTACATCTCAGTATGTTTTTGTTCTCCTAATTTCTTACCTGTTTGTATTGTGTCTGTTTTTTTTCTTTTCTCTCTCCTAGATCAGTATCTGTGAGACTCGGATTGTTCAGGAGGAGAAATGTATTCGACACAGAGGAAGGACTTTGTCTCTGTGACTGTGGGCGAGCGCAGCTACAATAACGGAAAGCACCGGAGGCAGTCGTGCTGGAGGGTCAGTATGAGAACGGCTTTGCCTTTGTGTCAGCGATCGAAACATCCAGTCAGGTATTTTTGGGTTAATGGTAATGGCATGCTGATTGTTCACACTCCTTTTCAAGAACAAAGAGGTTTAGCAGAACTTTAAATAGTTTACACCCTCAAAACAAATTTGACTAATGCACTGAATGGTGTAAACCATGTTTTATTCTTAATCAAAGAATCAAGACATATCCTTAATAAAAGAATCAGCCCACTGACAGCTGTTTGTAATATTTATACCACAGTGCTGTTATATAGTGTGTGTGTGTGTGTGTGTGTGTGTGTGTATATATATATATATATATATATATTATATACACACGCAGTATATATAAATATA
>JANDJT010000081.1:3740954-3761224 GCA_024331685.1 Stegophilus panzeri | reverse complement strand
GTATACATGGGTGACTAGGAACAGGAAATTGTTCAACCATGACTTCCTGTTTCACAGGGGTATAAATATGAGGTAATGCAGGCCAAATTCCCTTAGTCATTCATAACAATGGGTAAGACCAAGGAATATAGCTGTGATGTATGAGAAAAGGTTTTGAATATAGGAAGTGGCTATAAGAATATAGCAAATGTATTCAATTCAATTCAGTTTTAATTGTATAGCGCTTTTAACAATGGACATTGTCCCAAAGCAACTTTACAGATATATATAAATTCAGGATATAGATTTTAAATGTTTGCCAGACACTACTGAGAGTACTGAGACACTACTTCAAATGAGATCGGGTTCTATGGTTAGATGAAACCAAAATAGAGCTTTTTGGCAATAAAGACCAGAGGTGGTTTTGGTAGACACAGAGAGGTAGCCATATAGAAAAGTTAAATATGGCAGTGGCTCTTTAATGTTTTGGGGCTGTTTTTCTGCCAGAGGACCTGGACATTTTGTTAGGATATATGTCATCATGGACTCTATCAAATATCAACAGATATTAAATGAAAACCTGACTGCTTCTGCCAGAAAGCTTCAAATGGGCTGTGGTTGGATCTTCCAGCAGGACTACGAGCCAAAACATACATCAAAATCAACACAAAAATGGTTTACTGACCACAAAATCAAGGTCCTGCCATGACCATCCCAGTCCCCTGACTGTGTGTTGAACTGAAGAGGAGAGTCCACCAGTGTTAGAAGGATCTGGAGAGATTCTGTTTGGAGGAACCGTCTCCGATCCCTTGCCACGTATTCTCCAACCTCATCAGGCATTATAGGAGAAGCACAAAAAACTCCCCAAATTGCATTGTCAATTTTGAAAAAAGACACCACAAAATCAAGCAGTTTTGGCTGCAACAATCCTGTACAGACTGACAAGTGGGTGTGGCCTTTTATTTCTTTCATTTTTAAAAAAAAATGAGTCCTACCACTATGCCCCCAGAAACACTGGAAAACAGTGACTGGAAAACTGTCAACCAACTGATTTTTGTTGCATTCTTCAAGATCCCAATTATGATGTACACCTCTAGTCTCAACCACGTGCCCATGGAAAACTTTCTTTAAAAAAAAAACAAACAAAAAAACATGCACGTCCTATTCATATGTTTTTTGTTTTTTAAAAAAAAAATCTGTTTAGAGCACTATCTATGTTTATCTGTTCATTCTAAATAATATATTCGTATACAGTTACAGTGAACCCTACTGTACTATAAGTCGGGATGAACCATGTTCTGACCTAGGGTGAACGTGAATAGGTTTCGGAGTCATCGTGGAAAAACAAGATTTTTTTTTTTTAGTAGCATTTACATATAATTTGTGATTAATGCCTCTAATTGCTGCACTTCACGTTCTGTCAAAGGCAGATGAAAGAAGACGATGGATGTCAGCTGCTTCCTGTGGATGACTCATGATTAGGTGACAAGGAGCATGAAAGAGCCTGCCATCTTGCACCATTTATCCAGGCAGAGAGAGTCAGGGGTGATATACAGACACTCTACACATGCATGAACTTACATGTATAAAGGGCACACTTTAAGAACCCTGTGTCACAAGACTGACTTTAACTACGTCATAAACATATCATGTTGTCACGACATTTTATTTCCAGTTGTACTGCAGTGTCATAGTGTCATGATATTATTACCAATAATTCATGATACGCTACCCTAATGCTTGGCTTCTTCAGAGGTTCTTTGGATGCACAAGATGTTTACATGGGTTCTATCTGGAACTTTCTCTGAAAGCACAACCTTGTTTTAAGGATATGTAATTCATGGCACCTGCCCTGACACTAGATTAAGAAGTGTCAGAGACGTGACGGACAATTTCTAATAATAGCGTTCGAGTTCTGTTGTTGGGTTCTACATAGAACCTTCACTTGTTCTTTTTCGAAAGACAAACGAAAGAACCCTTTAGGTTACGAAAAAACATTTGTTTCGGTTTTGACCAACTTGACGTTTTCAAATATCAGCACATCACGACGTGTTTTATTCCTTGTTTACCACAGCAATTTCCCAGGAATTATTATTTTTTTTATTAATTAAAGAACATCATACATTTTATTCATTTATAGCCATGTTTAATATCGCCAAACATCCGTGTAACACGTTCGTTCGTGTTATTACTTGCATTATAGCAGGTATAAACAGTGTTTTTATTTTGTTAAGAAGTTATTAAAACAAAACAAAAATGCAGCTTATCATGTTACCGACACTGGAGACTCAATAACATACGATTCCCTGTGTAAGCTGTTACTATAGAAATGATAATGTATTACAACAATGTAGTCTGCTATCCACATGCTATAACTTGAGTACACTTAACAAGAACTAGCACAAGACTTGAGCTGTTTTACTCTTATCACGATGAAGAGTAAAACACATGAAACAACGCTATACAGTACAACTAGACATGCGTTTTAATGGAAGCTCGTACCGCCATTGTCATATGACAGCAAACCAGTGACTACATTTCCCGTCCTGCACTGCGGCCTACAAACATGGACTGCAATTCCCAGAACACTCATTCATTCTAATCACACCACAGTTTAAAAGGACTTTCTAGGCATTCACTCTTTGCGAAGTATTAGTGTTATCACCGTACCAAGCGTTTATACCCTGTTCCTCGGTTTGTTTCATGGTCCTTGATCTTGTTCTTGTTTCTCGTTCTCGATTCTTGCCTTGCCTTGCCTTGTCTATTTTATGCCTGTTTGTAGATCGCCTGACCCATTGCCTGTTTTTTCGACCGTGCTATGGTCTCATGATTTGGATTTGTCTGCCTGCCTCTCTTGATTAAAAGCGCTTTTCTCCACTTGCATCCGCCCTAACCTTCATTACGTGGATTACGTGACTGCCATATGTCGCCATATCTTCCATGATGTGCTTATAGACTGCTTATATTAGTCTCATGATGCCAGCTTTAATCAGTCTCTTACCTGAGAAAGATAAAGAGAGAGACAGGCAGTGATTCATGGAACAAATGCTAAAAATATTGGCCGAGCAGGCCGGTGCCATGTCCTCAGTGCAGGTAGATGGGGATTAGCTGTACTGGATGTCTAGAGAGCGACTGTGCTGCGTGGGCAGTGTGCACCGCTCTCATCTCCGCCAGTCTGACAGCCTCCCCACAGGGACCACCTGTCTGCCTGACTGTTCAGAGCTAATGGTAAACACTACAGCTCTGCATATAGCCTGTGAGCGCTCTCTTATGGTCTGAAAGGTGCGTCATACGCCCACATGGCATTAATGCCTTTAACTCAGCCGAACACGAACTGTCACTCAGAAGCCGGCTTTGCCACGCGCTCTCTAAATCTTGGTGGTGCATGGAAACCGATGCAGTTTTTTTTAAACGCTTTGTATAATTCATGATTTACGCCATAACCAGTTCTACAGTACATGCCTTATCAAACCTCAGCAGTTGCAATTCAACATCAGTCTCTGGATTCATACCCTAACGGTAATATGAGGATGTCAGGGCTAAGTGTGTTAGTCTACGAGCATGAACAGGAGCATATTTGCTGCCTCATGCGTATAATAAAGCTTTATATATCCCACCCCACTGTGTGCTGAGCTATTCTGATGTGGCATTCCTTGACCCAATTAATTTCATGCCACAAGGCAAGTTGCAAATTAACTACAGCTGCTATTTGCGCTTTTAATGGGGCTTGTTTTTTTTAATCAGCGAAGGTCAAGAGAATGCAAGCGGGAGAAGATGAGTTCAGCTGAGAGCTATTTTTCAAATCGCTTTCAAAACCATGGACAGAGGAGTGTTAAAACGTAGAGCCTGAGCTCTGGAAATACAATAGGAAAGGCAAGATATTTATAGCAGTGTCATTAAAACTATTTATACCATGGGATTGCATGGTTACATAATGGCTAGCATGTTTGCCTCGAACCTCTGGGGTTGGGAGATTGAATCCCGCCTCTGCCCGGTGTGCACGGAGCTTGCATGTTCTTCCCGTGCTTCGGGGGTTTCCTCATGGGTACTCTGTATGTGTAGGCTGATTGGCATCTCTAAATTGTCCATAGTGTGTGAATTTGATTGTGCTTTGCGATGAGTTGGTACCCCGTCCAGGGATGTCGTGCCCCGAGTTCCCTGGGATAGGCTCCAGGCTCCGTTGCGACCCTGTGTAGGATAAGCGGTATGGAAAATGGATGGATGGATGGATGGATGGTGTTGATTAATTTTCTGCAAGGCAAATCAAATTCTAATACGTTATTATTCTTTAGTAACAACTTCCACAGGGACTTGTATGGCAGATGCTCCACATAGACAGATTTTTACAATTGAATTGTTGATATGATGAAGACTGTCATCGGCGCCCGTTAGTTCTTCATGTGCTTTTGGTTTCATGTTTTGACCTCTGGCTTTGTTTCTGTTTCAGTCCTGTCTCTAGCCACATTGTGTCGTTGGCTCCTTCCTCATTTGTCTTAACCTGTTTAGGGTTCATTCTTGATCTCTTGACCAGTTTACCTACCTGGTGTTCGGACCCCATCTTGGACCTATGACTACAATTCCTGGTTTGCCTTCAATAAAGAAAGAGATAAAACTCTCACAAGAGGATACATTTGAAGACGCAGTTTTCACTTTGTAGTGTGGACGGAGGAAACTGTGATATTCAAAAACGATGACATATTTTTAGTCATGTGACACTGTCACGTAACCCGTTCAACTCAAAACAAGCCAGACGGTGGACGATGTTGTACCTGCTATGCAGTTTGATAGCTTTGTTAAAGATTAATGTCACTTTGTACATCTTTGAGGATGGCCCCACATGGTACAGCCTAAAGATCACTGAGATGACTGAGGATGGTGCCATTTAAAAACCATAAAGATGGCTTTGGACCACAATTCATATGAATAGTTATGCTATGATAGCTTTATGACTACAATTGCTATGATAGCTTTAGCACTGCAATTGCCACAAACTGTTTTGCACTCAAGTCTCCATCGTTGTCACCCAGATGAGGACGGGCTCCCTTCTGAGTCTGGTTCCTCTCAAGGTTTCTTCCTCATATCATCTCAGGGAGTTTTTCTCGCCACCGTCACCTCTGGCTCGCTCATTAGGGATAAATTCATACATTTTTATGCACGCACAGTATAGGGATGTAGGCGTTTGCAGACGTTTCAGTGTGGAAAAGCAATTTTTGGGAAGCGTTTGAAAACTCCAGTGTAGACGGAGAGCGTTTTTAAAACAAAAATGCAGTTTTCAGATCTATCCGGATTAATTCGGACATAGCCTTAATCAAATTCCACGTTACAGAGATGTTTGTTTCAGATTTTTGGAAGGAGTCCCTGGTGTTAACACTTTTGTAAAGTGTTTTTTTTTGTTTGTTTGTTTTTTTCTGACACAGGAAAGTCTTTGCAGTTTCTTGGTTTCTGATTTCTCATAAACTTTTGAGAGAGAGAGAGAGAGAGAGAGAGAGAGAGAGAGAGAGGTTCTTACTATTTATAGCTGCTATAACGTAAGTGATTGGAACTAACTTGTTTTGCAACGTTACATGTAACTATTTTCCAAACCAGAAAGAAGGAAGTTAAGGCAAGGCTTACTATCTGTAAGCCTATAAGCCCAAATTATGTTAAATGTCAATCAAACATCCTGCAAACAGTGAAGAGTTTGGCTTGGTTTTAAAGAGGCTTTAGTCTCACACATTGTTCACATGTAATGATCTGAGGTGGGTGGGTGTGATGAAGAACATCTGTGTTAACTTAAAGGGTTAAAAAAAAAAAAAAAACCCTCAGTGGGTGGATTTGTAATGCATGCAGGCCGTCTGGGTATTGAGCTTAATGAGGAGAGACACCATATAGATGGGCAAAATGAATCAATACAGAGAAACTAGAAAAGGTCAAGGGTGTGCAGGCGTGGAGGGGGAGAAGAGCGAGCAGCCGGGGTCTTAAAAAAAAAAAAAAAGCCTGAAATGTCACCCTTGCTCCCATTCCTAATTTGCAGTAAATGAATTATATTGATAATTAAGTTAATGGGGACCTCAAATACCCTTTTGGGGGCATGATCTACCCAATTTAAGCATCCTGCATGGTTCCATCTATCTGTCTTTCTGTGTGTGTTTGCGTGAAAATTACGGCTCAAATAAAACATGAAATCGCTCACACCAACCGGCGGCTGATTATCGATTCAGCAAAAAGTCTGTAAACATTTCAGAGTAATGTTTATGCACCATCTGATGGTCATTAAAAAAAAGTTATTAGACACTATAACAGCTTCACAAGCAGTCAGTTTGTGAGAATGTCTACAGTGTAACACTAATACGTGAATAACGTGAGTGAATGAAATGAAGCCCTGGTCCCTTTTTTCCCTATAGATTGTATCCTGAAAGCTTTTCAAAACAGATCAGCAACAGATTCTTTCTCATTGAAACGTTCATCACATACTCTATATTTCCACATTGAATGTGTTTCAGGCTATATTTTTCCTTTAAGAAAGAATGTAATCTGAGAATGGGGAGCAGAATGACCGTACTTGTTCGAGATAATAGAACCGGACCTTTCAATATGATATATTTTACAGGGTCAATATATTCCACTCTGTTTAAAGTGATGACTTCTTGGATCACGGAGTCATTTCACCCATAGTCTATTATATAAAGTACTTCTGGTGAATAATCATCCACTGGCTTTATATTTCATAGTGCCCTTCATGTCAGTTTGCATGTAAGCACACACATTTGTACGTACGTAGATAGACAGATGGATGGATTGGATGTAGTAAACCTGTTGTGTATTTTTTTTTTTTTTTTTACTATCTGCTAAATATTACCCATCCCACCCATCAGATAAAACTGCACGCCTCTTCGGTCAAATGAAATTGCAAATGGATTTGATTGCCATTACTGTTTGTTTGTTTGTTATAGCACGCACAATAAGACACTGCAATTTGCAGAATAAATTGAAAATTAGAGAAATCGCTCAAAGTCATTAACTTTGCCGTTACTAGCAAGGAAAGACAAGAGCGAGTTAATTACCTTTGATTATCGTGCTCAAATTCAACTGCTGTCACTCCATCTCTGCCTGTTTTAGTCTAATCGGCTATATCGTACTGTTTACTATACCTTAGCTGTTACTCTTTAACTCAATTAATGACTTCCATCAGTCACTCGTTCTTTCTTCTCTGGTCTGTGCAGCTATCACAAGTCAGTGGAATTAGCCAGCAACCTCAGTGCACAAAGCTACTGATACCATACAAATCTTATATGTGTAGTCTGTCGAGCTGGATTTCAATTACCTGGAAATTGGGGGAGTTCAGCATCTGACTCAAGATCAGAATCAATCAGCATATTATCAAGGCATGCATGCGTTGAAAGTGAAATGTGTTGAATAAGAAGTGTGAAACTTGGGCAAACTTTAAACTCTGTGCCCTGTCGTACCCCTGAGCTAATGGGAAACCAAGAGCCAGCCAAACAGTTTAGAATTCATAATGCTGGATCATCAGGATGCCAAGATTTCAGGACTATATGCATAATTGAGGCGTTTTTAAAAGACATACTTCAAAAATGTTGCTAGATTTATCTACTGACCGAATTAGTAGTGAATTAGTGGAAATTCAGAAGTAATTTATCAAAAAGCATCAAAGTGACTCACAGTCAAAAAGTTTGTGCACGTCTTCAAATTTTAAACTTCGCGTCAAGAAGTCTTAAAGTAACGCCAACAAGAATCTACAAAAATGTAGGGTAGCTGATTCGTTTTCTGAATGGGAGTCCATTTTCACTCTGTGGTACAGTTCACTGCCAAATTTTGCATCCCCCTCTTCTTGGTTTCTGGATGATACAAAAAAAAAAAAAAGATTATTGCAGCAACTGAGTTTTACCAAGCTCACAATGTTGCATTTCCAACAATATTCTGTATTTAATTGGAATAAATGTGCATCGTTAAGGCATTTAATGATGTAAAACAGTCGAGAGATATTTACTTTACGTTTTATTTAACGCAGAAAAAGTTCGAACAGGTTCAAACTCTCACGCAGTTTGCTGTTAAAAAGTCAGAAAAACACCTGTTACAAGACAGAAAATGTTAACTTTTCACACAGCTAGAGAAGTGTATAAAAATAACAACAGAGTGTTTAGGATGATCACCAAAAACTGAAAGCATCTGACTACTTGCTAGGGTTAGAGTTTGGGTTGGGGTTATGGTTAGGGTTAGGTGTTAGGGTTAGGAGGTTAGGGTTAGGGTTAGGTACCCCGCCTTGTGCCCCATGCTCCCTGGGATAGGCTCCAGGTTCCACGCGAACCCAAAACATAAGCGGTATAGAAAATTGATAGATGATATAATGTCAGTTTTCTTTAGAAACCATATAAACTACACTAACTAAAGTGGAAAAGCATGATTTATTTTATATTCAGCACTAAAAATCTCTGTTTCTGGATCATCTGCATTCACGATCTGCATTTTAATACTACTAATATCATCCAAAGACTGTTTTTTTTTTTGTTTTTGTTTTTTTTTTTGTGTGTATTAAGCATGAAAATGTATGCTTATTTAATTAGACAAAGCCTCATTGGCACAAATACTGTATGTCATTAAAAAAAAAAAAAAAGTCCCAATATTTAAAAAGTACAGGCTATATGTATGAATATCTGCTGTATGAACAACCGGTGCATAATAATTGTGATATCTATTGTCTTATTCTTAAGATATGACAATGAAGGGACTCGCATTATAGGTAGTCAGGGTGTGCAAACTTATGCATTCACCTACGTGTTCAACATGTAGGCTAATTACGGGGGAAATTACAGCATACGTTTCATTTTAAAGCTCATCATTTTAAATCTCATCATTTTAAATCTCATCATTTTAAATCTCATCATTTTAAAGCTCATCGTCTCTGATGGATTAATTGGAATAAATTAAATAAATAACTATGAATAAATTGTGTGTGGCGGGAGAACGTCATAATGAAAAGGTCCGGTGCGCGCGTGTGTTGTTGGTTACTAAGCAACGTACTCGCGCCCCACAGCCGCGTCACTTCCTGCCAAACCAAGCGAGAGTCAGAGACGAGTCTGTTCACGCGCAGGCAGCCGGGGAGCTCCATCACACTTAACGTGTGTTTACCCATTAATGTGCTAAAACAAAACTGTATAAATGTCGGTTTTTGGAATACTTTTATCAGCGTTTCGTTGATGTAGATACTCGGTTTATTAGTTACGTCGTAAAAACAAGTTTGGACGGATGTTGGATAAGGTGTGTTATCGCGTAACGGGACTAACGGCACAAATGAAAACCGGAATGTCTCTCAGGAGACGGTCCAAGTTGTAAGTCTGTATTTATTTGGGGTTTTGTTCATTTTTACAAGTTCAAGTTTGTGGTTTTTTTTTTCTTCTTCTTTCTTCTAAGCAAGAGGGTCTGGTTGGTTCTGGAGACATTGGAGAAGCTCTTCATGCCACTTGACCCCGTTTTCCAGAACCGAAGACGCACCTGAGAGGACACCGTTCCACCTTAAACACACCGCACGCGCTGTGTTCATTTCATTTTAGAGCAGTTCGAAGTTTCGTTTTAACTAATTGCACGCTTCAAAGATAATATAATATAATATAATATAATATATAAACCCAGTCGTTTTGGTTTCTGGAGAAAGCACAATGAATTCCATCTGGAAACTTCTCTACAGAAAGTCTCGTGTGTCGTAGCGGTGTATGGGACACGAATTAATGCTGCTCGAGTGCCGCGCGATCAGCATGAAAAGTGACACCCAGGACTGGCGACGCCACGCGCCGCTCCGGAGCGCCCGGTAGCCGCGGCTTTGTCGGTTCTGCGTGTGCATGCGCGTGCGCGTGACTGCTTGCTGAGGTGGGGGGGACGGACAGAGGTTAGGTGAGCGCGAGGATGAGCGCGGACCTGGAGCGCGTGTCGTTGAGCTCCTCGTCGGCGGGCTCGTTGGCTTCCAGCGCGCGCTCGCTCTCCGCCAACGTGCGCAAGCTGCACGACGCGCTCAACCTGCTCCTCAGCGAGCTGGAGCGCGAGCAGTTCGTGCACTGCCTCAACGTGTACCACGCCAAGCGGAATGTCTACGACCTGGTCCAGACGCTCAAAGTGATCCTCGACGCGCCGAGCAAGCGGCAGCTGCTCCCCATGCTACGCCTGGTCATCCCGCGCTCCGACCAACTCCTGTTTGATCGCTACACCTCCGAGGGACTCTATTTAAAGTCAGATTTGCTGACTAGTAGGAACGGGGAGCACGAGAACACCGCCTCCAGCTCTGCTGATAACACCGCGCTCGCGCGCTTACCTCTGCGTGGATCCCCTGATCACCAGAGCACCGCCAGCGACGGGACATCCACTGCGCTCGTCCCGCTGCTGGGCAGACATTTCCTACCTGAACCCCCGGGTGAGGTCAGACAGGTGACCCTGAAGCGCCACAAGAGCAACGAGGGTTTAGGCTTCAGCATCCGCGGCGGGTCCGAGCATGGGGTCGGGATCTACGTGTCTCTGGTGGAGCCGGGATCCATGGCCGAGAAAGAGGGCCTGAGAGTCGGCGATCAGATCCTCAAAGTGAACGACAAAGTGTTCGACAGGGTCACACATGCCGAGGCGGTGAAGGTAAGATCCACTTTCAAACCTGTGTTTTAATTCCAAAGCATTTAGGGGAGAATGCGGGTGGTTGTCAGAAGACCACCGGTTCCCAACCCTGGTCCTGGAGAACCCCATGTCCTGCACATTTTAATGTGGAGTATGGTGTACTCCAGGACCAGGGTGGAGAACCTGTGTCATAGGGGATGGTGGTGACAGCACTTATACCTGGTACATCATGGTGTCATGATGCCGTTGTCTGGCTGCGAGAGATTTGATGTGATGCAGGATTTCCTGTCAAAGTTGAAAACTCGAGATGGAATCTCTACTTTGTTATGAATCGAAAGGGACATACATGTCCGTGGAGACACCTTCAAGTCACCCGAAGCCCTGTCCGGATTGGATACGTTCATCGGGGGGTGGGCATCTGTAATCATTTTCTCGTACGTGTCTCCTCAGCGATAAAACTCTCGCAGTAATCTCCACAGCAATACAATTACCAAAGGAGGAGTGAGTTTCTAGCGAGTTGTAATTTCTACGGACCCGGATGTTTGCGTCACGTGGTCATATCATTCACAACATGTCGTCCAAGCGGTCGAAGAGACAGTAGAGAAGAGACGCTGGCAATGTTTTCAGTGCGAGGCGAACCAAAGTTCAAGCAACGATCACAAAGTATACGAGAAGCATCCTTTTTTTTTTTTTCTACTCAGGATGTGTTTAATATCTGGGGGAAGGTAACTGATACGTGTGCTATGAGACTGAATATGGCAAGTAGCAGCAGTCAAACATCAGTTTTTTCCAACAACAAGGCAACATCTGCGTAGAAAATCACGGACACATGTAATCCGGACAGCACTGAAGTGTTCAGGCGACCGCTGAGTTTGGTGAGAAACAGTAGATAATTCAGCCGGTAATTTTCTCAGAGGCGGTTAGAGAAAAACACCGACGTGGCCGATCCAAACAGAAATCAAGTCACAGAGGAGCAGCTGTAAAATAGGAAATTACCCCACGACCCCGTGTAAATCCTGACAAGGCTTATGTCACAAAAAAAAAAAAAGCGAGCAGAAGTGAGTGTACTGTGAATAGTGAATATTTGTCTTGGAGGTCTTTAGCGTGCTTTAATTAAAAAAAAAATTTATAAAAAAAAAAAAGTGCAATTTTTTGCTAAAATGGTCTGCAATTATATAGTTTTTTTTTTTAATCTTAGTTAAGCACTTTACATTCACACACACACTCACACACCAATGGTAGCAGAGCTGCCGTGAAAGGCACTAGCTTGCCATCGGGAGCAACTTGGGGTTCAGCGTCTCACCCAAGGACACTTCGGCATGTGGAGTCACGTGGGCCGGGAATCGAACCGCCGACCCTACGGTTAGCGGACAACCCGCTCGAACACTTGAGCCGTCCCAATCTGAAAATCTAACCGAGGAACCGAGGGAATTGAGAAATGAACGAATTGAATTGATAAATTTCATACAAAATTTTTTTTGTTTTGTTTTTTAAAAGAAAGAGAGAAAAAGAAAAAAAAAAAAGGCCTTCTCTGGATTAGATAAGAAAAAAAAAACAAAACAAAAAAAACACTTTAATTTTGTTGTAACAGTCTAGCTCTAATCTAACCGAAAAGGCCAAAAATCTTTCTCACTATAACAGACACACCACATGTTTATGTTTTACAGTTAAGACTAACACAGGCTGTGAGTCTTTTTATCTTATGGACTTTAATGGGTTTGATCCTCCTGTAATAAAGCACTCATTTAGAGTCCCATCAGGATCCGAGAGCGAGCAGTTAATACGTTCCACAAAGATTTCGCTTTCCTTGTTATTTTCTTTATTATCCGTGGCAGTAATCGTGATGAAGTAAGGAATAAACCAGTTCGGGGTGTGCTCTTAGAGGAAAACAGTCTCTGACAGGGTGTGGACCACTGTTACAGTAACCATCCAGTTCATTTGATTAGATTCGATTTGATTTTTTTTTAACTGCACCTCCCAAAATGTAATCCTCATGTCATGTAGCATAGCGGTTTCCTTTTACAGAGCAACACGTCGTACGTTTTTCCCCATTTGCAATTACGTTGTGGAACGTCTGCAAAACAAACCTTCGTTCCTGTTATCATTTATAACAGCTAGAAACAGTTCCCTTACCAGCTTCTCTTTATTCTCTCTCTCTCTCTCTCTCTCTCTCAACGTTAATAAGTCAGAAATGCAGCTTGTCGTGTCGGGAAGCATCGTGGAAAGGGTCCGAAAACATGAAGTTACAGCTTTTACCTCTGATTGTTACAAAGCACTGGGACCGGAGACTCCTTCCTAAAATGCTAAATAGACAACTCCTCACAGAAATCTTCACCATATCAACAATTACTCACTGCCTACCAGTCCCTGTATACTTACTGTAAGTTGTCAGTGTGTAGGACACTCAGGGTCTTTCATTAAGACTGTATAGATGTTTGAGTTATTAAGTTCTCATCATTTGTTTGATTCGAGCGCTATGACAGCTCTGACTCTGACTGCTGTCTTAAGTTATAAAAGAAAAAAAAGACCGCACGCGTGAAGATCTCCGTAGATGCGAGTGTTGCACTCCGTATTATTTGAATTTGTTTGACGACACTCGAACAATGACGTATCAAAGACTCGCATCTGACCCCAGAAAACACCGGGTTAGACTCGGGCCAATTTCCTCGATTATTTCTTTATCGAAGCCAAGGAGCGTGTCTGTCCATAAACTAGTCAGTGTGATTATTTCTCCTGTATGCCTCAGCATGGGAGGTCCATTTCATCAGCCAGCTCACGGCCCGCTGTTATCCTACGTCAGTAATTGCATACTGCACGCTGAGTTCTGATCGATCTGTGCAATATGTATTCTCTCCATGCAGATATCGAATTTCACTGCCGTAGGGATGAGAAGTTATTGTTATTTCGTAGAAATCAAATATCTTCAGCTCCTTTCAGGTGAGTGTTTACGTTTGGCCTGGACCCTGTTATTTATATGATATTTATTATTATTATTATTATTATTATTATTATTATTATTTGAGATATCCAAGGTACTGTAATATTTATCATGAGGTAGACTGCATTTTCTGCAAATACAGAGCAAAACCTATGCAAAGAGATAAATGTAGCAAGCATGTAGTTAGTGCTGTAACAGTGAGTCAGTGTTATTGACGAAGCTGATTAGGGAAAATACATCAAGGGGAATTTTTTATAACAATAGACGTGCCATGTACTTAAAGCAACAACAGTAAAGTCGATCTAATGTACGGCTGCATAGATTTCTATTTCTGGATCGATTGTAATGGTCTGCACTTATATAGCGCTTTTATCCCAAGCGCTTTACACTGTGTCTCATTCACCCATTCACACTCGCACTCACACACCAACGGAAGCAGAGCTGCCACGCAAGGCGCTAACTTGCCATCGGGAGCAACTTGGGGTTCAGTGTCTCGCCCAAGGACACTTCGGCATGTGGAGTCACGTGGGCCGGGAATCGAACCGCCAACCCTACGATCAGTGGACAACCCCGAAACACAGCCACGCCATTGTAATACACCGCCGAAACCATCGTGAGCAGCGGCAGTGCTTCGTTCTCGCCGAGTCGAGTCAAACTTTTACATGCGAATTCGCTTTAATCGAATAGCATTCACACATCCGCTGTGGGTTTTTGTCTTTTTGGCTTCGCGATCTTCATTTCTGACCATCCGTACGAGAGCGGGAACTCGTTCCCAGCGAGCAGCACTAGCTCTGTAGAAACAGTAGGACGTCTCGATAGCACAGACCCAAAGAGTGTCGGATGCAATGCCGTGTAAGCAAAGCAGAGATGCAGATCAACGATGCACCAGCGTTTAAAATGAAAGTAACCCCTGTCTCCTGCTAGGAGTGAAATAGACTGTGCGACTCAAATTACACAAGTGGTTTACGGATGCTTGATTTTTTTTTTTTTTTTTTTTTTTTTTTTTTGAGATGTCAAAGTAAAAATAGTAAATAAATAAAGTACTATCTTAATACTTTAATGAGACCTGTTAAGATTGATGTAGGTCTTTTTGTTCCCTTCAGTACCCTAATTTCAACCTACACGCTCAATCTTATGCTCTTGTTTCCCCTATTAACTAACAGGTCTTATTTTTTCTTCTGTTCCTATTAGACAATACAAGCTAGGTTTTGGCCCGATATCCTGTTATTCACTTTGAGGACAGCGAAATGACAGATACGGTCTGAAACATCCATAACGGCGACTTACAGTACATCTGATGAACTACACGTGAGCTGAAGCCCGTGTGTGCGGCTCGTCCGGTTTATCTGTTCGACTAAATTGTGGGCATGGCTATTTTTAGCAGAGAGCACAAATGAACCACAGCGTGCGATTTTCATTCTTTTGAGAACTCAAAATATCAAACCGAGCGCGTTTGTGCACTCCTACTGCGGTCCTCTATGACCCTTGTGGAGATTTTAAGATGAACTGCGTACTAAATTTCAACTACATCCGTCACCCTCTGAGGATCTTTTGTAAATCAGGGCCCGAAAGCCTTGAACTCGACGTATGCAAAATCCACACCTTTCAGCACAAACGTCCAATACTTCGACAGCCCTATAATAAAATCGGCGTCAAAGATGCCGTCGAGCAAAATCCATCAAAACGTAGACGCGATTTTAACTCCACTTGTTGCTTTAAGATGACGTCCACGTGAATACGGCAGCGATGCATCTGGCTGAATGAAGGTATAAAAAAAAAAAAAAAGGCAGACCCAGTAAACAAAGGGACGACAGTATCCCTCCGGCAGCTGCCATCCTCTCATAAACACGACTGCAGTAAATATCTCGGAAAAAAGAGCATCTTTTAAATGTCTCCCCACAAGTATTTCTTGATATAGCTTCTTTCCAGCTTCCCCGGAGCGCTGCTAGAGAGGAAGTCCTTTATATCAGCAGCTTCTGAGTGCTTCAAATACCTCTCGGTTTAATACCACAATTGAGTAAACAGTTTAAAACTTTTTCAGTCTCATTGGGTTTTTTTTTCTTTCTTTTTTTTTTTCCCCCCGCCTTATCGCTCCCACCGGGGAGCCATGGCATCGCAGGCAGGCACAGCGCTGGCTGTAAATCCTCTGCGTCACGTTCTCAAAGAGATGGATTGAGGAAGGGGCGGTGGAGGAGTGCCTCGTGGTTAATCACACAGGTGCCTGAAAATGAAAACGGACTTCGTCAAGCTACGGACGTGGCCACGGTCGGATGATGCATGATGCATGAGAGCAACCTAGAAGAGAGGAGTAATCCAGAGGAGGAGTCCTTTTCTTTCTGTCTTTCTGTGTAATCATTAAGGCAGGGCTTGTCGACCAGTGTGGACCCCAGCAAGGTATTTCTCCAGTTGAAAAGCACCAGTGCGAAACCAAACGTAACAACTTCACATTGTCTTATTTATATCCGTCAACTAATAATGAACGGTCAGTGCTGTCCACATTCAGCCATGTTAGTTGCTCATGCACACCTTTTATAAGTAAGGAGTTTTGTGTCATTGGGATCCTTGACGAAATTTTGTCGAATTCTCCAGCAGATAAAGTAAGTCGGGAGTTTTATAAAGGAAAAAAAAGAAAAAAGTCTCCTTATGTTAGCTTAACGTGCCAGCAGGCTGGGTTATATTCATATTTTAGAAGCAGAAGGAGGGCCATCTGTCTCTGTGACAATCTGACTATCCTCTGGTGTCTCCAGTGTGCTTCATGGATATTGTGATGTATCTCAGCTTATTCAAAGAAGATAATTCAACAAGTAGGGGAATTAATCGGCATGCCCCCTGACTCTTATTGGAAATATATGTCCAGACCTGGACAAGTTGAGATGAATAAACTGGGGTGTGACTGTAGCAGCTGTGTGTGTGTGTGTGTGTGTGTGTGTGTGAGAGAGAGAGAGAGAGAGTGAGTGAGTTTCTGTGTTCATGCAGTAATGAGTCATATCACATGATGGGTAGCACAATCTTCAGGGCCGTCTGAGTTTGCCTCCTTCTCGAGCACGCTGTGATAAATGACTGTAGCAGTCCCTTTTCTTCTCCTGGTAAAAATAAAGCTAAACACCAACTACAGTAGCACTTCTCTGCTGTCTAGAACGCGCGGTAAGATGTTCATGTATTCAGTACACTCAACATTCAAAATAACAGACAAAAACGTTTGTAGATGCCTGACCGTTCATGCCAAAGGTGTTCAGTGGGGTTGAGGTCAGGGCTCTGTGCAGGACGCTCGAGTTCGTCCACTCCAACCTTGGCAAATCAGGTCTTCATGGACCTCGCTTTGTGCACAGGGGCATCGTCATGCTCGAACAGGTTTGCGCTCCTTAGTTCTGGCGCTTACTCTGACATCCTATACAGTTGTGTGCACAGTTTGTGGAAGAACCACATACGGGTGTCTGTGGTGGGTCTGGTGTCCACAGACCTTTGGCCTTTTAGTGTATATCTAGCATAGTGAAGAGTTTTCAGATAGTCCCACTGGGAACCCTGAAATATCACACGGCAGATTTCTAGTTGTTGTGAGAGAGTATGGCACTTGGCCAAGAACTGCTTACGTTCAAGAAGAGATGACCAACCAGAGACTATTCCTGTAGCCCAACTAAAAGTATATAAAGCTCTATTTACATAAAATTCCTTACGAAGGCCCGGATAAGTGACTAACATCAGTGACCGAATCCTGACAATGGTCATGCAGTATTTTTATGCGAAACCATTAATGACTAGTGTATGGCTATAATTGAGACACTCTGTGGTCATGATTTGTTTAGTAGTGGTATTTCATATTATCACTTTTGACTAGTGCCATGAACTCTGGGGAGAATAAACACATACTGAACACATACTAAACACATCCATTCATCTTTTGTGTTTTTGTCATCTTTTAAAAAAAAACAACAACAAAAAAACAAAAACAAAACAAGCTATGTTGATGGCTTGCTAATCAGACCAGATCTATGAAACATCTATGCAAATTTTTGAAAACTGCCCCATTTTTTAACCACCATCTCTTAACCCTGTAGCTAGTCTCTGGTCCGATGAGCTGCCTTCAACTAAATAATTTACATAAATGCATGTGATTGGATCTGTTACAGAGGCCAAGGAAACTAGAATCGCTGCGCTACCACCAGTCTCTTTTCATACGTCTATCGTCTCTACAAAATATTTAAAAAATGAACATGTGACCTGAAGCAATTTAGTGTATCTCAGTGCAAATCCACTTACTGGAAATTCCCATTCAGCTGAATGGGCAATGCTTCTGTTATCTGTATATGTTACTAAAACATCAAACTACGTACATCTTAAAATTTGAATCTTTTTCGTAGCCATTAGGTCGTTGCCGTATGTTTGCTAACACGTGTAATTCAGTCAGCAGTTATGACTCACTACGGTTCCAGAAGGAGTTTAAGTGAGTTCGAATAACTCTAATCTCCATTATAACACAATCATGATGTTTACTGTAGTTTTGTACAGAACACGTCCGTATGGAAACTTATCTAAATATAGACGTTTTCATGTTGATTCTGGGTTTTTTATAAATAAATAAATAAATAAATAAATAAAAGTCTGAATTTGATCCATCTGGTAGAGCATAAGGCTCCTTATGGAAGTATGGGAATTGATTGTTCCCAGCTTCACTCGATGTCTGATTTGAGTTATTACCGAAATAATTCGGAAAATGCTTTAATTTGGGAAGAGATGCTCAAACGAGGATAATTACTCAGTGCTTTTGTTGTCCTGGCACTGAGAGCTAAAATAGACCCAAATTCCTGCCAGTGTTTGGTTGACGTTGAATAGGAAGGCAAAAGAAAAAAGAAGAAAAAGACCAGATTATTTTTTTCTTTTTCATAATGTTATAGCATTTAATGGAAGAAAGGATCGGTATTGATTGACTTATATCTCTCTCTCTCTCTCTCTCTCTCTCTCTCTCAGATGGCTGTGGCATTGTTAAACGAGCTAAACCACACCAAACAAGTACCAAATAAACCAAAAGGATACATTTAGCCCTGATTTGGACTCAGGAAACAGACTAGATGGACTAACATGTAGAAAAGACCATTAGAGATCATGTCAGAGACGTTACCAAGTACCAGTCACAACCCACTTTATTTATCGAGTAGTGTATCGACCAGGGCTGTGTATTGGCAAGAATCTGCCGATATGATATGCATCACGATATAGGGTTTACGATTCAGTATAGTGCGATATATTGCAATATTTTAGGAAAACTGACATAGTATAAAGAATACACCACCGTATGCATAAAACCTGAGTCATTTTTTTTAATGTAATGAGTTCAGTGGGATCTGCATTTGCATTTATCAGTCCCTGTAACATCTAACATCATGGGGTGTGAACTTGTTCCGTAGTGAGTCGAGAGGGATCCACTCGTTTAACGTTAAACATCCTGTTAGCTGCACATCAGAATGGCGCCTTGCTAAACGTGCTCTCCGATTCGTTGTGTTCCCCGAGTATCTGGTATTGGCCTGGCACATTTCGCAAACTCTTGCATGGGTCTTGTCGATCTCCTCGGCGCCTTCTTTATTATGGAAGCCAAAACGAGTCCACACTTCAGCTCTGTACACGGCGGAGGGAGTCGGTATAATTCTTTCGTCTTCCATCTGTGGTGACGTTACTAGTTAGCTAGGTTTGCTAACGCTCGCGTTAGCGGTGCGCATTTATGCTACTTCCTGTCACAGTTTACGTTCAGAGATAACAGCGCTGCTGTCTAGTTTAAACACGACACAAAATGAGCCACAGTCACGAATCACTGGATGTGAACTATGAATTAATATTCAATACAGTGTTTTTGACATAATATCACGATACTCAAGTGTATCAGTATTGTCTTAGACCCCGAGTATTGACATACAAACAGTGTTTTAATTTACTGCATATACAAGATCACATTAGATAATACTAACTGAGAATAAGAATGAAGAAAATTTAGGGGGGGGAAAAGGAACGGGGGCATGGTGTCTAGTATTCGTGTTGAATTGATAGACGTTTTTATCGTTATGCAGATAGGCTTTAACGTCCCTACTTCTTCTTCTTTACATACGTATACACAGCGTAGATAATATCATTTACACACTAACTCATTTTGGATAAGATTTTAAAACTGCTGCTTCTTAGTGTTGAGTAGTAACAGTGAATATTGACGAAACCGTTCTGCTGTTCTGTTTACAGAAGACGATAAGAATTCCTTTCTTTGTGTAAGGCTTGACCTATTCCACCCCTGATTATTTAGGGCGGAAGAGTATAGTGCAGTAATTTAATACAGCTCACTTAACCCCTCCCTCTCCCTCTCACCCACCCATTCTTTGTCCACATCATCTCTTGCTCAGACTCAAGTCAGTGGTGGACAAACGATAACGTCTTGTAGCGACAGATGGCGGATGGACAGAGAGAAGTTCGGTATTGTGTGTGTGTGTGTGTGTGTGTTTGTGTGTGTGGGTGCGCGTGCATCTCTAAAGACCCAGTACAGTATTGATGAGACGGTCTGCTGTATCGTACTGGTGAGTGCCATGGCACTGGCCGAGGCCTCTGATTGGCTGCTGCCATGACCAGTGACTCCTGCTGGTAAATAATTAAAGAAGTAAGCCACCTCACCTCAGAGCTACTACTGCTTCACTGCTGTTAAGCTGCTTAGGGAGGGAGGGAGGGACGGAGGGAGAGAGAGAGGGAGGGAGAGAGAGAGAGAGAGAGAGAGAGAGAGAGAGACTCACTC
>JANDJT010000081.1:3718849-3733015 GCA_024331685.1 Stegophilus panzeri | reverse complement strand
TCCGAGCCCAGAGGACCTGAGAGAGCGGGGCGGGTTGTAGCGGAGAAGCAGTGCACTAAGATAGAAAGGTGTCAAACCGTGCAGTGATTTAAATGTGAGCAGGATTATTTTATATTTAATGCGAAAGGAAACCGGTAGCCAGTGCAGTTCAGACAGGATTGGAGTAATATGAGCTGAGCGCTCGGTATGTGTGAGAAGTCTATCCGCAGAGTTTTGAATATCTTGCAACCTAGCAATAGAATTAGCAGGTAGACCAATGAGGAGAGCTTTGCAGTCGTCCAGACGTGAGGATTTAAATGCATGAACCAGTGTTTCAGCGTCGTGGAGGCTAATGAAGGGACGGAGGCGAGCAATGCGGCGCAGGCGAAAGAAACGGAGATTATATGAGCTTCAAATGTGAGGGAGGGATCAAAGATGATGCATACATTTAAAAAAAATTTTTTTTTACAGAGCTAGATGGTTTAATGAGAGCGCTATCAATGTCACAAGTAAGGTCATAGAGGATATGTTTAATAAATGTTGGTGTTCTGATAATAACGATCTCAGTTTTGTCCACGTTCAGTTTAAAAAAAAAAAAATTGGAGTAAAGCCATCCTTTTATTTCATTGACACATGCTGATAGTGGACCGTTCTGGAGAGTGGGAGTAGATCTACAAGCTGTATAGATTTAAATGTCATCAGCATAACAATGGTAACGGAAACCGTGATGGCGAATACATTGACCCAAAGGCATNNNNTATATAAATAAAATAAATAGTAGCGGTCCAAGAACTGATCCCTGAGGGACACCTAATTTTAACGATACAGTAGGTGATTTATAATCCTGCATAGAAATGTAGAACTGTCTATCTGTGAGATAAGAAGTAAGCCAGGAAAGAGCAGCACCCGTGACACCAATATCCGAGAGACGAGAGAGAAGCAAGTCATGACAGACAGTATCAAATAATCAGATAATCAAGTTGAGCTTTTGCATTTCTTTCTTGAAGGATTTTTTATTTTGTTTTATAATGAGGATAGATCAGCCTTAACAATTATAGGGAAGCTTATACAAGAAGTAATTAAGTCTCAGAATTAATTACCAAGCCTCAAATTCCAGCAGCTGTAAGCAAAGTATTTTTGTAGATGATAAAAACCAAGACTCTATTACTAACTTCAGCTAACCTCTCACCGACTGTAGCTTTGATAACAATATTTCAGAGCTGCTGTGAGGTGACATGGTGGATTTCTTTTATATTGTGTGTCCATAAATTAATATATTGAGGCCTCGGGTTTATTATTGAAGGCCACGGATTAAGTATCTTAAGGTAACAAATTATTATGCTGTGGCCGCCAGTTATGTAGCTTAATTATGTTGGGAAGTGATGCCAGAGTCTCCAGTGTTCTGCATCATCCCATGCCGTCATCCTATTGGTGGCTTTTAGATGAACGTTGTAGCAGTGGCCAAAATAATTTCTGACACTTCCAGAAGTTTGTTAGCTGTCTTTGGTCATAATGGCACCAAATCGGCTCGCGAAATCAGAACAGTGTACTATTAAAGATTCCATTTATTGAGTCCTCAGAGAAACGTTTCCATGGCAAAGTTTCTTGCTTGGTTGCCTTCTTCTGTACCAAAAAAAAAAATCACATACTGTGACTCAGTAACTCAGTCCTGTCTGACTCGAACACACCACCGGTGTACAGGCTGCTGGTTTCACTTTAGCACACCGCTGCGGGGTGAAGTAGCTGATGGTCTCTACAGCATGTGTGTGACAGACAGTTCCCAGGAGAGCGAGAGGAACAGCTGCGTACCAGGACACAGGTGGATGGTTCCGCCACCTCACTGCTCCATCAGCATTTGTAAATAACGCCTGAGGGAAAACGAGTAGCGGAGGGAGCTAGAGAACAAACAGACACATTGCTAATGGGATGTAGGCTTTTTGCGATAGTCGATGTTACCGGTGTTACACGGTGTTCGGTTGCACACCGATTACATCACTCGCCCACCGCGGCACCGCCCCCACTGTCGTAATAAAAATCATTTAGTTCAGTTAGAGAGCGGACGCCATGATTAAAAAGTGAACGCGTCCGCTCAATTCAGCATGAGCCGAACGATTCAGAGTCGCAGCACAGATCAGCAGGAGTCAGATTTCATTTATCACGTGACGAGCGTGAGGCGAGCTGACTGACAAGACGATGGCGGAAGATTTAGGTTCAAAGCAAAATGTAAAAATGCCTGTTTGGTAATATTTTGGATTTAAACCCAATGTTAATAGGGAACCTGCACCATTCAAGCAACTGCCACCTCCAAATTGGCGCTAATTCGAAAGCGAAAGTGAAAAGCGCATGGCCACATGGGCATCCCAAAGCGATTTAAAAGTGAGGGAGAAAAGAGGGGTTTTTACTGGTATATACAGTTATACTGGTATTACCGGTGTTACACGTCGATTAACCAGTTGGAAAATTTCCTTACCGTCACAACCCTAATGGGATCGCTTCAGAGAAGAAATGACTGCTCTGATGCGGATCAGTGTCAGTCCCCACCTGCTCTCTCCCTTCCCTTCTCTCTGCCTTGTTATTTTTTTATAATCTCTGACTCTATTTTATCCTCAATTTTTTTTTTTTTGAACTCTCTTACTCCTAGGCACAAAGGTAAGGAGGCTGCAACGGATGAGACTGGAGGAATGGCGGGAGGAAACAATGGAGAGAAGCAGAGTATCGGTTAAATGAGCGGGGGAGTGATGAGTCAGGGATGATGGAAGCCGTGGGTGAAAGGGAGGACAGGAGGAAAGCGCCAGCAGTAGGGATTTGACAGGAGACATTGATAGTTGTTTTAATTGAAACAGGAACAGATGTTTCCTGGATTGGCTCTGGACTCAGTGTGTTGCCTTGATCGCAGCGAAAGAATAATACAGCTTTTTTTTGGTCGTGTCGTGACCTTTAGTATTATATAGTTTTGTCTGGGTGAAGAGTTGGGACATCAATGTTTACTTACTGAAATTTACATTTACAGCTTAACAAGGTTTCTTCAAGTTTACACTTGTGACATTCAGAAAGATTTCAAACAGATAAAACCTTATTATTCTATAAGATCAAATACTTTTTTGGTTTCTATAAGGTTCAATTTCACTGTCTCGTATTAATCACATTAAATAACTAATAAATGATGATAAACTCTTCAGAGAAAGACGTTTGAACCTATTCGGGCTTATTACATAGAACATCTACAGCTAAAAAATGACTTTTTCTTCCGGCTCGCAGTACTGAGGCTTCAGAAGTGTGTTCTTGCTGTTGTAGAGTTTAAATAGAACGCGAGTATATCATATTCGTCCTCTGTTCATTCTGGATGATGATTGGCTGGCAGATAGAACCATATAAAACCTTATAAAAGTGAGTTTGGAGTTGTTGTTTTTTTTGTTTTTTACCTATTACACCAAAACATTGCAAAAACTCCACAGGACAATGAAGTGATGAATTTGATGTGATTAACTCATTTTTGACCTTTGGTCACGCAGTGTGGTGAAAAAGAACTGTAGCATCTCAATGGCAGTACAGAGCTACAGGAATGCATATTTAAAGAAAGCACAGGACAGGATCAGCATCCAGGTGAGATTATTCACTGAGGCCAGCATCATCATGCTCATCAGATGAGCAGGAGCCATCAAGCACCCCTACCAACTCCCGCACCCTACCTAGTGGTTACCATAAACCCCTGTATAAACACGGACACTCCCATTTCTACCTTAGAGAGGTTATTTGTGAAAGGATCTTGCCTTATTCCTTTTTGGTATTGGCAGGTCTGGTTCTCCAAAGGGATGCACTCTATGAAGAACAAAAACAACACACACAAGCAGCATACACAAGTTGGGGGGGGGGGGGTATTGGAGGTTGCGAGCCATATGAGAAGGAGCTTTTAAAATGACATCCTGAACAATCTGTCATCTGATCTTCTTTGGTTGGCTTTGATGAAAATGCTGTCAGATTTTTAGTTAATTAAATGGGATTAGATGCAGCCTTAGAATGCAAGCTGTTCTTTTCTTGTTCCCTCCCTCCCTCCCTCCCTCTCTCTCTCTCCCCCAGAGGTAATAGCTCTGCAGATCAGCTTGAGGTGCTGCTCCAGGGCAGAGCTGAGTGGTCACCTGACATGAAAGAGAGCACAAAGATGCATTGTTTGTTAAGCAGCTTAACCCCTCACAGACAGACAGAGATAATGCTTATACATTTCAGTCATTGTACTAGACTTGCTACATCAATAGTGCTAGTGAACACATAACGTCAGATTCTTTAAAAAAAAAAAGAAAAAAAGTTCTTATTAGTTTAACCAGAGTAGTCACATTGAAGCGAAAAATCTCCTTTTTATTGTCTTTTTACATGTCATGCTCGTACAAAATATCACCCTAATCTTATCCAGGTAAAAACGTTGTTTCAGCAAGAGCTGGGCTAAACCAAGTACTACTCTTCAAATACAAACCCAGTTTTAGTCGTTTATCATTTGCTCAGTGTGAAGATAAAAGGAAAGATCATTGTCTAATACAAAGCCCAAGTATTTATATGATGACGCTAGCTTTATATGAAGCTTTATATGAAGCTTTATATGACGCTAGCTTTATATGAAGCTTTATATGAAGACCAATTGAATTCAATTGGTCTTCCCTCCAAGGATATACAGTAGGTATCGAATTTTTAGGAATCGAATTTTTTTTTATCATTTACAACTGATTTTGAATTAAGATTGCTGCACAGGTGCAAATTCTTGCTGATGTGAGATAGAGAACAGGCAGAGTGGTGATACGTGTCATCTACATATAAATACAAATCAGCATCTCAGATATGATGTTTTTAGCTGTACTTATAAATGAAGCTTGATTTTTGGTATAGTATCGGAATATACCGTATAAAGACAGACTTCGGACGAACGGAGAGCAGGAAGAAGTGTTCCTATAAAAAGGGTTCACTTGTTTCCTCAGGTCAGCGATGACTGTAGACAGCCTCTTGTGACGAACGCCGTGTCCTTTTCTCTCTTATACCTGCCCTTCTCCTATAAATAACCTCCTCTCTTTTTGAAGCCGCTCTCGGCGCTACGTGGAGAATATGGTTTCAAACACACTCCACCGCTAGGTTTATTGATCCCTGTGACGCTCTAATACTTTTCATCCATTCCATCCATCCATCCAGCCATCCATCCATCCAGCTATGCATAAGTAGGACTGTCAACACCCAAGTCTCAGTAATTACAGCCTGGCAGTTTCTCAATCTAGGAAAGAGTGGGTGAGAGTAAAGCTAATTTAAAGTGGTGTCTATTAGAAATCTCATTCTCTCTGATCAAACACGGAGAGTTACAGCATACAGACGTTTCTCTAATAGGGTCATTTCCACGGCTCTGTCATGAACCTTTCAGTTTGCGCCCGATTTCTTTCCAAGCTCCAGCTGCTCCCTGACCACACCCCTTGATTATGTAGTGCTGCGCTAGCAGTGCATACTGTAGGGAGCGATGTAAAGTGTTTACAACAGTAGTGGATTAATACCCAAAGGTTTTTCAGAAATAGAGGTTGCTGTAGTAGGATTTAGGAGACTTGTGGAAAATGGATGAATCACTTCAAGCAAAGAACTTGATTGGGTAAAAGAATAACAAAAATCCATTTTAATCAGTGTTTTTAAAAAAAAAAAAAAAAAAAAAAAAAAAAAAAAAATCAATAGTGAGGTGAACATCTGATCAAAGTTTAAAACAGATTTGGCCCTTTATACCCAAAAGTTGTCATCCTGAAACATGGAAGTGTCAGTATTGTGTGTTGCTTTTCACATGAAGGAATAAAGGCAACCTCAGAGTCTGGCCAGCAACTAATGATATGGTTTAATACCAAGTTACTTTCATCTAAGTGCATGGCCTATTGATATTGTATAATAAGGCACTGCTTTTGCTTGATTAAAGCAGCACCAATCGGCCGCTATAAATGTAACTGTTTAATACATAGAACATGAGGGGTAGATGAGAGGGTTGTTACGTTCTAGTCTTGCATGGCCAGATACGATCTCTGATCTCTAATAAGAATACATGTCTACTTACACCAGTTAGAAAGCTAGGCTTAATGGTGTGTGGAATCATAATAAGGAAACATTTTCAAATTTCTATTCGTTGCTTGCTTGGCTTTGGCTATAATTCACTAACAAACCTACAACTGAGTTTAAATTTAAAAGCTAGCTGTTTTGTGTTCAACGAACAATTTTATAAAAGAATTTATGTTACATTTATGTTAAAAGGCATGTAACATTAACAATACTGCCATAGTGCATTTGCGAAGTATTGCGTATCAATATGGCAGTTCCTCTCTGTAAAAGACCCTGCACAGGCATGCTACCGAATGTCTCTCATGGATTACATTAGACCTTTCATAATGAAGCTGATGTCTTATCACTTGTGCCTTAATATAAGGCTTTTCTAAATGTGTTTTGTTTTGTTTTTTCTTTAACCCTGTTTATTTATAAGAGAGTCTATTCGAGTAGATGTACTTAGCTAGGAATGTACTTGGACAAATACTGGTAGGTTAGTTAAATTATAATAGTTAAGTACCTCAGCTCAGATTTCAGTCAGAATACAGCTTCAGGTATTTTTTTTTTAACTGTAGTAATTTTGCATGGAACTGAAACCAGCACTTTTGAGGGATGTGGTGATGGGCAATTTAAAGTAATCAAAATACAGGATGACCTTAATCACAACCATGCATGCTGTCTGTGGTAATCAGTGAGATGGACTAAAAAGTGGACTGTAACTGGACTCCATTTCTTAAGTGTCAAGGCTACAAATCTTCACAAAACTCAAGTAGAGTAACAAAAATATACTGAAATCATATTCCCTCCACCTTTGCGGTGCTGACTATGGCGCTGTAAATAATTGGCAAGGAAAGTGGAGCAAAATCTCTGGTCACCCGAAGTCAATGTGGTCATCGGCTTAACACGAGAAGCCATGACCTTCTTGCCGTCACACGCGATTACAAGGCACCAGGGGCTTCTATAATGGATTACACAGGGCCATGAAAGCCATATGATGACTTCAGCATGAATTACATTGCTACACAGAGCTTGTTGTACAAAGCATATTCATGCCTCTTCTATACACATCGTTCACTGTCTCCTCATATGCTCTTTATGTAATGAGTTCACTTTTAGATGCTGGAGGTCTAATTATTTCCATTGGTTGGCAACCTATTAAATATTCTGTTAAGTGCCAGGCATGTAGTGTTCTTTGGCTGACTCAACATTGAACTGACTGATACACAGGACCGTACCCTGACCTCAGTCATTTCCTGTTATTTCTGTGAAGTGGAGAAAAAAAGGTTATAAAGAACATTATGGTCTCCAGACTCCTGGGGTCTCGTCGTTAATATGTGAAGAGAGATGGAGAAAAAGGATATAAACAGGTATTGATTCATTTGGCTGGAGGTGCTGGAGGGACCCAGTGGTTTGCTGTTCCACACTTTGTATTTATAGCAACATGCCGCTGGTTTCCTAGAGATGATGAAATCGAGTTCTTGTTTTAGTGCTGCAGTTTTAAGTGGTCTGCCAATTTTGACCTGTTACTACACTCAACCATCAACCCAGGTGTGCCACTTATGGCCACCGCTGCTCAGTCATCATTTTCAGAAGTGCGTTTGCGAACGCTTCATCTGATATGCCATTTATGGTCAATGTCAGTTTGTTTTGCCTTTATTTAATACATTTTTTTTTCATATTTGTAGGTGTGTTGTATTTCGTATTTAAAGGTTAGTATTAGGGATGCTCCGATCAGGATTTTTGCAGCCGATACCGAATACCGATTTCTTGTCATAACGATCGGCCGATACCGATATCGATCCCGTGCGTTCAAGCTTTATATAAGTGGCATGTAAGCTTTCTGTTGACCGTCACTGTTAACCTTTTGTTTTTTTGTTTTTTGTTTTTCCAGATAAAGTAATACCACAGATGTTGCCTTGGTGATATTATTTACAGTAATGTTGTAGATTGTTGTTTTAATTGAGAATCAAATAAATAAGCACAACAAATATTCATTTTACAGTGAACATTTTTAAAAATACGCGGCAAATGGCGACTTTTTCATCGTTTCTTGAGACCTCGTAATAATTCCACACCGGTGATTAAATTTACATTTAGGGTATCTGGCAGACGCTCTTATCCAGAGCAACTTACATTTATCTCATTCATACATCTGAGCAATTGAGGATTAAGGGCCCTTGATCAAGGACCCAACAGTGGCAACTTGACAGTGCAGGGGTTTGAACTCATGACCTTCCGAGCAGTAGACCAACACCTTAACCACTGAGCTACCACTGCCCTATCTCAGTGATAACATGACTGCAGCGCCAAAGTTTGACGTCATCAAATTGCGATCGGTTCGTGAGATTCAGAGACTACCGATCGAGTCATAGAACGGGATTATCGGCCGATGCCGATCGATCGGAGCGTCCCCGGTTAGTATGGGTGAGCGGTGAGTGTAGGACGTAACAGACAGGACAGCAGACGAGACAAAACAATAGGCAAGACAAGACCCGTAGACACGACATGGACATGATACTTGCCATGTTGGACTTGAGGACACTGGATAGATTAAATGTGAACAAAATGTAATTAGAACATAAAATGTATGTCACGCAGAAACCAAGGCAATGAACCATGCGTGTTAAATGTAAACTCGGACATGCATAGAATTTGGCTTGCTAATGTTTAATAACCTGTCCTGCGATGGATGGTACCCCGCCTTGTGCCTGATGCTCCCTGGTATAGGCTCCAGGTTTCCCCGTGACCCTGAAAAGGATAAAGCGGTATAGAAGATGGATGGATGGATGGATGGATGTTTAATAACCCCGTTAGAATGAATGCTAAGCTGACATTAACATCAAAAGCAAATTGTTATCAAAATGACCAAACCTACAGGTACAAAATTCTTCAGTAGATTTGATGATGATCCCCCCCCCCCCATTTTCTTCCCAGTTTGGTCATTTGCCAGTTCCCACCTAATATCTACAGTACAAATCATCCAAAATAGTGCAGTATTGAAGTATGATTTCTCAAATATTTTCCACCCCTGGATTTCAGAGGCCATCTCTGAGGAAGAACTGATCAATGCAGTACAGCATTTTGTTCTGTGATGAACGGTAATTGCCACTCTCTCTGTCCCAATTATACATTTTTAGCTTAACTTCAAAGAGAAACACTTATAGCTTGAAATAATTGGTTCTATTGTGTGTGCATGTTTGCATGGGTACGTGTCATGTGTGGTTGGTGACCCTGCGAGTACAGGACAAGTGGACCGCAGGCATGAGGGAGAGAGAAGACACGAGCGGCACGAGAGGCTTTTAGCGAATGTGTTAGTGGAGAAAGAGAGGCCGCTGCCACTTTTAGCGGAAAGGAGAAGAAGTCTGTCACCCTACCATTACGTTGGTGTCGATGATGTCCCCTATTTGTTTTGACAGCTCTCAACTCAAGTGTACACAGTTGTTAGCAATAATAGCTATTGGACAGTGGGGGTATCTCTGTGTACTGTGTGGTGTACTGTGACATCTTTGTAGACAATTTTGCTCTGGTCCAGCTGCTTTATGCATCACCATCATCATCCACGTGCAGCCAAATCCTCTATAAACTTTACATTCTTAATGACTCTTGGATAAATCGAAATCTTCAGGGTTTGTCTGAGCTCTGGGATAGACTTTTATAAAGCCAATAAAAGATCTGCGCACTTATGTGCTTTACAGGAAGCCCGTCAGCATGCAGAGGTCAAGACTGACAGAAAAGATAGTGGCAATGATCCAATATCAGCTGCATCTGTTGTATAGGACGGTTTAAACCAGTAGCGCAGAAACCTGTAAAGGAAAATGAAATGAAGTGACACAGGCTGCAGGTATTTTTGGTTGTAGTAGTGTTGGCTAAGACCAAGTGCACGCTACACGACTTTCAATGTGACAGAATCACAGAGTTCCCAGTTTAAGCGCTTCTGATTGGTTGTTGGATTGGTGGATGTAGGGGTGTGCAGTACATGAGTACTTGTAGACACTGCGCAGTCTTTGATTTTTGTATGGAAACATATGACAAAAATAGAGTTTGGGTGAACACAGGCTTCTACAAAGAGAACCGAAGGGTACAGTGCAAAAAAAAAAAAAAAAAGTGTCTTTATATTGTGTGCCACTAGGAATTAATGTCATCTTTGTTTTTGCTTTTCCTAACACTCTTTTGGGTTTGACATGCCAAATCAATTTCATTAGAAGCGTTATCATTGTGCTTACATTTTGCTCTCACCCTCGCACATAAATAGATCAGGTAACTGCCCTCGAATTTAGACGGGACTGCATAAGATGCCTCTCCTCATCATTAAGAGCCCTTTGAAATACCCCAGTGTCAGGCAGATTGCATGCCTAGACCCCTCCATCATGGGCAGAGATCCAGAATGGTGCAAGGGAAAGATGAAGTGTCTAGTTCAAAGATTTCTGCAGGACAAGCAGTTGACAGGAGGGTTTCGTTCTCTCTCTGCATGGCAAAGATGAGGAGTTCCTCTCTTTCAAACCCATGGAGCAACAACTTGATGCTTTTCTTCATCAAACTCTCATCCAGTCTTATCCTGAGCTCCGAGTTTCTTTAAACGCCTCCTGCTCTTATCTCATGCGCAAGCTACAGTAGAGAGTGGCTTTTCTGTGAACAGGGAAGTAGAGACTTGCAACATAAAAGAAGCAACTGTTGAGACCCAGAGACTAGTCTGTGACCAAGTTAGACTCCTGGCTTTTGTAGCCTCAGCCAGGATACAGATACAGGACCTACCTCGATGGAGAGAGGAGAAAGAGAGAGGGTGTATGTGTGGACGTAAGAGAAAAGCTTCGGAAGATGGACTACAAGAACTGAAAAAGGAAAGGGAGGTGTTGACCGAGGTGTACGCCAGCCTTCAGAAGGATACTGACCAACTAGCTGAGCATATGGTTAGTCATGGGTCGTGTATGGCATTAAAAGGGCATTGAAAAGCATTCAATTAGATTTGACAAATGTGAAAATGCCCTAAGTGTAAATGTGTACCACAGGCTTGATCACACGTGCACGCATATGTGCACCTCTGTGCCTCTTGTCACGTAATTGAATTTGCCTGGCGCTAGCTGCACCTGTGGTTTGATTCTTGGTGTTAGAGGATATAAAATGTCATGTCCTTATGTGGAGTTCAGACATGATGTCCTTTCCCTTCTCCTCCACACTTGATGTGTCACAGCGCCAGTGGGCCGGCCGTAATCGGTCCTCAGTTGTAAAGGCTCTGAGTGATCTGTCTTTTTTTTTTGCGTGAATCCCCACGCAAAAAAAAGAACGCAAAACTGAAGAAACTACATTCGAACAGGAGGAGGAGTCTCCAGTGCTAGCGATTTGTACCTGTTTTACAACATGGGAAAGTCTTCAGGACAGAGGACTTTTCCAGTTTCGCAGCAGCACGATAAGCATTCTTTCATTAATTAATAATTAACATGTAATTGTTGGTAAATTGCAGTGGAATAAAACACTTTATTACAGTTATAGTAAAATAATCAACTTCGGGTTGGTGACAAAAATGCTACAAATTGGAGCTGTCTTAAATGACAGGCAGTATGATTGACAGTGAAATAGGAATGCATCCTTCTGCTGATTTGGTAGATATGGTGGCACACATCATTTGTTTTTCTTCCGTTTAGACAGCCTGAGGCACCACAGTGACCAAATTTTCTCTGCAGAGCAGATATTTTATCGGCAGCTGCCAGAATATGAGTAAACCATCACTTCTATTTATTTATATAAGTAAATTGCTGACTCCACTTTTACTGAACAGTTCCCATTGTTCATATCAAGCTTTAACAGACATGCGGGAATTGTAAAAGGAGAGCGAGCAGGATGATGAGCAAGGATATAAAGGGATTAAAATGATGTCGTTTTTTTTTTTTCTTCTTCTCGCCTGTATACCTGCTCTTTTTTTTTTTTTTTTTTTTTAATATATGTAGAATATAGTTTCGAGGCCACTTTATTGAGTCTGCTATGTTTATAGATCATAATGAGCTAACAGTATGCAGACTTGCCAGGCTTTATGCATTTTGCGTAGGAGTGCTACGCATTTTAACATCAGAATACATTGCTACGAGTTAATGACTGACGGTTGCACAGGGATTTTGAAGTGTCTGATATTAACTGAGCCTATGGAATCTCTTTCCTCTCATCTCGTATTAGTTGTGTCTCAACTCAAGTTTCTTGCTTGAAAGATGCTAGTGTCTACACTGTATTGAAAACAGACTGGCCTTCCTCTAAAATTGGAAGCACACCGTTGTATAGGATGTCAAGGGGCTCAAACATGTTCCAGCATGACCATGCCCGTGTGCACAAAGGTGCATGAAGACATGGTTTGCCAAGGTTGAAGTGGAAGAACTTGAATGGCCCTTACCTCAACCCCTACTGAACACTCTCGGGATCAACTGTACACCAGGTCTTCTTGCCCGACATCAGTATCTGATGCTCTTGTGGCTGAATGAGCAAATCCCCACGGCCACGCTCCAAAACCTAGTGGAAAGCCTTCCCGGACGAGTGGAGGTTATTATAACAGCAAAGGGGGACTAAATCTGGAAAATGATATTCAACATGCACATATGGGTTTGATGGTCAGTAGTCCACAAACTTTTAGCCATACAGTGTATATGCGCATTACAATTTCTACCTTAGACAAGGGATTTGAGAAAGGAATATATCAGAAACGTACTGCAATTATACCCCTGGACTACTCATTATTCCACGTCAGGGTTGGCAGGTCTGAATATGCTTGACAAGAAGACTTAAATGTGGTATTTATATCAAATAATTGAAGCCTGTCCAGGTGACTTTGGAGGGAGAAAGAAGGCAGACATTTTTAAGTGTCTTTTCAAACTGTTCTTTTTAATAAATAAATAAATAAATAAATGCTTCAAAGGAGCGCTCCTTTTGAAGAAGACACTATGCCCTTGATATTTTCTGTGATATGAGTCAAAATGGACAAATGGTGGGTCAAAAAGTGACTTTGGAGAGTGAATTTGGAATTGTAATGGGGGGGGGGAATTATGAGACTTTGGACTGGAGGTCTATGTGGTTTCTGAATTGGACTAGACCTCCAGATGTTCCTGCTGAACAGACTTAAGCAGCAGATGTTGGTAAGTAGTAGGGATGAGACAAGGAAATGGTGTATCTGTAGAGAACGTGAGAGATGGGAATTTAGGCGGTTAATGAGTAAGAAGGTGGAGTTTTAGACAGGCACTGTCTCACAAACAGAGCTCTTTTCTGAATTCAAAACACGCCTCAGTGTGAGAGGATTTCTGCCATTTTTGATCAAATAACTCCTCATTCCATCACCTTTAGATTAATGTCATTATGCGGTAAAATTCTTATTGTAATTCGAATTGTATGAGGTTTGTGCAGACGCAGTTCGCTGCTATAAACTCGTTCGTTTGTCACTCGGATAGATTACTGTAACGCCCTTCTAAATCCACACTCAGTACGCTCCAATATGAACAAAACTCAGCTGCCAGGATCCTGACTCGGACCAGGACATGCAGTCTTATTACTCCTGTTCTGGAGCCCTCGCACTGGCTCCCGGTCAGGTTCTGTGTCGATTTTAAAATTATGATACTGACATGCAAAGCATTACATGGCTTGGCTCCTCATTATTTATCTGCTTTGTTAATCCCTCACACCCCAAATCACAGACTGCGCTCCTCACAGTGTAATCTGTTAACTGCTCCACAAACCCTCTTAAGATCTTTGGGTGACGGGGCTTTTTCTGTCCATGCTCCTTCCCTTTAAAACTCTCTTCCACTTGAACTAAGGGAAGCTCAGACCTTTGACATATTTAAAGCTCAACTCAAGACATACTTTTTTTAAACTAGCATTTGCTTGCTGATGTCTACTTTTTATTATTATTATTATTATTATTATTATTATTATTATTATTTAGTTTTTTATTTTTATTTTATCATGGGCTATCTATCTATTTTATCATGGGCTATTTATCTATTTTATCATGGGCTATTTATCTATTTTTTTTTTCCTGTGTACTGCTTATTTTGTAAGAAACTGCTTTTAAAGGCACTCTATAAAATAAAGTTGTTTATTATTATTATTATTATTATTATTATTATTATTATTATTATAAAATTACAGTATTGCTAATTGGGTAAGACGCAA
>JANDJT010000081.1:3692029-3708521 GCA_024331685.1 Stegophilus panzeri | reverse complement strand
GAGCCTGGCAGTGCTGGGGCTTGAACCCCTGACCTTCTGATCAGTAACCCAGAGCCTGGCAGTGCTGGGGCTTGAACTGGGGCTTGAACTGGGGCTTGGGGCTTGAACCGCTGACCTTCTGATCAGTAACCCTGATCGGTAACCCCCGACCTTCTGATCAGTATCCCAGATCCTGGCAGTGCTGGGGCTTTAACCCCCGACCTTCTGATCAGTAGCCCAGAGCCTTAACCATCAAGCCACCACTGCCCCAGCATATATGCTAATAATATGGCTTTACTTCTGTAATCTACAGCCTTCATTCTTTCATTCATTTATTCATTCTGGTTTCAATAGATGCGCAACAGATATCATGGGATATCATGCGTTTGTGAAAAACACAGCTGAACAATAAAGAGATGTTAGAAAAGAGTCAATTTATAAAATGGTATACGTCTTTCTTGGTCTTCAAAGGGACGAAAAAATCAAATACAAGAGACATATACAGGACCCTTTAATCTTTCGTTTCATTTTTCTCCCAAAACAATGCTTTCATTGAAAAACAAATCCAACCCCTCAAACATATCCAGCAAATATCCTGTAAAGCCATTTTTGTCTAATGCAGTCATCCAAATGGGACAATGTTTTTATTAGTTCAGATGTTATATAAAATTGTCTGTACAGGAAGATGCCTCTCAAACAACACACATACTGTATGTAATGAGAAGAATTTGGAAAGTCCATGATAAAACGACTATACAGTATCACAGTACAATACTGTAGTGATAAATTCTGTCACTGAGATATTGCCAGTATGATTTTTTTTAATAGCATTTACACATTTATTGGAAGTTTTTGATGATAAAAGTTTTTACTGAGCCTACACAATTATAAAATGTTACCATTTAAAAAAAATATATATTTTTCCTTGTTTCAGCTCAAAATAATTTATTTTTGTAATCAGACAGAAAAGAATCAATCAATATTTTTTTCATTTTTTTTTTTTTTTTTCCATTGTAACACCTACAGAACACACACATTTATTTAAAGACCTGGCAGAAAACTTGATTGTGTATTATATGGCTCAGGCAGAATGAACCACAGCTAATTTACTGGCAGGCTTGGATACAGAGCAAGCCAGAGAGAGAGAGAGAGAGAGACAGACAGACAGACAGACAGAGACAGAGAGAGAGAGACACACAGAGACAGACACAGAGAGGGAGAGAGAGAGAGAGAGAGAGAGAGAGAGAGAGAGAGACACTGAGAGAGACAGACACAGAGAGAGAGACACACACAGAGAGAGAGATGAGAGAGAGAGACGCACAGAGACAGAGAGAGAGAGACACACAGAGACAGACACAGAGAGGGAGAGAGACAGAGAGAGAGAGAGAGCCAGACAGACAGACAGACAGACAGAGACAGAGAGAGAGAGAGACACAGAGATACACACAGAGAGAGACACCGAGAGATGGACAGAGATAGAGACAGACAGACAGAGAGAGAGAGAGAGAGACACTGAGAGAGACAGACACAGAGAGAGAGACACACAGAGAGAGAGAGATGAGAGAGAGAGACGCACAGAGAGGGAGAGAGAGAGACACACAGAGACAGACACAGAGAGGGAGAGAGACAGAGAGAGAGAGAGAGAGAGAGAGAGAGAGTGAGCATTCAGCAGCACAAAATACCAGCGATGGTTTAATAAAGGAAGAACTTTCACTTTGTTTCTGAGATAAAACCTTTAATGTATTATTTATTCTGTTTGAATCTAACTCTCAGCACAGTTCGGTTGGCTGTGTGAACACCCTAACTGCAAGTAATCTTTTGCATTTAATTATCTTTATGAATTATGATTCAGGAAGCAAAATGTACATTGCACTGGATTGGGGCCAAAAGTATTCACATAGCAGATCAGTGTCTTTTTGCACAATACCAGAACTAATTCATGCAGAGAGGCAGCAACACTACCCACCATGCCACTGCACCACCCCGAAACTGATCCATTTAACAGCTCTACAACAAAACAGATTTAGTCCTAGTCCAGATGATCAAAGAAATCTGTTACATCTGGCCTTAAACTGGTGCAAGTCCAAAGGTTCTTTTTAATCTCTGGCCCAAATGTGGCACTGACGCAGTTCAGAAATGGTTCAAACTCGAGTCAGCCACAGTCACATCCTGCATAATTATCCATGAAATCAAATAGCAAAAATGATGGTTTATTAAACACTAATGTCACCACATCTTTATTTTTTTTCTCCCAAAAGTAAAATTAAAAGTTTCTCTTACGAGATTGTGCTTTCAGTGCCGCATTTAGGATCACTGCTGTGGTTGTTGTTGAGTGGTCTTGAGCTGATAGGTAACACTCATTGGCTCAGTGATGGTAAATACTCCCCACCTCCCCAGTCTAATTTCATTTTAAACACTCTGATTTCATGTTTGCGAATGTTTTCATTGGTTGCATGGGTTCTCGTGAACAGCCTCTCTAAGCCCATTTCAGAATGCATGTACACATACAGATTGGCAGTGTACTCAACTTAGTCTAACTTTCTCTCATTTTTCTAATAGGTTTGTGGACACCTGACCATCACGCTCATGTGCTTGTTGAACATCTCATTCCAGATTTAGTCCCCCTTTTTGGAGCGTGGACCTGGGCATTTTGCCCATTCAGCCACAAAAGAAGTAGTGAGGTCAGGCACTGATGTTGGACGAGGAGACCTGGTTTTACAATCGGCATTCCAACTCATCCTAAAGGTGCTCAGTGGGGTTGAGGTCAGGGCTCTGTACAGGACACTCGAGTTCTTCCACTCCAACTCTGGCAAATCTTGTCTTCACGGACCTCGCTTTGTGCACAGGGGCATTGCCTTGCTGGAACGTGTTTGGGCTCCTTAGTTCAAGTGACGGGAAATTGTAATGGTACAGCGCACGCAGAAAGACGTTCTATACAATCGTGTGCTTCCGACTTTGTCGTAACAATTTGGGGAAAGAACCACATATGGGTGTGACGATGAGGTGTCCACATACCTTCGGCCATACAGTGTATGTGTTCTGAGTTTGCTGACTGAAAGGGGTTCGGTGAGATTAACATCGGTCTAATCTGAGACCGCTCATGAGAGGACGTCTCAGGACAACTCGAACCAACATCCAGTAGTAAAGCGTACTTGGTATGTATTATGTGTTGGGAGCGGAAATTTTTGACAGCCGAGCTGCTAAACTGACATATGAGATGGGAAATGAGTGCTGAAGCAGAGAGCTGGATCGCAGCAGAAGTAGAACGGGTTACGGACTTAAAAAAAAAAAAAAAAAGGAATTATGAATAGAGTTCACAAAACCGTGATGATTCCACTTAAACAAACTTGCTTTTTCTACCTATTAGTTTTTTGCTTGTGGACAAAACAAGAAAATAAAATGGAAACAAAGGTATCATATTTTATTCAGATTCTGATGACTGATGGGTAAGAAAACACCCAAAGGTGAGTCATGAGTGCAGATGTGAAAATGTTTCATTCTAGTCAAATTATAGGGAGAAAAGTGTTATTGTGCTAATGTAGCTCTAAGCAGAGCTAACAAGGCATGTACGTTTTCCTATATATGACTGCCCTCTAATATCACTCCTCTATCTGTTTGACTCTCTTTTCCTCACTCACGCTTTCTCTATCCCTCATATATGTCTTTCTCCACTCCCTCACTGTATATCATCTTGTCTCTGTGTGACTGCTTATGAATAATTCATCAATAAAAGTGAGGGATGGAAGCCGGAATGCAGCGCTGGGAGAAGTGATGGGTAAAAGGGCAGATCTGTCTGATATACTAAGCTGCAGTGTGACCCTCTAGTTCATGGTCACGCTGTCTCGGTGCTGACGTGGGTTCCAGAAAAATGCTTCTGCTGTCCTTGCCTTCCAGACTGTGATTCATGCAAATGATCATTACTCAGTGTTTTAATTTTGATTTATTAAAATAATAGCACTACTTTTGGAAAGCAGACATTGCTGCGATTTGCCCTCTGGGGTTATGTTATGCAGTTTCGGTCTTGTTATGCAGCGAAGGAGAGTTTTAATCTAGACAATGAGACCGTGAAGGACGTCGAAGGTTACGCAAATGAGATGCCACGCACAGTCTGCATGGAAACGAAGTGTGATCCTTTAAGGAGATGTGTGAAGCATAACCACATACAGTATTTGCATGCCTTGGGATTTTATCACTGCGTTTCATCCATTCCTTTAACGAACCTTGCACACAGCAGGAGTTTCACAGCTGTTAATTTTTACTGGTTGACCGGTAATTTAAAAAAAAATAATTAAAAAAAAGTACTCGATTAGCTTGACCGCGAAAAGTGCTTCAGGACATCGCTATTTTAGGCTGTTTTATTCGTGTAATGAAAATGCTGATAAACAACAGCTAGGGATGCATGAAAGTACACTTCAGTTAGCAGCCTTTCAGAGGTTTTCAAGCTAAGTTGGTAACAATGAAAATAATAGCTGAAATCATTGATTCTGGAGCTGAGAGTGCACTGCATGGAAGCTCATGTCCATCAATAGAGTTCTCCTTATAACTCAGTAAGAGGTCATCCTTGGAGGAGACGTCTACAGCAGCGTCTGGGAGGTTTTACCAGGCTGATTATGACCTGCAAGTTGAACCGCCATGTTGTGCAGCATCAGTACCCTCCAAAGGCTCTAAACTAGCTAAGTGGTGATCCAATCCAAGATTTTATTCAGATTTAAAGGACAACAAATCTAACTGAAGTAAGAATTTTTTTTTGGGTGTGGGATTAAAAAGGAATTTGCAGTGGCTCTGTAGCCTGTCCATTCTAGTGTTGTCCCTGAGAACTTTACCAGTCTCCTTCACTTTCACCATGATTGCTACGTGAAATCTTCCCAACCAAATGGCAACATCTTTTATAATAAAACCTGGTGCAACTTGTTCTCATACTGATTTCCCTTCACTCTATCTATATAGGTGATTTAAGGTACAGTAGAGGAAGGAAATGAAACGATGGTGTATTAGGTGCATTGCTGATTAAAAGCATTATTTAATGGCCCAAGGCAAATTCATGATTTTGACGGCCAATTAAAAACTTTAAAAGTGCCTCAGTGAAGCATGTTTCATGGTTACAGCTTAAAAAAAAAACAGCATTAAGAAGAACCGACGGTCTTGTCTGAATATAAACATTATTAAATGTTTTTTTTTTCCGGGACACTTATCCTTCAGCTGCCAACAATATTGTCATGATAACAGAATTTGTCCTCAGTACTAAAACCACATTAAGTATCACAATACAGATCCTACACTGATGCCATCCATGTCAGGACAGAAAACTGATTGAAAATACATAATAACAGAACATGGAAAATAAAATAAAAAATCTCGATACCTGTTCAAGATCAGTTTTAAACGAATACATATTGATGCACAAGAACGTTGAGGAGCATAAGTGTGAATATGCGTTTATGTGTGCATGGTGCCCTGTGACTCACTGGCATCCCTTCCTTTTTGAATTCCCTCCACGAGCCCAGTGACTAGCCACTAGCTGCTTTGACTACCCACATTCTCATGATGGTCATTGTGTGTCCTTGTAGCTTTGCTTTATGCTATGTTTACAGGATAATTGATTGGTTACAGTCCTTGGGTTTCTAATTGGCCTCTGGAAATTAAGAGCATGAACCTGTGTGTTATTTAGCACTTAGTCTAGTTTTCGCAACAGCTGCTAACTCATGCACTATGAAATCTCACTGTGTTACACTACAAAACAGTTAGATCTAGCTTTTAGTTAAAAATCCCTCAACCCAAATATAGCGATTATTATAAAACCATGCATTTTTAGTTCTGAAATCTGATTGGCTGTGTTGCATTTGAAGCCATTTTGAAGTCCTTGATATGCGCAAACCTGTGACCACATGCGGCAGGAATTTAACCAGTGATCGTAATTAATAAGTCAGTTCCCAAATTGTTTTGGAGAAACAGACCTACATGCGAGTTTTTTTTTTTTAAATTCAAACACTAAATATAATACTGTAGGAAAACTGTTTCGTGTTAGTACTCATTACCAGTCTAGAATAGTACATACAGTAAGTATGTGGTTTGAGACAGCGCTAGTTTCCTTGATAGCGCATAGTGAAAAGACTAAAATAGTATGCGCACTCTTAATCTAAATGTGACAAATTGCGGTATTGTTGCAGTATCGGTAATTCGGTCTCTCAATACTTTTTCAGTACCAGCGTGGCTCGGTACAACAAATGAAGCTGGTTTATAAATGAATGGGAAAGGATAATTAGCATATAGAGTGTTCAGTACTAAAAGAATAAAAAAAAAATTGATACAATTTTTAAAATTTATTAACGTTATGAATTATATTCAGCGCTAGCTTTCAAATTTAGAAGAAGCGTGTCTGATAACGGCACCTAATTTTCACAACAAAAGTAAGGCTGCATAAAATCAAATATTCCAATGTAGTTGATTATTCATGACAGTTGAAGTTGGAAGGATGAATCGGCTTAAATGTAGCTGGTAAATGAGAATGGCTGTTACAAATATCGTTTCACATTTAACATCTACTGACTTTCTCTTCTCGGGCTAATCTAATGATTGTTCTCGGTTACAGTAACAGCTGATTTGAAATTACAAATAAGGAGTTTGATGCATTTTCTAGCATGAGAAAACTGTACTAAATCACATAGACATTTAAGCCAAAATTAAACAGGCTAAGAATTAAAGATTAAACTCAACCGGCCTCGTTAAACCATGAAGTTTCTGCACATATTTTACTGCCGCATTGAAAAACTGTCACGCCAAATGAATTAAATGTACATGAGATTATATCGTTAACCGTTCTGCATATTTCACTGACCAAGCAGGTTAATGCTCGTGCTGCCATGAACGGTATCTCTGATTTATGCAGACTGCATTGCGCTATTCTTTGACTGATTTGAGTGAAACTGTCAGCGTTTTAGTTTTAGGTTTTGTTTTATTTCTCTCTTTGCCACCATCATTCAAAGTTCTGTCTAACAGAGAGCGCATGGCTCAGTGCTGCTGTTGCTCCCAAGTGGTTTCACTATGTACTGTATGAGTGGACAACATGGCACTACTGACTCCTATTGTGCGTTTTTTGAAGTCTTTTCGGGGTCAAAATGGGAGTCGCCGTCTTGCAAGAAATGAGCCAGAGTCTGTGCAGTTGAGACTTGGAGCTAGCGCATGCGCAGTAAATACAGCTTGATGGGCAGTGGGTCCGCCTCTCACATACGCATACGACCTATGTGCGTGCTCATGATGATTTACTGCAAAGTTTTCAACTTAAACTCAAAGAGGGAAATACAGCGTTATTGATTAATATGTAAAATGCTAAACTGCAGTTGTATATTTTTCACAAATATATTGGTTTTACCGTCACCAGGAAATGATTAAGTCATGATTAGCTGAGCTCCCATTTGCTGGCTAGCTGACATTATGAATCATTTTAATCAACGTGATGTAAGTATAAGTAGCTAATGTAAGGTAATATAAAGTAGCTAATGTACCAAGTAAAAGTATGCTGGTAAACCACAGTTTACGCCATCACTTTGTTACTTCACATTGGTTTGCTAGTTATAATACCAGTACAACATGCCAGCTTGGACGTCAGAATCACCTCATCAGCCATGCCCTTTTATTTATCACCAAACTCCTATAAAACGCATTTATCATAAGAAAACATACTGGGGGAGAAATGAAGGTCAGCTGAACTTCAACACAAACACCAGAACACTATTCATGAAAATAATTTGTGGAGCTGTAGCTTAAAGTAGAAATTTGCCCTGGGTCCCAGGGTACAGCTCAGTCAGCTCCCTAGTTCAGTAGTCGGGGCACTGATCAGGGAGTCGGCCATTTTAAGGGCTGTCTGGATCGCAAAATGCTTCCAGTGCACTGGAACGTTAGCTACCTAAAAAAAATCCCACAATGCACCGCAAAAACCAGGGAGCATCGATGCTCACTATGTTCCCTTACTGGTCATATTTTCTGAAGCCTCTCAATTCGGAAAAAAAATAAATAAACATTTAAAAAGCCCGACATGTTGCACTGTTCGCCTCACACCTCCAGGGTTGGGGCTTCGATTCCCGCCACTGCACTTTGTGTGTGGAGTTTGCATGTTCTCCCTGTGCTGCGGGGGTTTCCTCCGGGTACTCCGGTTTCCTCCCCCAGTCAAAAGACATGCATGGTAGGCTGATTGGCATGTCCAACGTGTCCATAGTGTATGAATGTGTGTGAATGTGTATGTGATTGTGCCCTGCGATGAATTGGCACCCTGTCGAGGGTGTACCCCGCCTTGTGCCCGACGCTCCCTGGATAGGATAGGCTCCTGCGACCCTGTAGGATAAGCACTATAGAAAATGGATGGATGGATAGTAAAAGTGGGGGTCACATTTTCCTCACACCACCAGGGTTGGGGGTTCGATTCTGGGTGCTTTGGTTTCCTCCCCCAGCCCAAAGACACGAGTTGTAGACTGATTGGGATTTCCAAATTGTCCTTAGTGTGTGAATGTGTGTGTGATTGTACCCTGCGATGGGTTGGCAACTCGTCCACGGTGTCCCATGCTCCGTGCCCCGAGTTCCCTGGGATAGGCTCCAGGCTCCTCATGACCCTGTGGTACGGAAAATGAATGGATGGATGGATGGATGGATGGATGGATGGATGGATGGATGGAATAAGTGGAATAAAACACTTCAAGGTGGCAAAACTGTGGATTATTTCTGCAATAATAACACGGTCTGTTGTGTTTTATTCCTTATATCTACACCTATAGTTATGAGCATTTTATTTTATGATCAGGTGTAAAGCCCTACTGGGAGAGCTAGCCCAAGACACTGCAGCAGCTGCAGTGCTCACTGATCATCCTAATAACTCTATTTTAGTTTCATTAGGTTTCTGATGTCCATCATAGCTCACTTCCATTCAAAATCATGCATATGCCTTCTTCTCTCATTCACTGTATAATTGAATGTGTTACATTGTGCGCACAGCACAGCAACCGCGATCTCCTAATGTGCCATTTTGTTATGCTAATTCTCACAAGTGGACTCTGGGTTTATCTTTTTATATTCGCACACTATAAGCAAAGTGTTTATATCCGAGTCCATGGACACACACATTCATGTTTGTCTTCCTATCCTGGCGAGGACCTCGCATTGACCGCATTATTCATCCAGCTAATTAACGCTACGCCTGAACCTGAATCCAAGCCTAATCTTAACCTCAGTAACCAAAACAAAACCTTTTGGCTCTTGTGAGGACCAGCCAAATGTCCCCACAAGGTCAACACTGTCAGATATTCCTATCCTTGTGGGGACCAGCCAAATCTCCTGGCCTTATTTCATACATTTTTCTTTTATTATTTTATAGAATATTAAAAAAATATATATTTTTATGTCTTAGTGGAGACCAAATGTCCTCACAAGGATAGGAATATCTCACAGTGTTGACCTTGTGGGGACATTTGGTCTGCACTAAAACATAAAAAGATTTTTTTTATATATATATTCTATAAAATAATAAAAGAAAAACACATCAAATAAAGCCAAATGTGGCCAAAAACGCTGCAGTATCATGCATTTCTATCGTTATTGGTCCTCAAACATGGATAAATACATATCTAAACACACACACACACACACACACACACACACACACACACACCTGCCTGCTGTTTATCTGAAGCTGCCTCAAATTCTAATTCAGGTCCAGATCGCGTTATTGGTCAGGTAGTAAATTAACAATGAGAAGCATGTCCTTGTGTGTGTGTGTGTGTGTGTGTGTGTGTGTGTGTGTGTGTGTATCTTGTCATATAAGCTATTCTCAATGCATTTCTCTCCAAACACGTTCCCTGTAATGATGACACTGTTGTATAGATTCGTCTTCTATTCCATACATTTTTTTTGACACCCAGTCAAGAAACATTTCCGTCAGCGCTTTAGACAGACGGCGCATTTCGATCATTGCTGCCATGCTGCATTTTATTTATCATTATTCACTTCAGAGCCATTTGTGCCACTTTTTTATTTCTCCTGGGAAATCTGCCCCCCCCCTCCCCTCCCCCCATCACTTCCTTCTTTTGTTTCCTTGCTGTATTACCCCCATGAAAACATGTGTCGTTGCTGCAGGCAGGTCAAGTGCATTGCACAATTTTTCAGATGCTGTGTTTTGTATCAGGGAAGATTTTCCAGGATGTAACTATTAGTGGGCATCTGAATACATGATTGGATCTTAAAGCAATTTAAGGACAGGAGATGTGGGATTATTTCCTACTGTGCTCTATGCGCTTGTTCTAATACATTGTCATTTCCATTTCCGTGTGTGTGTGTGCGCGCGTATGTGTATGTGTGTGTGTGTGTGTGTGTGTATATTTGTGTGTATATATATATATATAATATGTATATATACAGTTGTGTTCATAAATTTACATTAACACAGATCATTAAAATTGCATTTAGTTTCTCATTTAGTTCTGTCCTGAATAAACTGTTTCACATAACAGATGTTTACATAAAGTCCACAATACACAATAATAACTGAATTTACACAAATGAACCAGTTCAAAAGTTTACATACGCTTTATTAACGTGTGTCGTTACCTGGATGAACCACGACTTGTTGTGTTTATGTTTTGTGAGAGTTGTTCACGAGTCCCTTGTTTGTCCTGAGAAGTTAAACTGCCCGCTGTTCTTCAGAAAAATCCTCCAGGTCCTGCACATTCTTTGCTTTTCCAGCATCTTCTGCATATTTGAGCGTTTTCCAACAACGGTTATATGATGCTGAGATGACATCTTTTCACACTCAGGACAACTGAGGGACTTGTACACGACTATTACACAAGGTACAAACGTTCACTGATGTGTTATGAGTTATGAGAGTTCCTGTCAGTTTGAACCTGTCTGGCCATTCTTCTCTGGCCTCTTGTCATCAACAAGGCATTTCCAACCTCAGAACTGACACTCAGTGGATGCCATGGTCAAAATCACTACGATCACATTTTACCCCCATTTCTGTTGTTTGGTGTGAACATTAAAGCTCTTGACCTGTATTTGCGTGATTTTATGCACTGCAGCGCTGCCACATGATTGGCAGTGTCTGGGGGGGGGGAAATGAATTGAAAATGAATTGTCAGAGCACTCCTGTGAGATTGGTACAGAGTGGCATCATGGTGTGTGTGTGTGTGTGTTTGTGTGTGTGTGTATTAGTACAGAATCATTTCACACTCTACAGGAGTCATAGTGTCACACAGTGAGACTAGGGACTACATTTGATCTGCAAAGTGATAGCAGCCATTGCAGGCTTTCAGAGGTCAATGAGCCGCAGCACAGAGGAGCTTTCAGTTCATCTCAGTGCTTCTCATTCAGCCTGCCAGCCTGAGAGACTAGAGCTGGGTGTGGGCTTAGGAGAAAGAAGGATGTACATGGATATAGGAAGTGGCAAACAAATCGAGGAAATCCAGTTGCCTAGGTGGAAGCGTTCAAAGAACCAAGATTCCACTTGGTTTTTATTCTGATTATTCTGTCTTTTTATATCTGTTTCTATTATTGCATCAAATTAATTCGCATAATAATAATAATAATAATAATAATAATAATAATAATAATTTACTTAGGGTTCCTCATGTGAAGGAAGTAATAGTTTTTTTTGTTTTTTTTTACCTTAGCTCCTAAACTGTAAATCCTTTCATTACAACACACTTCTCTAACCTTAACCCTAGAGTTTTACCCAGTTTGCCTTGTTCTGTAAAAATGTTTTCCAAATTTTTTTTAGTCCTTTCATTCAAACTGGCTACATACCACTTATGTTGAGCTAATTTGCTTCATTTATTTATTTGTTTGTTTGTTTGTTTGTTTATTTATTTATTTTTGGACGCAACCCCTATTTTCAGAAAATTACTTAGAATCAAGTTAATATCCTCCTGACTTACATACATTTCGGTGATAACTATTTGGGGTGCTACCATATGTGATTAGTGCATCATAACAGTTTGAACTCATGCACACTTCCGATATACAGTCATGTGAAAAAATAAGTACACCCCATGGAAATTGTTGGCTTTTTTGACGTTTGGACAAGCTTTTCAGGAGAAGCACTTCATACCAACTGTGAAGCACGGTGGTGGAAATGTAATGGTTTGGGGTTGCTTCACCGCAACTATGAATTCTGCATCATATCAAAGAGTGCTTGAAGATAATGTGAGGCCATCTGTCTGAAAGTTGAAGTTGAACTGAAAGTGGAAACCTTTCAACAGGATAATGATCCTAAGCACACTAGCAAATCCACTAAGGAATGGCTCAAAAAGAAGAAACGGAGGGTTATGGAATGGCCTAGTCAAAGCCTGGATAATGCCAGAACCTTTTCTATCTTTATTATGAAATTGCAAAGTATACAAATAAAGTGGAAAAACTAATACTTTGTTGATGCACCTTTTGATTTTATTATTTTTGGGTAACGGTCTATCAGCATGGCACATCTTGACTTGGCAATATTTTTCCACTCTTTCGTGTAAAAACATTCTAGATCCATCAAATTGTGAGAGTATCTCTTGTGCACAGCCCGCTTCAGGTCACTCCACATATTTTTAGTTGGATTCAGGTCTGGGCTCTGGCTAGGTCATTCAAAGACCTTGAGCTTCTTTTGCTGAAGCCATTCCTTTGTTGATTTGGATGTATGCTTTGGGTCATTGTCCTAATGAAAGGTGAAATTCCTTTTAATCTTCAGCTTACTAGCAGACGCCTGAATCTTTTGCGTTCAGCTTGACTGGTATTTGTAGCTAGTCACTTTTCCTTTCACCTTGATAAACGCCCCAGTTCTGGCTTAATAAAAGCAGCATGACACTTCCTCCACCATGCTACACCATGGGGATGGTGTTCTTTTATTGATATGCTTTTTTGCGCCAAACCTCCCTTTTGAAATCGGTCTCATCAGGCCATAACACATTTTTCCACATGGTTTGGGGTGATTTAGTACGGCGTGGATGTGAGAAAGGATTTTTGTCAGAAAGGTCTTCCGTCTAGCCACCCTACTCCAAAGCCCAGACATGTGAAGAATATGAGAGATTGTTATCACATGCAGAGAGTAATCAGTACTTGTCAGATATTCCTGCAGCTCCTTTAATGTTGCCGTAGGTCTCTCGGCAGCCTCCCTGATGAGTTTTTGTCTCGTGCTTTTGTACATTTTGGAGAGACGTCCTGTTCTTCGTGATGTCACTGTGGCGCTCAATTTTCTTCGCTCGTTGATAATGGCATTCACAGTGTTCCATGATACAGTTAATGTTTTGGAAATTCTTTTATAACCCCTCTCCTGATTGATTTCTTTTGACACGTGAGATACCGTGCATGCTTTGTACTGTAAGCTCTTTGCAGACCATGGCTTCAGCAGTCAGATGAAACCAAAAAAACTATTGTTATATTATTTTTTTAAACAATAATTATTTTTTCCTATTCTTCTCAAAAATGTTTCTGATTGTTTTCCACTTAATTTTTATACGTTGTAATTTCACATCTTGATTTCATTTTTTTCCCCCATCACAAAAGCCTGACATTTTTACAGAGGTGTGTAGACTTTTTATATCTTCTCTATCTCAGTCAGCCTGTTAATGACGTTATGGTCTATTGCTCTTAATCCTCAACCATTTTCCAGTCTTTGACACCAGTCACCCACTGTAGCAGTATGTAACTAAATTCTTTTTTTTTATTTGAATTTTTATTAGTTGTCCAAGAACATTTTTGGTTACAAGAAGACTCAGGAACAAAGGGTTTCCACCTCACACTGACCCTCTGTTTTACCCTCGCAGGTGCTCAAGGGCAGTAAGAAGCTGTGCATGTCAGTGCGCTCCATGGGCCGCATCCCAGGCGGTTATGTCACGAATCACGTGTACACGTGGGTGGACCCACAGGGCCGCAGTGTGTCTCCTCCTCCAGACCTGCTGGAGCACCACAGCGCTACCCTGAACAGAAACCTCGGCCAACAGCGTAGCCACATGCAGCTGCTCCAGGACGGAGACGAGAAGAAGGTGAGGTGGGACGTAAATATCCTCAGCATCTGAATGTATTATGGTTAAACTCACTCAAAACAGCCTGTGCAGATTATTTCACTAAAAATGTAATAATAATTAAAACCGCCATTAACTCTCCTAATACTGCGTCTCCTCCCCTTAGCATGGGGCAGCATGAGTCCAGCTCCAATGGGCCTCAATTAGCATGTGACGCTAGGTACATTAACAACTCTTTGGAGCTAAACAGTTGTGTGACATCTAGAACAGGAAGCAAATCAACAGAACATTGGTATATTTTTAAATAGTTGGCAACTCAAAAGAGGTATTTCAATGGAATTTAAAATGTATGCAGCTATGAATGAGGACTTCATGAAGACTAACGTTTCTTGAACAGTTTGCAGATGTAAAAGTTTACTCCTCTATAATCTGTATGATGTATTTATTCAGAATTTTTTTTTTTTTTACCAAGAGTTGCTCAACAGTTTGAGCAGGCTTCAACTTGACCCTGAGTAATTATGCAGATGTCTGTTCGCTGCCTAGACGAGGAGCGCTAAACGAAGCATGAATTTATTCTCTCATTTGAAGTAAATCGTTGCTGTTATCTCTGTATAACAATATTCTGCATTGCTAACCACTGGTCGTAATCTCCCTGACATCTGAGAGCAGCTGGCACATTCACTTTCCTTTAAGTCCTGCTTTATCTACTGTATCAAACGGGAATCTCAGCACCGAGCTCTGTAATAACGAGCAGCGACTAACAGAGAACACTTCATTCAAGACACACAATAAATGAGCTTATGCATGTGAGCTCTCTGGCAGCAGCTAAAGAGAGATAAGCTCTCGGTGCTACACAATGATTAAACCAGTTTGATTTTGTGTACAGAGTGTCCAGAATGTGTCGAGAGATTATTTTATTCTGACACTTGTTAAATATGTGTGAGCTGCAACGCTTACATTGAGTCTTGACAATCAGCTCCTTATCCTTAGTAACTAGTGTTTTAGATATACAGTATAACGTAAGAGGCATAGCACGAGACTAATATGGTTTAATGGCTTAATCTAGACTCAAAACCTGATCAGAAAATCACTTAGGCTTGTTTGATATAACAGTTTTATCATCTGTACACAATATTACGCCGCAGTCATATCCAGTGACGTTTTCTCCGATTATATTATATTATATTATATTACCAGATCTGCCAGTGTTTACGCATTGTGTGTAGGAGCTCCACAATTTACCGTCGACAACAAAGTGTCAGATCTACAGTGCCCTCCACTAATATTGGCACCCTTGGTAAATATGAGCAAAGAAGGCTGTGAAAAATTGTCTTTATTGTTGAACCTTTTGAGCCTTGGTTCAAAAAATTCGCAAAAATACTCTGCTCTCATGGATATTAAACAATTTCAATCACAACACAGGTTTGTGTCAAAAAATATATATCTTTGTTAAATATAGGTGTGCAACAATTATCGGCACCCCCATGAATTCATATGAGAAAAATATTTGAATTATCCATCCATCCATCCATCCATCCAACTTCTATACCGCTTAATCCTTTTCAGGGTCACGGGGAACCTGGAGCCTATCCCAGGAAGCGTCGGGCACAAGGCGGGGTACACCCTGGACAGGGTGCCAATCCATCGCAGGGCACACACACACACACACACACACACACCCATTCATACACTACGGACACTTTGGACACGCCAATCAGCCTACCATGCATGTCTTTGGACTGGTGGAGGAAACCGGAGTACCCGGAGGAAACCCCCGCAGCACAGAGAGAACATGCAAACTCCGCACACACAGGGCCACGGTGGGAATCGAACCCCCGACCCTGCAGGTGTGAGGCAAACATGCTAACCACTAAGCCACCGTGCGCCCCTATTTGAATTATTATTCCCCAAAATTCTTTTAGTACAACTGGGTGCCTGGGGACAGGAAATTGTTCAGCCATGACGTCCTGTTTCACAGGGGTATAAATATGAGGTAACACATAGGCCAAATTTAAGAGTACAAAAAGGAAAACATTTAAAATCATGAAATGACTCTTTTAATGCTGTACTGCAATGCATGGACACTTGTGGTCACTCAGAAACCGGGAATGCTCAATCTTTTGCAGCCAGAAATAACTTTCAGTGGAAGAAAAAAAGGCTCAGTTTACACATCTGTCTCCTAAATCTGACTTTCTGGAGTTTATTGCCCCTCCCTGTTTTGCCTCAATCTCCATTAGGGTGCCAGAATCTGCTAAATATTATTTTAGGCGGATTTTTATGACTTGCTCGTGAGGCTATAAATCTCTCAACTGCTGGAAATTGCCCAAACAGCCCATGAGACCGTGGGTGCATTAGAGCGGAGGAAAAGAGTCCGTCTCTTTCCCTAAACTGATTGATCATTCTGTTTGCAGAGCAATATATAAGGTAATTGTGAGAAAGTTCCCAGTCTGCACCCAGAGTTCCAGTAAATACTAAGAGTCCTTGTGTAAGTTGAAATGCATTTAGCTGAACACAGTGGGGACATATAT
>JANDJT010000081.1:3670010-3687510 GCA_024331685.1 Stegophilus panzeri | reverse complement strand
TTATACTTGGTCATTTATTTATTGAGGAAAATGATCCAAAGGGTTGATGGCTGTCTGTAAAAACAGGCTTTTCTTACCTTCATGTGCCATATGGAGGAAGCAATAATTCTGAGGAGCAGTTCCTATAAGAAGACCCATTTCATTCTCATTCAGCCAGGTTACAGTCATAAATGTAAAATTAGATTTTCACTCACACAGGAGATTATTTACTATAAAAGTGCTCTAACGTCTCTTTAAGCCTTTCATTCTCTAGGCGCAGGCAGTTAACGTTGACATAAATGAAGTCTGACAGCATTCTACCTTTGAATTTACTAAAAGATCAAATGGAGCAGTTTAGTGTGTGTGTGTGTGTGTGTGTGTGTGCGTGCACGCACTATATTTACATACATATTAATGAATCTACTCATTCTACTCAATCTACTAATCTATCATTGCATTTACATCTGTCTCAGGTGAATCTGGTGCTGGATGATGGTCGCTCTCTGGGTCTGATGATCCGTGGAGGAGCCGAATACGCTCTGGGGATCTACATTACTGGAGTGGACCGAGGTTCTGCAGCAGAGTGTGGCGGGCTAAAGGTAAAGCCTCACCTAGACCTCCATATCCATATCCTCCTCAATCTAATTCTCCCCAGCACTGACTCCCATAACGGTCTGCACTTATACGGCGCTTTTTTAACCTTAGCGGTTCCAAATCGCTTTACACTGGTTCTCATTCACTCACACACTCACACACCAGTGGAGCAGAGCTGCCATGCAAGGCGCTAGCTTGCCATCGGGAACCCCAACTTGGGGTTCAGTGTCTCCCCAAGGACACTTCGGCATGTGGAGTCACGTGGGCCGGGAATCAAACCGCCGACCCTACGATTAGTGGACAACCCGCTCTAGCACATGAGCCACAGCCACGCCATACTAGTTCTCAACTGCACAGCTTCACCTCTGTGAACGTTTCATGTTTCTGATGTTTGTTTTGCGAAGGCACTGTGAGAAAGTCACACCTATCACACGTAATAGCAAGCTTTTAGACATCTTCAGTCAGAATGACTAAAGTTTTTATAGCTGTGCTTAACATATTGGGATCTTTACCCACCGTGATGTACTGTATATGAAAATATACAGTGTTGATCCTAAAGTCTGCGACCACATTTAAAATTGGAAATAAAAACAGAAGGTTTATATATATTTATATATAATAAAAGATCAACTTTTATATATTTATATATCCATCCATCGAGTTACTGTACCACTTTTCCTACACAGGGTCGCGCGGAGCAAATATATGTGTGTGTGTGTGTGTGTGTGTGTGTGTGTGTGTCTCTCTCGGCGGTCTTTCGCACCGTCAATCGGGCGTTCGTTTTCTCTCTCCTTCACTTCCAGCCTCGCCATTTCTCTTCTCTGATCCAATCTTCCGCTTACGTACATGTCTCTGTCAGGCCTCTGTGCTAAAGGCAACACATTGTGAGGCTGTTTGTGTACCGTGTGTGCGCGCTGACCGAAACAGGTGTCTAGCCGGTGTCGCACTCACATCGGTCAGCTTAGACGTGCTTGTTAGCCCCTCACAGACTGCAGATGGATTCAGAGTCAGCCTGGCACTATGCAGCTCCATGTCACATTTACACTCATTTATTTATTTATTTTATTATTGTTTTTTGGGGACAAGCTGGTTTTTAGATTTATTAGCCACCTCCATTTGTAATTCTTCGAGCCCTCTGCTTCCTGAAAGATGAACTGCAATGGCACTGAAAATGCCGAAATGACCTTACCATTCTCTTCAATAGACTCTACCTGCTCTGTCGAAACGATGTGTGTGGGCAGCCTGGGAAAACTCAAGCGTGTCTGTCTTTTTGCAGTTTAAAATCTGCTTGCCCCAAAATTGAGGAAAATAAATAAATAAATAAATAAATCACAATTCAAGATTTCACTCCAGTTTCATTGAAAGATGCGATTTCTGTCTCTAAATTTATAATCTAATCTACTGGGGGGGGGGAAACAAGATTACGGACACATTTTACAGGATCATTACATTAACAGTGTAGAAATGAGATCTCACTTTGATTATCAGCATCATCCACATCTGTCTCTGAGGACAAATTCACTCCACTGATCTCTGTTCATATACGTTATGATGAAATAATTCCCGATTGACTCACTCACTTCTGTTCTGCAGTTATTAATGTCTTTTCATCAGGCCATTTAAAGACTTGTACAGAGTGTGTACTGTAAGCGCTCTTCTCTGTTTTGATGGTTAACGAGCAGGAGCATTACAGACAGGCTGATCAAGCTTATGTTCATTCTGCAATGGCATTTAAGTAGCAGGTTTTTATACATCTTTAGTCAGAATGACTAAAGATTTATAGCTGTTTTTGTTAAACTGGATCCTTTTCCAACATGATATACTGTATATGAAAATATACAGTGGGATCCTAAAGTCTGAGAGCACATTTAAAATTGAAAATAAACTGAAGGTTTATATATATATATATATAATGTGTGTGTGTGTGTGTGTGTGTGTGTATATGTATATATATGTATATATATGTGTGTGTGTGTGTGTGTGTGTGTGTGTGTGTGTATATGTATATATATGTATATATATATGTGTGTGTGTGTGTGTGTGTGTGTGTGTGTGTGTATATATATATATAAATTAACCTTTATATATTTATATACCCATCCATTGATTTTCTGTACCGCTTATCCTACACAGGGTTGCGTGGAGTGAAAACAACAACAACAACAACAACAACAACAACAACAAAACAAATGTAATTGTAATATTTCAAAGATTCTACTTCTCACTCAGATCGTCAGTAATATAATTTGTAGTGAAAATTGTCATGTTAAATGCAGAATAAAAGCATTTTCACTACTGCTCTCAGACTTTTGGACCCCGCTATTAAAGTAGAGATGGTGAAGTTTATTACTGGCAGAAAATCTTTTTCCAGATTTTAGCCACAGGTCATTTTTATTTATTTATTTTTTTAAAGAAATGCCTAGACGACAATTGACTAGTTCTGGTCCAGAAAACAATGTGAGCAGAAAATCGACTCGTGGGTCACAGGTATCTGAAATGATTAACCGTTATTATTGGTCCAGAAACACTTTTATCCATTACACAGTGCATCTTCAAAACTTTCTCTCGCGTTCTTTTTGATAAGTGTCCCTGCTGTGAGCGTGTGCGTCGCCGCTGAGTAACAATGCTGTGTAATTTACTCCGACAACCTGCCTTTATTCCATTTTCACAGCACATTGCTTCTCCATTTGGCGCTTTGATTTGAGATGAATCTCATCATTACATAGGGTCATGGACATTTCAAGCTTATGGAGGAATGGTTGTGTTCTTTCGAGGCAAACATTTAGATTTAACCGAATCAGAAGATCAGGCGGTGTGTTTTTATCAGAGCTGCTGGAATGAATCCATATAAAGAGAGCGAGAGAGATGAACGGAGAGAGCCGAGGATGTTTGTCTTAAGGTAGGGGGCCTTGTATTGTCTGAAAACCGTGATCAGCACATCACAGCTCACACACCTGCGAGAAGATTAAACGCCCAGAGCTTTTAATTGGCGCCGTGTTTGTGTTCACATGAGCGCACAAAGATGCATCAACAGTCGCTCATATTTACACAAGCAGTTGCAGATCATCGGATGGGCCGTATCTGAACACACACACAAAATGAACTGATTATATTAGGACAAATCTAATGTGTTCTGTGGAAAGTTGGAGGAAGGTTTAAGAATAAATAGCTCAATGGCTCTAATACATAGACACGACGTTATGGTACACATTTAAATAATGTTCATGAAATTAATTAGTCCTGAGGGTTCCATGAATTTATTATTATTATTATTATTTATTTATTTATTTATTTATTTATTTTTTGCAGTGGCTACAAATACTTTAAGAGCCCCTGGTGTAAGGGACAGCTATCACTAAAGATTAAAGGCCTTTCTCTTTAAATACAATAGAATAAGGTCTTGCAGACTTGTGAAAATGCCGGTCCGGGGTTGGCTTCACGTGAACTCGAGTGTACGCCACTCTGTGTGTGAAAGTGATCCACTCCAGGGGCTAGCTGTCATAAATTGTCCCGTCTGAACTTGTCATATTGCTCCATATTTTCCCATTTTACAGTGTCTGGGAAAGGCACATTGTATGTGCAGATCAGACAGACGTTCTTCTTGATAAATCAATTTAAGGAAGCTTTAAAAAAAAAAAAAAAAAAAGTGATGAAATTTTTTTTAATTATTTCTTTATAGGTAAAAAAAAAAAAAAAAAAGTGAGCAGTTTTAAATGAAAGGATTCATTTGGACTAGATTATATTCAAATAAAAAAATAATTAAACTAAACATTAATAAAGACAACAGTGGGTTATTTTTGATTATATACCGTGTTGTGAAAAAGTATATGCCCCCATCCTGCTTTCTTCTGTTGTTTTGTAGATCTCATAGTAAATAGTTTCAGAAATGAAAACAAACTCTTAAGATAAAACAAAGGCGACCCGAGTAAACACAAAAAACATTTTTTTAAATGATAGTTATTTATTGAAGAAAAAAAGTTATCTAATACCAACTGTCCTGTGTGAAAAATTTATCTCTCTCCCCCCCCAACATGAAGTTGGTTAAAAGGTCTTACCCAGTAACACACTATGCCAAAGTTGAAAGAAATTCCAGAAATGATGAGGAAGAAGGTGAAGGTGAAATACATCAGTCTGGGAAGGGTTACAAAGCTGCATTTGCTGCTTCAGGGCCTAAAGGAGAATGTCCGGCCTTCAGTCTGTAAGTTGAAACTCAAGCGCAACTGGATTATGTTGCAAGACAATGATCCAAAGCATAGGAGTACGTCCTAGTCCTAGAAGTAAGTGAAAGAATGATTATAATTAGGCCAAGTGTACAAACACCCTACGAGCAAATCGCTGCAAACTATTGGAGTATTTTAGAAGAAGAAGCAAATGCATGTGATTTGTTTGTTGCTAGCGAATAGATTTAATTGTGAAATATTTCGGAAACATTAGACATCACAAAAAGTCAAAGAACCATATACTATTTTATCACAATTCAGAAATCCAAATTCTATGAATTTGAAAACTAGAGAAGCCACTCAACTCCTACATACCACACCATGCTTCATCGGTAATATACTGTTGCATCACCAGAATCTGCATATTGGGCCATGATTGGTTCTTATACTTTATGATGCAACAGCACTTGTCTTTCATGCGTTTAATAAATTTAATTTAATCAATTTAATAACATTTAATAAAATTTAAAAATGAAAATTTTTTTCATCTACAACTGATCCACAAAACACATTTACACAAGCACACATAACGTATAACTTCAATCACAATCACAATGAATCCATCACACAAGCCCTTGGTGCCTACTAGCTGAAAGCATGAACGCAGTCTTATATACATGCCTTGTATTAGTATTAGCGCCAGTGCTTTTGGGTGTGGTTCTACAGCTGAGCCTTGAGATGGAGTAATGATGGATAAGGGATAAATAGAGGAAAGGGTGGGGCAGTGGGCAGCATGGACCCTGGCCATGACAGATCTGGAAATGAGCAAGCAAATTCCTGATCCAGGACACTTGACATTTTGAGTGATGGTGTTGGTGCAGCAGGAGCAGGCAAGTCTTACACACACACTGCATTTATATCAGCAGGATGGATAGAGAGGCTTTCCATTTCACACTGGTTCTCACAGCCATCAGAGATTGGGTTACACAGGGGACTATATATGACATATCCAATTAGATCATATATATATATATATATATATAGAGAGAGAGAGAGAGAGAGAGAAAGAGAGAGAGATAGGTAGATGGATAAGCTAGACTTTTTGATGTCCAGTTATTGTGAACAAACGAACAAGTTTGATTCAAAAGGACACATCTCTAAGCCTACATCTACGTCTTTAATCTCACAGAGGGTTAACCAGTAAGAGGGAGACCCAGAAACAGCACCTGTTGTGTTGCATGCCAAGGAAATAAGATGAGCAAATCTGTCGAACTGATTATTTTCACTGCGCCAGTATACGTCTATCAGGGATCGAGCCGAAGGCGATGATGATGATGATTATGATGTACAAATGTCATTAAAAGAAGCCAGCACTGCCTCCATTATACTCATCTGGGATGGCTGTGATGGATGGATTTAATCCCATCTCCTCAATAAAGATTATGACTATTGTTCACCACAGGCCACACCGGTGTTTGTTACAGCGCATTATGTGTCCTCCTCTTTTATTTTCAGCCCTCGTTCCTGGAACAGGAAATGTATGGTTGTAAAATGCTGGAGGTCTTAATGGCTAATGCCTCCCATAGACTGTTAATGACATGTAATAATGAGGTCACAGTGGGAGCTCTCCTGGATCGTTGGTGTTGGGATGCACATTACACATTCTCATAGATACTCAAATAACATAACACACACCAAGGCAGAAGGTTGGACAGACACACACTTTCCGATAACACCACATCCCAAACTGGTTTTATTTTCCCTTTTATACCACAGTGATCTGCAACATGTTTGTAATGGACATTTACACACATGCGTGTATTGCATCCAGGACTCTGTCTTATGATTTTACGATCATAATTAAACGAGACATAATTAGAAAGGAGAAGGACAAAGGGCAAAAGGTGGCTGCTTGTCATTAGAAACCAATTAAACTCAAAACAACTGGAGTTCTCAAAACTCATCGTAATATAGCTTACTCATTACATCTGGTCCTCCCACATCTTTACTTTCTGGATACTTGCAGGATCCAGCTTGAAAGGGTTTTTAATAATTGTCAGTAAAAACCTATTAAAAGCCTTACTATAAACAATTACTTTGAACCGACAACACCCTTAAGCTCTAAATGCTTGTCTTTGTTTTGAAGGCATTAAAAAAATGTGGCAGAATTTAAAAAAGAGGATTGCGGTCAAAGTAAGAGGTGAAGTGATTTTTTGTGGGAGTGGGTGGGTGTGGTCTGAGTGTATGTGGGAATGGGTGGGTGGGGTCTGAGTGTATGTGGGAATGGGTGGGTGTGGTTAGAGTGTCTGTAAGAAACAGGTGGATGCTGTCAGAGTCTGTGGGAGTGTGCAGGTACTGTTTGAGTGGCTGTTGGAATGGGTGGTCTTGGTCAGAGTGACTGTGGGAGAGAGAGAGCAAGTACCGTCACAGTGCCTGTGGGAGCGGGCAGGTACTGTCTGAGGGTCTGCGGGAGCAGGTGGTTGCAGTGGGAGTGTCTGTGAGAGCGGGCAGGTACTGTCTGAGGGTCTGCGGGAGCAGGTAGTTGCAGTGGGAGTGTCTGTGGGAGGGGGCAGGTACTGTCTGAGGGTCTACGGGAGCAGGTAGTTGCAGTGGGAGTGTCTGTGGGAGCGGGCAGGTACTATCTGAGGGTCTGTGTGAGCAGGTGGTTGCAGTGGGAGTGTCTGTGAGAGCGGGCAGGTACTGTCTGAGGGTCTACGGGAGCAGGTAGTTGCAGTGGGAGTGTCTGTGAGAGCGGGCAGGTAATGTCTGAGGGTCTGCGCGAGCAGGTGGTTGTAGTCAGCATGTTTTCAGGAGTGGAAACACAGGGATTAAGAGCAGCTCTACCTTGGGTCTTCAAGACACTCTGCCTTTGCCCTCTATCATTATATAATGTGTATGCATGCCTTATAAAGCATAATAGCCAGATTTGAACATTTGAGCCACTGCCAGAATCAAGTACCATAACTGTGTTAAATGGAGAATGGGTTATACACAAAGGCACTATTCATTGTGTGACTGTAAAACATTTTAATGGAAGAGGCTTATAATTCATCCATCCATCCATCCATCTTCTATACCGCTTTATCCTTTTCAGGGTCACGAGGAAACCTGGAGCCTTTCCCATGGAGCATCGTGCACAAGGCAGGGTACACCCTGAACAGGGTGCCAATCCATCTCAGGACACAATCACATACACATTGGCTTATAATTCATAATGTTCAAATTACTAAAGCTGTTGTTAGAAAAAGTAAAGAGCTTTTTTAAGGTTTCGTTTATTCTGCCGAGAGAAATTAGATTACGCTGAAGCTCAGCTAGATGATACTGTGATCTGCATACAGAAATCAGTAGTGCATCTGTCAACTTATTTACAGTCCCAGGATTCAGTCATGTTTTGTTTATAGTCGCTGGGCCAGATGGGGAATAAGTGCCACACAGATTGCATCCTGGTGGGAACATATAGTAGTTGTATTAGAACTGTTTGACAATTTGCATGCTATTAAAGTATAGTCTTTCTTAAGTAAAATGAACCTGGATTTGTTACTGCACTCCCATTGGACTGTAACCAACCCTCAGCCTTATCCCGAAACTCTTTCCTAACTCACCTCAACAGGCGTAAAAGGACTGAGCTGATTTCTTATCTGTCCATCACTGAGGAAAAGGGAAAGGATGGAAATGGCAGAGGTCTGTGATTCAGAGAAAAGAATTCCACTGCCGTTTCTAAGGTTTCTCTCACCACTCCCAGTCAGTGTCATTTTGTACTAATTTTCACAATTTAAATGAACAAAAACCGGAAAATGGAAGAACATCCCTACATTTATCACTCTTTCAAATCCGTAAAATGAGAATCAGATGTTCAAGATTGGGTGCCAGTGACTAGAACCTGCTTAAGGAGTGCAGGTGGAACCGGTCTTATTTATACCCCTCTCATATGTACTGTAGTGTCTGGTGTTCCCTTTGCTATTGAGGTGTGTGGTGTCAAATCAAGCATTTCTGATCACAACAAAACTCTACGAAACCCTGTATGGACTGTTCAGTTATGCCGTTAAGACAAGCACTTTCCTTTAGGCCCCCCACCAAAATAATCGGGGGATAGAAAATACGGACTGAGAAAAGGAGATTACATTTTATTTCCACCTATGCTCTCAAATGTAATATGATGTAGCATAAAAGAAAGAGAGAAAAAAGTACAGTTTATACAAATGGGTCATATTCAGACTGGGCTAATTAACTTTAAATTATGTAAATATTTACACCGGGAAAGTTTCTTGTATTCAGAGTTGGCTTATGCACCTGCTTAAGTTGATTTTCTGTACATTCAGCGTATGTAAATCACCTGCGTGTAGTCCACGTGTCAGAGTTTTCTTGAGCAGACGTCTCAGAGACCGCAAAAAAAAAAAAAATGGAATAGAAAATGAGGACTGAAGGTTTTATTTAACACTTTTTGAGTCCTTATAAGTTTTTGAGTTTTTATAAGTACAGCAGCAGTTCAAAAGCAACAAATCTACAGTATCCAGGTGAGATTGTCCACTAAAGCAAGGTGGACTTGAACTGTTTGTTTTTTTTTGGTTTTTTTTGCTGTTGTTGTTGCTGGGTTTTTTTTTTTTTAGAAATGCAAATCATTTTTGTATCCATGTGAGATCCACAGCAGCAGAAAGAGAGTCACAAGTGTAGAAAGCACCAAGCAAAAGAAGTATCAGGATGAATCAGGCAGATCAGAAGGGTGAGAGGAGCCACAGCAATAGAAGTGTGACAGGATGTGGCACTGGAATCACATCAGGTTGGCACAGAGAGAGAGAGAGAGAGAGAGAGAGAGAGAGAGTATTATAGACTTATAACAGAGTATTAGGTAAGCTGTCATGCTACAGTGGTTTAAAGGGTGGGCATTGTGATCAGAGTGCAAACAGAGGCTCCTGCAGGTCTAGCTATGACAGCGTAACTAAAAGGTAGTGCCAGAAGGTAACATGAGGGCATCTAGAGACATACGGCGTCCTGCCACTCCACCACCAACAAGCCTGAATGATTGTATGAGAGATCACTCTTAAAGCGTTCATTAATATCATTATCATTGAAAAGACTGCTTAATTACCCTTGAGGTTTTTTGAGTGGTACAGGAGGTCAGAGAATCAATCCTGAGGGCAAAAGAGCAAGAGTGTTTAATTCTCCAGGAGATACATTCATGCAAGCAGTATCTGTTTCTTATTTGTGTGTGTAAGCAATTTCTTTTCTTTCTTTTTTTACCAAGTTGCAATTATTTATGGCCAGAAATAAAGGCATCTATGCTGATTTTAGAGTGGCACAGTGCAGTGCTATTTTTACACCCACTTTGACCAAAATTTGATAGCTTTATTACCTATCAGAACCATAAAATAATTTTCCTGAGGACTTAAAAGTCCTGTTCCATTTCATACCATCTGGTTTGTGCATGTTAATATGTTAATACACATGTTAATATACTAAAATACTTCACCTAAGTACTAATTATATATAATTATATATATATATATAAAAAAAAACAAAAAAAAAAAACATCCATTACCAATAAGAGCAAAAAACTCTTAGTTTCAGACATTACATTTAAGAAAACTAATTACATACCAGACTCCCCACAGGTATTGCCAATGAAAATGCAGTTAAAAAGAGAAAAATGAATTTTGTTACAGTTACTCAAACCAGTCAGTTATTTCTAGGACTAAAATCAATATATGCAATCCTATAAATGAAATCATATACACCGATCAGCCATAACATTAAAACCAACTGCGTAATATTGTGTAGGTCTCTCTTATGCCACCAAAACAGCTCTGACCCGTCGAGGCACATGATTGACTCCACAAGAGCTCTGAAGGTGTGCTGTGGTATCTGGCACCAAGACGTTAGCAGCAGATCCTTTAAGTCCTGTAAGTTGCGAGGTGCGGCCTCCATGGATCGGACTTGTTTGTCCAGGACATCCAACAGACGCTTGATCGGATTGAGATCTGGGGAATTTGGAGGCCGAGTCAACACCTTGAACTCTTTGTCAAGTTCCTCAAACCGTTCCTGAACAATTTTTGCAGTGTGGCAGGGAGCGTTATCCTGCTGAAAGAGGACACTGCCATTAGGGAATACCGTTGCCATGAAGGGGTGTACTTGGCCTGCAGCACTGTTTAGGTAGGTGGTATGTGTCAAAGTAACATCCACATGAATGCCAGGACCCAAGGTCTGCAAGCAGAACATTGCCTGGAGCATCACACTGCCTCCGCCTGGTGCCATGTCTTCCCCAGGTAAGCGACGCACACGCACCCAGTCGTCCACATGATGTAAAAGAAAACATGATTCATCAGACCAGCCCACCTTATTCCATTGCTCCATGGTCCAGTTCCAATGCTCATGTGCCTATTGTCGGCGCTTTCGGTGGTGGACAGGGTTCAGCATGGGCGCTCTGACCGGTCTGCGGCTACGCAGCCCCATACACATTAAGGTGTGATGCACTGTTTGTTGTGGCACCTTTCTATCATAGCACAATAACTTTTTCAGCAATTTGTGCTACAATAGCTGTTCTGTGGGATCAGACAAGACGGGCTAGCCTTCACTCCACATGCGCATCAGTGAGCCTTGGTGGCCCATGACTCTGTCGCCCGTTCACCGGTTGTCCTTCCTTGGATTACTTTTGGTAGGTGTACTAACCACTGCATACCGGGAACACCCCACAAGACCTGCCGTTTTGGAGATGCCCTGATCCAGTCGTCTAGCCGTCACAATTCGGCCCTTGTCAAAGTCGTTCAGATCCTTACTCTTGCCCATTCACCAACATTGAGAACTAACTGTTCACTTGCTGCCTAATATATCCCACCCCTTGACAGCTACAACTTTAACGAGATAATCAATGTTATTCACTTCACCTGTCAGTGGTTTTAATGTTAGGGCTGATCGGTGTATCATTTCAAATATGTCACTGAGCCATGGGTGCACACTCAGTGTTTCAAAGGAATGAAGAGAGTTCATTTAATTTGTATAGCACTTAAGCACATCTCTTCATAATATATTCATCTTAACCCTCTGGGGCCTGAGGGTGTTTTTGGGCCCTGGAGAAGTTTTGACATGCCTTGACATTTGTGGGGGAAGGGCGGCTGGAGGGTTCTGAAAGTCTGTATGCGAGGTGGCGTGAATCATCATGAATATCGATGTGATTTACACCCGAGGACACAAAGACCCCTCACCTGATCAGTGAGGAATGTGAATGTGGGAACTAGAAGAATGAATGTGAGGAGACTTCACGATTGAATGTATTGTTTGTAGCTTATTTCACAAAATCATGTTTACGTTAAAAGGAGTAATCTGACTTTGCATTTTCTTTACATAAAGACTTTACTTAAAAACTTTAGACTTTTAGTCTAGACTTTAGACTTGTATTTTGTGCATGTACTGTATATTCATGTGTGCGTTATTTATATGTTGAGTCTTATCAGATGCATCACACTGAATAGTCATATGCAGTAGTCTTAATCTTGCTATTACCAGCACAGCTGGATTTCTATTCAACCCCTTATTCCGTCGTACTTTGCCCAGCTGTGCCCACCCCTTCCCACCGCCTGACTCTCTTTTTGGCCCTCGTGCTCCTCAGGTGGGCGATCAGATTCTGGAGGTGAACGGGCGGAGCTTCCTGAGCATTCCTCACGACGAGGCAGTGCGTGTGCTGAAGTCTTCACGTCACCTCATGATGACCGTGAAGGACGTGGGACGATTGCCGCATGCCCGCACTGTGGTGGGAGAGACCAAGTGGATCGCCAGCTCCCAGATCACAGAGAGCTCGGCCACCAGCAGCGTAGCAGGGTGAGATGAAAATTAAGTGTTTCAAATGCTTTATAGATTTTTTTAATGCTCTGGTACTTGTGTAATGGAGAGCTTTTGTGTGTGTGTGTGTGTGTGTGTTTGTACGATCTATTATGTGGTGTCTCGTTTAAGCACCAAATAATAGACTTGATAAATCATGAGTGTGTTCTGTATTCAGATTTTATTAAAGATGCAGTGCCACCAGTCTAAGTGTGTGTGAGTGGAGAATTTGTTTTTAAACCAATATTATTCCGAGGCAATGTAGAATATTACAATGTCATTGGTTTGGCTGATCATCCAGGTAACAACACACGGTATTAAGAATCAAGGGTATGTAAACTTTTGAACAGGGTCATTTTTATAAATTCAGCTATTATCTTGTCTTGTGGACTATATGTAAACATCTCATGGGCAGTGGTGGCTTGGCGGTGGGCAGTGGAGGCTTGATGGTTAAGGCTCTGGGTTACTGATCTGAAGGTCGGGGTTCAAGCCCCAGCACCGCCAAGCTGCCATTGTTGGGCCCTTGAGCAAGGCCCTTAATCCTCTCTGCTCCAGGGCCGCTGTATCATAGCTGACCCTGCGCTCTGACCCCAACCTCCTGACATGCTGGGGTATGCGAAGAAAAGAATTTCACTGTGCATATGTATATGTGACCAATAAAGACTCATTATCATTATCATTATCTGCTATGTGAAATAGTTTATTCAGGACAGAACTAAATAAAACAACAACATGGGATTTTTATGATCCCTCTTATTTTGTTAACAGTATTAAGATTTAGCAGATTCTGCAAGGGGTGTGCAAACTTTCAGGCACAACTGTATACACTACATACAATATATGGCCAGTAGTTTGTGGCCACCTGTCCATCACATCCCTTATATGCTTTTTGAACACGTACGTGCTTCCTCCAGCCACCACATCTAATCAAAGTGCTGCTCATGCGTTGTACTTAAGGTGAATAAGGTGATATTTTGTGCTAATGTGCTATATACGTTGTCTGTATTGTATATTATCGCTTACAAGCCTCACTGGCGACACTGATATCATATGTTTTCTACCTGTCCAGTTTGTGAGCATTTTGTGTTGTTTTCACTCGTGTCTCTGCCTGAGTAAACAGCCTGCGGGTGTTCAGGCGGTGTGTTTGTGCTTAATAAATTGCCAATTCTATGCTTAGACATGCTGATTTAATTTGAGTCCTGAAGCTGCTCTAAGGTTGGGTTTAAATTCCCATTTTAAGAGTAAGCCCAGTGGTAGGTATTTCTCCTTGTATTTTTCTAGCTCGCAACCCTCCAGTAACCCTGTGGCAGAAAAGAGTCGTGAAAATGCTGCAGCCTGCTCCCGGTGTCACAGCTGTATACTTTACTGAAGCATGGAACCCAGATCAATGCCTTTATTCCTCAGGCATCTCCAAGGTTTCATTTTAAAAGATGTGCGTCACCAAACGTAGTGGCTTATGCTCAGAGAGCGTGTTTTTGTCGGCAGGTCTATAAATACATGTGTACATATGTGTGTGTTTGTAGAGAGGTGGTGGGTAAATTGCCCTTTGTGTCCAGTGCAAACACATTTCCCATCGGCTTTAATGGGACGTGGCTAATGAAAGTTTTGCTGTACTTGCAGGCCAGAGAAAAATGCAAGGTGGCATTTTATAAAAGGGACATTTATTAGCTTATTTCTTGGCTCAGTTGGAGTGAGGTACACCTACACAGAACAGGCCACAGTCGCAGAGGACTAGTCGCATCCGTACTGTTATGGTTTCATCAACATGGCAGAGTGGGGCTCATTATAATGCTGGAGAAGGAGTGTAGGATTCTCTCATTTGCCAACACACAGCAAATACTCGAACTCGAGTTCTTTTCTTCTCAAGACTAACCGAGATCTGCAGCTCGATGCATTCCGAAGAACCATTTCTCAGAAACGTCTAGCCTTCAGTGTCAATGCAGATGATGTATAGAGTTAAGTGTAGCAGAAGCTCTACAATACAATAAAAGTGGAAAATAACTGTGGTGGATGATGGAAGAGTTCTTACCCTGGTAGAAAAAAGCCCCTTTACAACAGCTGGCCAGATCAAGAACGTCCTCCAGGAGATAGGTGTATCTGTGCCAAAGTCAACAATCAAGAGGAGAGAATGGAGAAGGAAAGGAGCTGCTCATGATATGAAGCATACCACCTCATATTATGGCATGGGTGTATGTGGCTACCATTGGAACTGGTTTACTTGTATTTATCGATGTTGAATTCAGAAGTGTATAGGAACAGATTATTTGCTCAGATTCAGCCAAATGCTTGGACGGTGCTTCACAGTGCAGATGGACAATGACCCAAAGCATACTTCAAACCCAACCCTAGAATTATGGAAGGCAAAGAAGTGGAATCTGCAATGTCCAAGTCAATCACCTGACCTGAATCCAACTGAGCATGCAATTCACTTCCTGATGGCAAATCTGAAGGCGAAATGCCCCAAGAACAAGAAGGAATTGAAGTCAGCTGCAGTAAATGCATTGCAGAGCATCAGCAGTGAAGAAACCCAGCGTCTGGTGATGCGTATGGGTTCCAGACTTCAGGCAGTCACTGACTGTAACCGCATATATTTAAAAGGAGGAACCACATATACAAAGTGCTGTACTTCCTACATCCTGCCCCCAGTTTGGATGTAAATATCATCGAATTGAAGATGAAAGTCTGCACTTCAAGATCATATTCATCGTTTAATTGCAACTCCAGTATACTCTAGTAGACCGCTAAAATACAGTAACTTTGTCATTGTCTAAATATTAATGGACCTGACTGTAAATACTGTATTAACCCTATCACTATTCCCCCAGAAAAAAATCTACGTCCATTTGAAATAAAAAAATAATAATAAACAACTTTTTTTGTTTTGTCCTATGGCATCCCAGTCCTGTTGCTCACCCCTAGTCTCAACCTGATGCCTTGTAAAACTTCCTGATAAGCTGAACTAAACTGATCTAAAAAAAAAAAAAAAACCACTTACTCATATCTGTATTGGTATCTGTTTAGAATGCATCTGTTTATACAAGTAATGCATTAGTAATAGGTTACATCCCTAACATTTTCTGATCATTTTACAAGTTTACCGCCAACTTTAGAGATTTATCCAGAGCGTTTTTCCTACGTCCAATGGCACAAAATCATTCCGCTAATAAAAAAGATTAGGAAACGTGTCTCCATTGTGATCGATTTCTATTACGTGGCTAAAAGTCAAACACAGGATGTTCATTTAACTGTAGAATTTTAGTCGGAAATACGCAACTATGCACTGACTTTTGATGGCCCTTATAAAGATACCTTACGCCTAGTGTTTCTAATAATGGATGAAGATCATATGAATTAGGAGCAAGATGATATATTGGAAGGAATTCATAAAGTTGGGTATTAAAAAAAGAAAAATGGATGCATAAAGATTTCTTTTAGTCATATCATGGTGCCCAGAAATAAAATCTAATTGAATTGTAAGTTCAAATGAATTCTATTATGTGATTGCAGTGTGTAGCAATATAATTGCAGTATGAATTTTTCTTATTGTGCAGCCCTAGTACACTGCAGAACTGCCATTCTTTAATAATTACTGTTTTCCATCACGGTCACACGCATTATAGGTATATTTATACTGGGGTTTTTTTCTTTCTTTTTTTTTTTTTTTTTCTCCACTTTTGGTTAGGCACTAGCCTTGAATTCTGCCAGAGTGCTTTTCTGCCACAGTATTGATTTCTCGTTATTTCTTTCTCTCCTGTAGTCTTTCTATGGATCAGGGGGCTTCAGCCTCGGGAAAGGTAAGTGCTGTGAGTTTCTCCATCTGAGTGCAATGTTCTCTTGTGTTTCTCTTGTTAACGCGGCAATTTTCCCAGCAGTGCTACCAAACAGAGGCATGTTTTTCCACTTGTTATTACCTCGCTGCAATTAGCATTGTAGAGCTATTTTGAGTATTTGTGCTTCTAGTTTGTGCTTCGAACTGTTTATGGTACAGCGTAGATTTGCTATAAAAGTGACTCCCAAAAATCTTGTGCATAAATAAAAGTAGAAAGAGCTCCAATTTAGGGTTTTGGTTCGAGTCATAAAATGGCCATCTGCTGGTGTGCTTGTCTAATCTAGCATATTGATATAGCGTCAATGTATATTGGATGTTTGGGCTGCATAATGGATTAGGTTCAGTCTGTTTGCAGTGCTTTAATGACTAAAACAATGCCAGTATGATAATGTTCTTGGCTAAATAATTAAAACGGGAATGGGGTCACGGTGACAGGTCATCGCCTGGAGTATTATAGACCGAACAATCTCAACATTAACGAATGAAGTCAAAATCTGCGCGATGTGAAATTCACAGATATTGTAGCTGTAATAAAGTGTGGGTTTTAGCTATAGTTTCATAAATTAGAGGGTTTGGGTTTTGTTTTTTTTTTTTTTCAAAAACACACTGCCAACTCAACAAGGCACTTCATCAAGGGGAAAAAAGGGGGTGGTTTAGACTGGCCAAGTCAATCACCAGACCTTAACCCAGTTGAGCAGCATTTCACCTCCTTAAAGAAGAGACTGGAGCGAAAAACCCACTGAAACAAACAAACAACTGAAAGAGGCTGCTGGAAAAGCCTGGAAAAGCAACAGGAAATCAGAAACCGACAATCTGGTGATGTCAGTGAGTCGCAGGCTTGATGCAGTTATTTCAAGCAAGGGATACGCAACCAAATATGACGTTTTATTTATTGTAATTTACTTCAAGACTTGTCTGTTCCTATACTTTTGCTCACCTAAAAATTGGGTGGGCTGATGCGAAAGGTTCTCTTTTATGTTGTTTACCACATCTAGATGTAAATACCAGGAAATAAAAGCTGAAATCTTAAACTCACGTATCATATCCAACTTTGGATCTCAAACCCAAATGTCATTGGTGTATGACACAAACAAATGAGTTAGCCTTTTTTAAGGCTAACTTAAAAAAG
>JANDJT010000081.1:3655284-3669903 GCA_024331685.1 Stegophilus panzeri | reverse complement strand
CCCCCCCCCCCCCCCCCCCCCCAGCCCCTTTAACGAGTGTGATGGACAGCCTTCAAATAACTAAGAACCTTCAGGGGGAAACAAAAGTACATTCTGTTCCGAAAAAAACACAAAAACATGAATGTTCCAGGCTTTTAAAAGAGAAAAAAAAGAAAAGAAAAATGAGACAATCATAATGGGGTGAAGGAAACAAATGGAGAGAAAAGGGAGCGGTCAGGATGAGATAATGCACCACAGGGTGACCAGGTTCCGTGCATCTGCATGAGATTTCTGTGGAAAACAGCAGTTAAAAGTGGTGCAGTCGACGAGCAGTGAGTTCTGTGGGTTGTGCCGGAATGTTTGAAGTTATTTTTTTTGTTTGGATGTGTTACGTTCCCCTTTCTACGTCCAGGGGTCAGAAAGGAGGGTAACAAAAAAAGTGGAGAGAGAGAGAGAGAGAGAGAGAGCTCCCGTCTCCAGGTCCCAGGGCAGGCACAAAGCACAGACACCAGATTTACGTTTTCTTTTTCTTTAAACTGGTGGAAGGCAAACAAACAACAGGCTTCAGGGGGGTTAACGGCCAAACCAACAAACAAAAATGTTCTTCCTACAGGCTTTTGGACACACCCGTCATCAAAATAAAAGAGAAAATAAAGACACAAGGGCGTCCCTCACTCCATCTCTGGTCAAAAACAGGAACAAACAAAAGGTCAAATAAACTGGCTTTCCACTCCCTACAGATACTCCCACCATATAATGTTTAACAATAACCTATACCTAAAAACAAAGGGAAAGTAACCAAAACCAGGGCACGTGGCCCAGCACTAGGCTATATACAATTATATACACTACTTACAATATAGGCCTTTTCTCCTGGTACTCCGGTTTCCTCCCCCAGTAAGCTGATTGGCATGTCCGTAGTGTATGAATGGGTGTGTAAATATAGAAAATGGATGGGACAAATCCTATTTGGCGTCACTGTAATGTATTGCACTTCTTCTCAATGGATATGAATATTGTTTAGTTTATAAATCAACCGACTCCATTATCACCCTAACGTGTAATGTAAATTGTTTTAAATATAGCCACTGGGATTTCATACCATAATATCAATGCTTGATTACAGTGATAAATAGCGCTCTCTTTAGAAGTGTATAAACATCTATTTAATTTTCCATAGGAACGTATTAAATCCTCATGGCAAACATTAAAAAAAAAAAACAAGAATTGCTCGAGTAATTGTAGATGTGCTTGCTGGTACGTTTTGATTAATTACAGGTCATTGCTCAAATGTGAGCTACCATGGGGAAAACACACAGAGATAATTGGCATAATCTTTAAAAGGAAGATGTCCCTTATGTAATTTCATTACAAAGCCCCTGTCAGACACTTTGTCTCTCCCCAGTGCATGCAATGAATTTAATTCAGCAGAAACTCATATGATTTAAGAGAATCTACTTGACCACCGTCACTGTTTGCACATTTCTGTCCAATTTTAAAGCTTTAAAGCAGGAAATAAAAGAACGGGATATAGGAGTGCGTTGTGACGTGGTCTTAAGGCAAAACACTACAAGTGAATGTAGTGTTTTTAAAACGAAAAAAAGATGTCACAGTCAATCTTTATTATCTGAACGCTGATCTCTAGCTAGCACTTATTTTTTTTGTATCGAAACTTTTTTTTAATACATTTATTTATGCACAAGAATTGTCTAAATGAATATGCGTAAATTTGCATACTTAATCGAACCAGAAATCCAGTATCGGTTAATGTGTTTCACTGTGAATGTGCTTTTATGGACGTTTAAAAGCTGGAAAATCATTTACTAGATAAACACTACAGACTGTATCCCGTAGACTGTAGACACTATTGTTTTCCGTCTAAAATCAAACGTAATTCCAACCATTTTGGGAAGTGCCTCTAAACAGGAACGAACATGTAAAATTTTATGAATGTAGATCATGTAGAAACTGAGATTTTTGGTCCTGAATATAGAAAGAGAAACGTATGGTTTCACGCATTTCTACTCGAGTGTGTTTTACGAAAGGAAATTGACATGTATATCATGTGTACGTACGACATGTGACCCGATACCGGACTTGATATGTATATAATTACGTATCAGGAAGCAAGTCTGTCATGGATATATGATGTGACGTGATGCTAAGCAAGGTGGACAGTATTTACTATGTTCGTATACTTACGTATTATTTTTGACTTATTTATACTTTACTTAAGAATTATTGAAATTGAATACTTTTACTTAATTACGTTCCCAGTAAGTCATCCAGCTAAAGACTGTACGCTATATACTCACTGAGCACTTTATTAGGAACGCTATACTAATACTGGGGTATGGCCTCCGTTTGTTCTCAAAACAGCCTCGGTTCTTCATGGCATGGATTCCACAATATGCTGGAAACATTCCTTTGAGATCGTGGTTGACGTGATTGCATCACGCAATTCCTGCAGATTTTCCAGGTGCACTTTCCCGCTGCAAATCTCGCATTCTAGCACCCGCTGTTCAATTGGATTCAGATCCGGCCACTGAAGAACATTGAACTCATCGTCATGTTCCTGAAAGCAGTTTGAGATGATGTTTGCTTTGTGACATGGCGCATTATCATGCAGGAAGTAGCCATTAGAAGATAAATTGTGTAAATTGTGGCCAAGAAGGGATGCACGTGGTCAGCAGCAATACTCCAATAGGCTGTGGTATTCAATTGATGATTGACTGGCATTAACAGACTCTAAGTGTGTTCCCCACAAGGCAGGTTGGGTTGACCTCAGTCATCAATAAGGCGTTACCGTCCACAGAACCGCCGCTCACTGGATGTTATTGTATCATTCTGAGTAAACTCTACAGACCGTTGTGCATGAAAATCACTAAGATGATATTTTTTTCCTCATTCTGATGATTGATGTGAACGTTGCCCAAAGCTGCTGGCCCGTATCTGTATGATTTTATGCATTTCACTGCTGCCACACGATTGGCTGATTAGAGAATTGCATGAATGAGCAGGTGTACAGGTGTTCCTAATAAAGTGTCCGCGAGTGTATATTTACAATTTTGCGCTCAAGTCTCCTTTAGTGAACAGTGGACTAGTTCCACGAAACAGACTTTATATAAAAACCATAACGAACTTTCTTTTACTTTCACACTATCCGTCGTTACCCAGATGAGGACCGGTTCCCTTCTGAGTCTGGTTCCTCTCAAGGTTTCTTCCTCATATCATCTTAAGGAGTTTTTCCTCACCACCGTCGCCACCGGCTCACTCAGTTAGGGATAAATTCACACATTTAAAATCTGTATCCTGTGTTTATATGTTTCTGTAAAGCTGGTTTGAGACAATGTCTATTGTTAAATGCACTATACAAATAAAATTGAATTGAATTGAATATATCAGTTGAATAGGCACAGTTTAGCATCCAGTCATTTCAGGTTGGAATCCAATAACGTTCATCAGTATAGAAAAATTATGAAGCTAAGTTTAATTAACTAAGATGTCCATATTAACTGTCCATATTTACCCAAGTTAGTTAATGTCTGGTTAGACTACTATCGATTTCAGTAGCTAACATAATTGGCTAGGCAGCATTTTTTTTTTTTCTTTTCAAATTCTTGCTAATGTTCTAGTTAATATTACAAACTTCCAGAGATTAAATGATGTTTTTAGGCAAAACGGTGTAGTTGCATTAAAACAAAAATCATGTTCTAACAGTTTTACGATTAGCAATAGTTACCTTTCAAAATTTACTTTTACTTTTCGATACTTAAGTACATTCAAAAGTAGCAATTTTTTTACACTTTCATTTGAGTACATTTTTTTTAAGCGACTTCCACTTTTAATTGAAGAAGATTTTTAAGATCTTATCTATACTTCCACTTAAGAATAATTCCTCAGTACTGGTGCTCAGTGGGTGGAGCTTAAACAAAGTTTTCATCAAAGTTTCAAAGCCTAAGATAATGCAGAGGACAAAATAAACATTTTTTTGTGTTGTTGAATCTTCATGTATTTCTGTTGCGTAATTGTACAAGAAGATAAGTTATAGATGCGATTTATCCAAAAAAAAAATATATATATATATTATTTATTTGACCAAAATGGTCCTTTCTGTCTCTAGTGTCTTGCCTTTAACCCCGCCTTGATTCCTTTGAAGATGGAATGAATCCCACTTGGTCACACATATACAAACCCTCTTTCATATACTGTATTATTCTGCTTACTCCAAATCCTTGCTTTGACTTTGATCCCAATTCCTCAAATAAATCTTAATCATAAATCCACTTCCTCTTGCCAGTTTGCCTGAACAAAGCCAAATAACTCTGTGGGATATTTTTTGCTGAGTAAGACACTTATCTTTATAGATCACGCTGTGAAATTGCATGTCTGAGGAGAGAGGCTCAACTGGACTGAGGCTCCTTTGCCAGCCTACTACAGCTTTAACCTTCACTATACAGAAGTATCTTAAAGAAAATGGAACATCGATTTGCAGAAAATTGCATCTTCTTGCACGCCCTTTGAAGACAGTTGAACATTTACACATGGGGCCTTTGTGTTTCCTTTCATCAGGTGTGAAAAAATGATACGTACTCTATGTGTCCTTGTCCACGAAAATCGGCTCAGATAGATTCACCTTCCTGTCATAATTGTTTAATTCTGTCCTTCTGATTCTGAAATATCATAGTTATCATAGTTTCAGTCGTGCTGAAATAGAGATTTATTGGCAGAAAATCTTGGAATGTGTTGGTTTGCCGGCATTAATGCAATGCGGCAAAATGAAAGGGGATAAACGTGCATAATCTCTATGACCCTTTCCAATCTGGTTTTCTGCCTATTCCACAGCACTGAAACTGCTCTCTTGAAGGTTATTAATGAACTCGTCCTGTCTGCTGACTCTGGATTTCTCAGTATTCTGATCTTGCTTGACCTGAGCTCTGCTTTTGGCACTGTATGCCACAAAACACTCCTTTCCCGACTTTCAGATATTGGTATTACTGGCACTGCTCTCTCCATAGTCCCTGTCATTTATAATGTGTTAAGTAATCTCAATGACCAGACAGGATTGTAATCCTCACTCACTTCTCCAATTATTCCCTCAGTCAATACCCTGCCTTTGTGTAGAGTGGCAGAATACAAATGCTCTTATTAGCATCCATCACCGAACATGTTGAACCCCACACCTCCCTCCTTCCCAACTTTTCTCCAGTACCATCGAATTTTTGTTCCTGCACTATAGCAGCATGTTCTCGTTATCATGTTTGATGTCATGACAGTTTACACCACATGCTAATGTTTGCTAGGTGTGCACAAGTTAGCACCTGTTTGTTTGTTTGTTTGTTTGTTTGTTTGTTTTTACACACACACACACACACACACACAGTCTACGAATTTGGCAAGATTTTAATTAGTATTGAGTTATGCAAAACACCGCAAAAAAACAAAACAAAAAAAAAACCATTTTCAGATTAAGACAATGTTCTGGTTCCACAAATTCTGATTCCCACCCCTGGATTATGCCTGTTTTTTAATCGGAAATTTGTTGCATGTAAACACCTTAGTCAGAAAATCCACTGAAAGGAGGTTTATGCGCATGCTCAGTCTGCAAGGACTTGTGAGTAGCAACGGCAGCATCTCGAATCTCCCAGGAAATAACAGCAGGAAAGGAAAAGCACGTGTATGGCATGTAGATCGGCATACTTACAACAACCTCGTATACAGGAATATTCCGATGCCTGTGCGCATGTAGACATCGTATTCAGTATATGGTTGCAAACCGAATATAGACCTTAAAGGGAATTTGATGTGCATGTAAACGTAGTCACAGACTCTTTAAAATAGACTTTCATTCGTTACCAGATGTGTGAAGTATACTCTCAGTGTTATCCTTGTGCACCTGACTATAGCATGCCCTTTGTTATTGATCGATTCTCGGTTTGACCTGTTTTGTTTACTGTCCTTTACCATGCCTAGTTAATTCTGTTTGCTGATGGCCTGACTGTGGCCTGTTTGACCGTGAACCTGTCTCTAATTTTGGATTTGTTTGACTGGTTTCATTCAAACTTTTTTGCTTTTCCTACAACTGCAACTGTCTTCCCCTCCATTACGTGACAGACACCCTAAGGAATTTTTCATTCGCCCTCCATCGTTCCCAGGAAATATGTTGTTGCATGTCAGCATTTCCTGTTTCATGGGATATAAAAATGAGGCTGGATGAGGTTGTTCCATCCATTTCTCATCCATTACCAGAAAAACTAAAGAACTTTCAGACAAATGGTTGTTGACTTGCACAAATCAGCTAATTGATATAAGCAGTTACAAAAATGATTAAGCACAAATTAGGGCCATAATATTTAGATGTAAAATTTTATGTCTGAGACAGCTGGAAATTTCTCAGGAACCGGATCAAACTTTACAGTTTTAGAATGACACGCTCCTTGTAGTTCTGAGATTTCAAAATCAACTCTCAAACAACACTTACATAACAATAAGCTGTTTGAAAGCATTGCAGCAAAGAAGCTTTTACAAAATGCAGCACATAAACTTCACCAAGCCTCATTAGAACTACAGTTGGCTTTGTGTTGCGGTTAAATGAAACCAATGTCAAACCCTTTGCACATCATCAGAATGTTTGGTGACAAAAGAGGATTGTGTACAAGGAAGAGCACCTGCTGTATTAAATATGGTGGTGGTTCATTGTTGCTTTGGGGCTGGTTGGTGATTCAGAGTGTTTCAGGAAGAACTCATGAATTCTACTTGCATCTGCCTTCATTTGTTGCTCTACTACTTCCAAGTGATGGCCGTGGCAGGTGAACGTGTTGGTTTTATGGACGCACTTTGACGGACACGATTTGGTATAAACCGTTTGTTCTTTATTGCTTGAAGTGGTGTTAAAGTTGATTTTCGATGGTGAGGTAGCAAATATGATAACTGTCTGGTGAAGCATGTAAGGAAACATGGTCAAAGAATTTTATCACCCACGTTCTCCTGCCGACATTTTTTTCCCATTACATTTCCACATTGCCCCTTCCTGTCATTCAGCCAAAAGTGTTTATTATTACCAATTAATCCAAAAACAATATTACAATATAATGCTTACTTTTTGGCTTGTGTTGAATGTGTAACTTAAAAATATATCAATATAAAAGACAACAAAACATTGTAAAATGACTGCGCCACTATTAACAGGATATGGTAACCTGGAAGGAGGTCCAGATTTAGCCATACTTCCAAAATACTTCCAAATCATACTTCCAAATCAACATAGAAATGGTTAAAACGTCCGAAAAAATCAGTTTTTGCAATGACCATCTCAGTCTCTGGATCTGAACCGTGATATTCTATGGAACTGAAGAGGGAAGTCCACATGCGCAATCCTAAAAATACAAGAGACCTTAAAATGTCCAGGTCCATTTACGAACGTCTCCAACCTTGTTAGATATTACAGGAGAATATTCTAGTGCTGTTATTCTCTCCAGGACAGGTGTGACCAAATATTAAATGTAAATGCTGATCATTTTGTAGAAAAAAAAAAAAGAAAAAAAAAAGCCAAACATTTTTTCTGTTTAAATAAAAACTTTGCAATGTCCGTGTATCCTTGAGCTGAGCTATATGTTCATTCTAGAGTTGATTGAACATGGTAAAAAAAAAAAAAAAAAAAAAAAAAAATGAATCCCTGACTCTGCAGGCTAGGACAATCACCTCTTTTTTTCTTTTTTTTTCTTCAGACAATATATTTTAGTGGTAGCTATGAGGATGTAAAGACTCAAATCTCTTTCAGCGGCTTTCTGCCTCTGCCATCAACAACTCTTTTTCCCCTTCATTACACTTAATAGAGGAAAGTTACCCATGCGATCCTCCAAATAAAGCAGATGTCTATGATGTGAATACTTCACTTCAACTCAGTTGAAAACGTGAAGAGAGTTCAGACTTTATGCTTTTGGTGTCATCCCGAGGAACGTCACCGGAGCCGCGTTGTTTTGCTTCGCCATGTTTCGACATATTGACCAGCAATTAAACCTTCCCATGACTAAAAAGTGTGTCAGTATGTAATGGGACCATTAGCAAAGGAAGATTGTGGATAATGTCGTGTTACAGATGGCAGGCAATCGATCTGATCTTAGCTGTCACCTTTCTTATGAAATGATATCAGTTGTGGTTTATCGATCAAGTCCACTGACACTTCTGCTTTTGTAAATAAGACTGAGGGCTTAAACAGGATGTTTCTTGTGTTTAAAACTGACAGTTTATAGTCCCTGTAAGTATATATCCCACTAGGAACATTGGTTAGAATATGTTAAACCATACTTGAAATAAGGATTAAAACTCAACAGATGTGCTGTTCTAGGAAAACTCCACAGACATTTCCCTTGAACTGAGCTCCATAAGGGGCTTCAGTATTGGGCTTCCCCAGGTGATGTGCACTATTTTCGGGTAAAATGCCGAAGCTCCAGAGAGATTTCCCTGGAACTGAGCTCCTGGCTTCACTATTAGGCTTCCCCAGGCGAAGTGCACTATTTTCGGACAAAATCACAAACTTCCACAGACTTTTCCCTTGAACTGAGCTCCATAAGGGGGTTCAGTATTGGGCTTCCCCGGGTGATGTGCACTATTTTCGGACAAAATCACAAACTTCCACAGACTTTTCCCTTGAACTGAGCTCCATAAGGGGGTTCAGTATTGGGCTTCCACGGGTGAAGTGCACTATTTTCGGACAAAATCACAAACTTCCACAGACTTTTCCCTTGAACTGAGCTCCATAAGGGGCTTCAGTATTGGGCTTCCCCGGGTGATGTGCACTATTTTCGGACAAAATCACAAACTTCCACAGACATTTCCAACGTGCTGGCACTGGAGACTTCTTCCTTAAATGCAAAATAAACATCTTGGATAAATAGCAACAGGGTTGTTTTGTTTTTTTCCAGTTTATTATCCTTAGTTTATGCTTAGTGTCTGCCAAAACAAGTGCCAGTGAATGAGATGTTACTATAGAAAGGATAACATATTAGAACAAGCACATTAATATAAAGCCCTGATTATGGCTGGGCAATATGTATACAAAAATAAATATCATCGCAATACTACACTAAAGACATTTCTACACTACACGATATGTATCACGATATACAGTTTTGCTGACAAACAGCACTTTTATTTAATGTCTACAGAAACAAAGTTATTTAACAAGAAAATAAAATTTTTACCATTTTAATTTATTAGTGCTTAGTGGTTAGCACGTTTGCGATGGGTTGGCACCCTGTCTAGGGTGTCCCCCAAATTTTATTAAGATCTAGTTGATTGCTTCCATTCTGTGTTTGTATTTAAAATATATATATATATATATATATACACCACGATACTGGATATATATCTCAAAAGTCTATTACATGGTTTACCACAATATTGATCGTATAATCGCCATGCAAACTATTTCAGTTTGACCTTTATCAGAAGTCCAGTTCTTCTTTCCAGTATGATGTGGCTTGTGTGTTGTACAGGACGGATCTCCTTTTGACTTTTCTTTACCCAGTACCATGGCTTGCATCTGGAATGCCATGCAGCTGGAATTTTGATATTAGGGACAGTATATAAAGTGCCCAGATTCACAAAAGGCACACCGAGAGTGAGTGTCAGGGCTCAGATCATTTCTCCAATGCAGACAAGCCAGCATGCACGGCCATGTTGTCTGTATTGATCAAGCTCAAATCAGCACTCTCTCTTTTGTCTGTTTAATAAAGCAGGTGATCTTTCTGCCTGATAGTGCCCACTTATAAAAATAAAAAAAACCAGCAAAAAATAGGAGCCAATTGCCAATTCAAGTTAATAGAGGGTATTTTTGAGAGAGAGAGAGAGAGAGAGAGAGAAAGAGAGAGAGAACGGGAGAGAGGGGTTGCTTACCACAGACAGATAAGGGGAAATCTCCAAAACTGTTTTGTTGATGGCGAATGAGATGTTGTTACAGCTGGACTCATATGCTGCATTAAGGTACAATGACCCTAATAAATGGTAAAAGAACGTAGTGTGGCAATATGCCTAGAACATACCATTTATTGATCATGGCACTGAAGATAATTGGAAAAGGCTGTAATAATGTGTAGGCCACACTGGAATACAGATACAGTCAACTATAGAATAATATGAGCCCTTTATAAAAAATGAACAAAAACGTGTATATATATACTGTATGAAACAACTACATACTATAAATGACATTTTGAGTTTAACACATAAGGATGCAGTATAGTTGTTTAAGAATAATAGCACTTACTTACTTCCTGTAATGTCTAATAAGGTTAGAGACCAGTGTTAAAAGGATCTTGACCCCTCCTCCATGGACAACATTTAAGCTTCTTTATTTTCTTATATATGTGCACGTGTGCAGGCGTATTCCGTTCACACCATTGGTTTTCGATAGGGTTCAGATCTGGAGGCTGAGACACCTGTCAGAAAACACTGATTTTATATCCACCAAACAACCACCTAAGATTAAATCCTGGTAGAGGCAACCTCGTTTTGGCTAAAGTATACTGGTACAAGGGAGTTCAAGATGCTATCCAAGATAGGAAAAACATCACTCCTGCCCTACTGGATGACCAAATACATTACTCACAATTTACATTTATTTACAGGTTTACAAGTTAGAAGCACATAATTGTATAGGATGTGTTGTTATGCCATAGCATTAAGATTTACCTTCACTGGTATTAACGGATGCAAACATGTTCCAGCATGACAATGCCCCTCTGCACATAGCGAGGTCTATGAAGACATGGTCTGCCAAGGTTGGCCAAGGTGGAAGAAGTCAGGTGGCCTGCACAGAGCCCTGACCTCAACCCCACTGATTACCTTCTGGATGAACTGGAATGCAGACTACGCCCCAGGCTTTCTCACGCGACAAATCCTCACATCCATGCTCCAGAATCTAGAGGAAAGCCGTGTCCTGAGAAGTGGAGGCTATTATAACAGCAAAGCGGGGACTAAATCTCGAATGAGATGTTCAGAAATCACATACTAATGTTATGATCAGGTGTCCACAAACATTTGGCCATATAGTGAATCATTCTTCACAAAAGCCCCGAACCACCATACCAAAAATAACAGTAAAAGAGGGAAAGTGTATTTATTTATTTATTTATTTATTTATTTATTTATTACAAAAAAGGGAAAAGATATGAATGCTGTTGGTGAGATGAAGGCGCCTCAGAAGGCAGCATTTTATGTACACATAAAGAAGCAGGCAGACGGCTTCGTCTCCCTCTCTCTCATCCTCTCATGGCTGGAAACTTTAAGGTTTTTGGTTTTGATTGAGCAGCTAATTTAAAAAGCTCCCTCTGAGGAGGCAGACGACAGTGAGGGGAGGATGACTAGGAAGAGCAGAATAGAGATGCGCGCTTCAGTGAAATATCATCTTTTCCATTTAAGATTGAATGACCTCTCAGTGGAGCTGTTGAAAACACATCTTTCATATATTCTCAGCGAGTTGGAAGCGAGCCAGCAGGTGATCTGGATGACAAGAATATAATTCGTTGTTTGTTGCCAAAATTCAAATTTCTAACCAGAGGGAGCCTTCTAGACGGAAGCCGTAAAGATCTGCAGAAACAAAAGAAAAATGGGTGTTTTTTTAGTTCATGGAATCAGCATGCTTGTATCTTATTTGATTTAAATGTTGTATTCAATCTATGCAATTAATATGTTACAAATGGGGGTGGGCCACGGTGGCTTAGTGGTTAGAATGTTTTCCTCGCACCTCCAGGGTCGGGGGTTTGATTCCCGCCTCCGCCCTGTGTGCGTGGAGTTTGCATGTTCTCCCCGTGCTTCCGGGGTTTCCGGTACAGAAAATGTATGGATGTTACAAATGGAGTTTTGTTCCTAATTCATGCATTCACTGATTCCCTTAAACCTTTTTCTTTATTATCTTTCTGTCCACAACTCCAGACGGGTTTTTACAAAGGAGTAGCCGGTTCGCAGGTGACTCTTTCCAGTCTGGTGAACCAGAGCAGGGCCATGCTGGACGAACAGGCCAGACACCTCCTAACTGAGCCTGAGAGACAGACCATGAGCTATTACATCCAGGAATATCGCAACGGACACATTGGAGTCGAACAGCTGGTCATGGCATTGTTTGAGCTCCTCAACACACATGCCAAGGTTTGTCTGTGTGATAGGTTTTATTGATTGTCTTGCTTCTGCAATCTAGTGGCTACATCCCTTAATCCTCTTGTGATCCTTGGATCAGTTCCACCCCGTAACCATCACATCCATTTGATTTTCAAACACTCAGATATTTACTACTAAAAATATAAGCTGTGATTTCATTTTCCTCATGGAATATATAGACAATCTCTTCGTTGACTCACAGCCGAGTACATCTCATACTAAAATCATAGATAGCCTTAACCTCAAATAAGCCAAAACATGTTTGGTATTTGAACTTTTGCTTATTAGTGTTACGCTGAAGGTACAGTTACCTCCTAACTAGCATTAGTCCTTGCCAAGTTTCAAATCTACTCACAGATTTACTTCTTAATGTTGTTGAAAGTCCTTGTTGAAGGATCCAACTGGGGCCAAATCATAACCTCATGACAGAGGCAACCAGGTTCTGACTAAAACATGCTGGTACAACACAATTAAAGATGCTACACTATATGGCAAAAAGCTTGTGGCCACCTGACCATTACACCCTTATGTGATCCTTCACCAAACTGTTGCTGCAAAGTTGAAAGCACACAGTTGTATTGGATGTGTTCATATGTTGTAGCATTACAGTTTCCTTTCACTGGAACTAAGGAGCTCAAAAATGTTCCAGTATGACAGTGCCTCTGCGCACAAAGCAAGGTCCATAAAGACACGGTCTGCCGAGGTTGGAGCGGAACATCCAGAGTGGCCTGCACAGAGCGCTGACCTCAACCCCACTAAACACCTTTGGGATGAACTGGAATGCTGACTGCACCCCAGGCCTCCTTGCCCAATACCAGTGCCTGACCTCACTAATACTCTTGTGGTTGAATGGACAAATCCCTACAGCCACGCTCCAAAATCTAACAGAAAGCCTTCCCAGAAGAGTGGAGGTCATTATAACAGCAAAAGGGGGACAAAATCTGGAACGAGATACAGCAAGGACATATAGGTGTGACGGTCAGGCGTCCACAAATTTTTGGTCAGATAAAGTATGACGTATGAAATTAATCATCTTCCAAGTAAGGAAAGCTTATAGCTGTGAGTTCATTAGCAGTTGCATAGACCAGTCCACTAGTTGAAAAGAGCATGTATCGTGCTGCAGGGTGCACATCATTATCCCCAATCCCACTCGGGCCACTTTTGAAGATTATTTCACAATACAGTACTTGCCTTTCAATCTTGATTACACGGAGGAACACGAATGTCTCAATGAATTTCGTGTCAGAAAATTCAAATGAGCTTAAGTTTAAAACATATCAACACAGATTAAATAAAAGACTAATGGTACAGTCATATACTGATGCAATTACATTGTCATATACAATAAAACATGACATTTTCTTGCCTAATCCGCGACGTCGTAACGACTACGGCAAGCCAGCTATTCTCCCGTAGTAGACGGTTACAGCAGAACGTCACGGAGTAGCAGTTAAAGTCGCGCATGCGCAATACAACGTCAGAATGTCGTGGCCGTTCCATTCGCAGCTGACGCTTAAAGTCCCTATTATCAGCCAGGAAAACCCTCCCAGACTCTGCCGTAGACATAGCTTGCTCCCTTAAAGGAAGGTCGCTCATTGAGGTATAAGAAGGGCTCTGTTGATGGACGTGATCTTCCATGCTGCACAGTCTCCGTTTCAGAGCCAGTGGATTCAGGTCATATACATGAGTGAGTGCATTTCAAGAATTGGTAGATTCTTAGATAGGGCACGTTTTATCATTGTGCACCCCTAGTTGACATCAGAACACACTCGCCTCAAACCACATTGAATTGTCAAATAGACGTTCTTGTGTGGCTTGTGAGACTGTGCACAGTGTTGTCTAGAAAATGAGAACAAGAACATCATATAGTTTAAAACTGCTTTGTCAGCCATCTTGAAGCCGGGGTCACATTCTCACTCAGCACACACGCAGGTTTTCGTTACGGTTTAGCCGCTATTGGAAATGATAAAGAATGAAGAAATAAACAAGTGTTCTAGCTAATACTTAAGTCTTTGTATTTATGGACTTAATTATCCACCCGCAGATTCTATTTGACGCTTTGCTGCTACGTTTTGTATTATAAATAAAATATTTTTCAGCCATCTCTAAAGCATCTGGTTTGTGTGTGTGTGTGTTTTGGCTGCAGTTCTCGCTGCTGTCTGAGATGCGCGGGCTGGTCAGTGCACAAGATCTCGAGTGTTTTGATGCACTGGTTCTCCGCAGGGAGATTGAAGCTCTGAAGGCTCGACAGGGAGCAGCTGGAGGAGCAGCACTACACACAGACTCCTTCTCAATGGTGTCCTATCCCGACACACTGGCCTCCTCCTCAGGCAGCTACATGACCAGTACCACACTCAGCTCTGCACGGGTATGAGGAGCAGTGTGTGTGTGTGTGTGTGTGTGTGTGTGTGTGTGTAGGTATAGGTTTGTGTGCATATGTACAGTATATGTATATACTGTGTGTGTGAAGGTTTTTATATAAGA
>JANDJT010000081.1:3625671-3639969 GCA_024331685.1 Stegophilus panzeri | reverse complement strand
CTGGAGCCTATCCCAGGGGACTCAGGGCACTCAGGGGACACCCTGGATGGTGTGCCAACCCCGTGTATGTCTTTGGACTGGAGAAGGAAACCGGAGTACCCGGAGAAAACTCCCGTATTACGGGAAGAACTCCGTGCACACAAGGGGGAGGCGGGAATCAAACCCCCAACCCAGGAGGCGCAAGGCAAACACGCTAACCCCTATACCACCATGCCCCCCCCCACAAACTTTATAGCGTTAGTTAAAACATTGACAGTTTTACATATGAGAAATGGATCCTGTGAGAAACTTGTATCAGAACTTCAGTGCTACTGTTATCTATTTTAGTTACAATAGCTTTCTTCCTCCCACTCAAGACACATAAAAGTACATTTCAGGATTCATTGTTCCTTTGCAATCATGTTCTTGAGTTTCCAGCCTGGGCAGCTAGAAAGCGTAGCAGCAGATTATGGCATTTTAAAAAGCTGCTATGCCTCCTAAACTCCTAAAGAATTTGAAAGGCGGAATATAGGAGTTCAGTTATGAGCTGCCTGCCGTCGGTCACACAATGGCCTAATGAGAAGGCCTAATGAGAATGGCAAGGGCAGCTTGACTCTGTAAAATAGAGACAAAAGAACCACATGGGGTATGGTCAGACAATGAAGGTCCACTTATACTTCCATTCAAAAGGCACTTGCGGTTCTGAAAAATCGCTTTCCCAAGCATCTGAGCCGGCCTTGCACCTCCACTGTGACTGTCTTACAATAAAAAGATAACAAATTAAAGCTTTTTTTTGGGTTTGTTTTCCTTTATCTTCAATTAAGTTGTGCTTATAAATGCTTGTTAAAAAAATACTGATGCCTCAACAAGCTGGAGCCACTTCATATTTCCAATGTCAGTAGCGTTCAGAGTCTATGAAAAGGTTTTTAAAGACATGTCACTTATAAAAAGATTTCACAGTTATGTCTACAGCTCTACAGACATTTTTTTCTTTAATTGAGCGTAAAGCAGCTCTGTTCTGCCTGTAAATGAACATGTTAATTAGCTGCAAACAAAATTCCGCTAACAGTTATGTTCTTTATAAGTCTACAATATGATTAATAAATGAGAAATAATACAGAGGCTTGGAAGAGTTTTGTTCAGTTTATTGAGTTAGTTTACTTTTATGAATAAGCTGGAGCTGGCAGTCAGAGTCACGAGTTTTAATAGACCTGTTGCCTTTGATGACAAATTTGACGATATGCTGCTTGGCTGTTAGCTGCTAGTTAGATTGCTGCCTTCTCTGCTAATGACTCATGATTAGCAAAAAAATATGGTGGGTATAACCAGTGTCATGAAATTGGCAGTATGGCTCTGTCTTTAACCTTGGATAAACACAGTATTTTGACACACGGTGGTATACTGTAAACAAAGCCATAACAATAGTTCATACATAGTTTCACACTAGTTTTTTGTCTTGTTTTGTTGTTTTGTTTTCTTCACTTTATTAGATGAACTGAGCAAACAGGTCACTGAGGACTTCATAAGCTGCTGTTAAAAATAGATTTTAATTAAAGTGCACTTTGGCACAGATATGGTGTGGGGATGTATTATGACACATTGCAGTCATTTCCGTTGGCTTTACTGCAGAGGATTCAATATTGCATACACACCCATTGGCCACTTTATTAGGACGACAACACTGAGACCGGGTAGGACCTGCTTTGCTCTCAGAATAGCCTCGAATCTTCATGGTGTGGATTCCACAAGGTGTCGGAAACACACCATTGAGATTCTGGTCCATGTCGACAGGATTGCATCACATAACTGCTGCAGATTTGGCAGCTGAACATGCGTTCTGCAAATCTTCCGTTCTGTCACATCCGAAAGGTGCTCTATTGAATTCAGATATGGTGACTTGTCAAGGCCATTGAAATACATTGAACTCATTGTCATGTTCACGCAGCCAATTTGAGATGACTTGTGCTCAGTGACATCATGCTGGATGTGGCACTTTTAATATGTGTAAATTATGGCCTTAAAGGAAGAACATGGTCAGCAACAATACTCAGATACGTCAAAAGATGCTTGATTGGTATTAAGAGGCCAGTGTGTGCTAAGAAAACATTCCAAACACCATTACACCACCAAGACCAGCCTGAAATTTTGACACAAGGCAGTTTGGATCCATGAATTCCTGCACCAAATTCTGACCCTACCTAAATTCTGTATGTTGCAGCAGAAGTCGAGATTCATTTGACCAGGCGGCATCTATAGCGCTAGAGTCTGTGCCCAGTGTAGCCTCAGATTCCTGTTCTTGGCTGAATATATATGAAATTCTAACAGGTTCACAAACTTTCAAACACCACTGTATATCATAAATCCATATTGACTACAAGCCTGATTATATAAGTCTAACTGAGCTTACTGGGTGAGAGGTGGTGTGTCTGGAGCGATGATAGTGTGCAAGCATATGGAGATCAGCAGCAGGGCTTCGTTCTGTGAGGTGATTGCATGTATCATGAGCTGGAGAGAAAGCTGGAGCTGTCAGAGCCTAATGTGCAATAAAAAAGTTCTCATTATGGCTGGCTTGGCTACAAATGAATACATTGAATAAAAGGCTCAATGGAGAGACGGGCAGACGGAAAGAGCTTTTAATGAAGCGAGGGAGGCGGAAAGAGAGGGCGAGATGCTCGAGAGGAGGTTACAGATAGCCAGGCAGCCAGGAGTAGATTTTAATTCCTTGGCTATGGGCGGGTCATCAGCATTGGAAATGGGGCGATCCAAAAACAGCAGCTGCGGAGAAGATAGAGCTGGAGGCTTTGTGTTTCCTTTTTACCATTTCTGTTTTGTCCCAAGTCACAAGGTTTCATCAGGCGGTTTCATCTGGCTATACTGATTTCCATTTTTAATCCTCAAACCTCCTTTTCTATCACCGCTCGTCTTCCCGTATGCCTGCACATTTTCATGCTAATCATCGATAGCTTTTGTGTTCATGTAAAACAATTCTCTGTCCCTTTCAGAGAGGAGGCTCAGCTCATAACTGTGGGAAGCTGAAGGTGGGCCAGGTGATTCTGGAGGTGAATGGGATCTCTCTGAGAGGACGAGAGCATCGAGAAGCAGCCTGCCTCATCGCTGAGGCCTTCAAGACCAAAGAGAAGGACTACATTGACTTCCTCATTACAGAATTCAATGTGGCGTTGTAAGACCTCTCAGGCCTTAAAGAGGACGAGAACTTAAACTCTTTTTGGCGTGAAGCCGTCACTAGTCCCCAGCAGGCTGATCTTCTCTTATCAGATATTGTCTGAAGGCAGACACATTCTCAGTGTAGATACTGTATAGCGCCACCTGGTGAACCCCAGCGTTATCATTTTGAACATGGCAAACTGGTACAAGGCACTGTCAGTCTGGTCACGACCATATCTTTGGATGATACTTGTTTTTACTTTAGTTTTTTTTTTTGTTGTTGTTTTTTTACACAGGTCCCTCCTTAGTCATAAAGCAAATTGTATTCAGTGACTGTCAGCTTTCAGCTCATTCCCCAATGTCGGAATTTGCTTCATTAACCATTATATTACCTCCAGCTCTCAGATTTCTAGAAGTTTATAAAAGAATACAGCCCTTGTCATTATTTTTGTGATCATAATGCAAACCCAAAATACTGGCATTATATATGTTCTGAGTATTCAGGACTATCTGCACAGGCATTCATTTGAATAAATGTATTCTGAAGACATGTGGTTAGACATCCATTCAAATGAGCTCCTTTTATTTCCTTTAAAAGCCATATTGCTCAGGACAGAGCGATTTTCACAATCAAATGCAATTAGATTTCACAAAGAGGATTCACATATGATATTTAGTAGTAAGCGTGACTGGCAGGATGGCAGAACTTACAACAAATGTGTTTCCTGTCTTCTTGTACAGTTCTGCGGATGTGTGTGAACCTCCAGGACATAGCGTTTATGTATCAGCTAATCCGTCATCTCTACGATGGCAGTAAATCTGATGAATCTAATATTTCACCAGATTTGCTTTTACCGTTCTATTGAATGTTAATTATTTGCATAAGGAAAGGTCAACTGTCAGATTCACGTTTAGAAGCCACGACTGAGTTGTCTGTTGTTATACTTCTATGCCTAGAATCTTTATTTGCTTGCTGTATGTTTAATCGCAAGGTGACTTGTGTGTTAGTCTTTTTTTTTTTTTTTAATGCAGTTATATGAGACAGGGACACAAGTGCATAAAAGCAGTGTGTCCGTTATTTAGGGCAATCCATACAGTCCATTGCAGGGGTCAGAACAACAAACCAGGATAAAACAAGGGAAGTCGAAACCAGAAAGGCTTGGACTTATTGAGACAGAATGCCATGATAAGACTTCGCCTTGAGATGAAGGAACAGGCTGGTAGAATTAGACAAATTATTTAAAGACTAAACACAGAACAGGTGCACACATTAGGTAACAAAACAATGCCAGAAAGAGCTGGAGAAAGGACCAAAACAAAGGCGCACGGCTATGTAAACAAAAAGCACATGGAGTGTACGCGAAACAAGAGACGAGAGTAATGCTGGGAACACGTCACATACCGAGAGGGAAGAGTGACAGAAATGATCATCTTTGTACATTAATACATCTGCGTAGTCATCGTACGGTGAACCGACTCGCTCCTTAGCTGATGTGCGTAGTGCAGCAGGTACTGGTTACGGCATCGAAGTGCCTTTCTACTATAAAGCGAATTAAGTTTAATGTTTTTATACCAGAATGTTTTGGTTCCCTGGTGGACTAGTGGCTAGAATGCAGCACCACGGCCCGGGTTTGATTCCCAGTCACTGGAAGGTTGCATGAGCCAGTGCACTCTCCGTTCCAGTCCCAAGCCTGGAATATGGGGAGGGTTGCGTCAGGAAAATCATCCGGTGTAAAACTTGTGGCAGAATAAAAAAAAAAATGCATACGGCTGATGCATACGCTGTGGTGACCCCGAACGGGGGCAGCCAAAAGAGGGCGCGAAAAAAATAGGAAGTAGAGATTCTTTTTTGGTCCACTGGGCCGACGAATGAGAAACTAATAGCACAGATATAAAATCTGCTTGCCCCAGGAACCTGGACTAGTAATTTGTCCCCTTCTGTGTTTTGAGTGAAGTAGCCTATTTATATTGATAAATAGTGTACATTTATAACATGCCTTAAGAAATCCGACAGGAATTTTTATGCTTTACTCGATCTTAGCTAAATACTGTTTTAGTCATGCGACTCCTTTAAGAGAGGTCCTAGGACGAAACCATGGGCTCAGAAATCCCACGAAAATAAACTTTGTCAAAACAGGAAGCAAGTAGCTCATGCCTAACCAAATTATTAATATGCCCGTGTTCTACCACTAAAATACACTTGCAGAATACAGAATAGAGCGCTCACATTCCTACACAAATAACTGGTCAATGCTCTTGACGAAACGGGACAGAACACCTGCTCATCTGCTCACGGCAGTTTCTTGTATGAAAAGATTATCTCATAATCACACCTTTATTGCTTGTCAGCATGGCTCATTTCTTTGTTTATGCTGGGTTTGTGTTGTTGTTGTTGAATGTGTTATGTAGTAATTATTCTTAAGCTATGACAATTAAGCACTGGGGACAGAATGTACTGTTGATACTGTTGCTGTGAGAGAGAAGTGACAGAGACAGAGAGAGAACAGAAAACCCAGCCCTGAAGCGTTTTACCTTGGATCCGCTGCTTACAGGATTTTTCTCCTGAGAACTGGTGATCCAGGGGAAAACGAAGAGGTGCTTTATCTAATGATGATAGCAGAATCTGGAACAAGACACAGTAATCAGGCAGAGGAGAGAAGGGGAGATGTGCAGTCAGTGTAACTAATGAAAAGTTGTAGAGTGTGAAAAGTGAGAGGGAGACGTGCAGGGCTGAGTCTTGATGTGTCACTCAGGTTACATAAGCACGGAAGAGTGGGAGAGAGTTAGAGAGAGGGATTCTAGTCTGTTCTGTGTGTGTGTGTGTGAGAGAGAGAGATAAAAATACATAATGCATAATAGAGCGCGAGAATTATAATTCCTGTGTGCGTGTGATAGAGAAAAGGTTGGCATGAAAGAGAATTGTGATCTCTCGCTTTGTGAAGGCGTTATGTGTGTGTGTGTGTGTGTGTGTGTGCGTGCACGTGCATCTGCATCTGCACACTGGCTGCTGTTTAGCACACCTCTCAGATGTGATGCCATCTGCAGATCCACTTTACATCCCCAGTTTAAATACACTCCAAGTGCGCTAATGAACTGTTTATTACACTTAAACAGATGTAATGTTATATCTGTATAGATGGACTGAATTATTTACACCCGGTAACACCCTGAAATCAGTTTCTTTATGTTTCATTGTCAACAATTTCATATCGCTACATAGACACCAAGGACCAGATCTGCTAATATGAAAAATCTATCAACTAATAACTAAATGACTCAGCGAATAAATTAAATAATAAATTTTTTAAAAAATAAATAAATTTTAAAACATAGAAATCACAAATGTATGTGTATATTATTCCTTTTCATTTAATTTATTTATGTGTTATTTATATTTACTTAATTCCCTGTGTATTTTCTCATTAAATTCTTTATTTGTTTTATATCGTATATATTTTTCCTGTATTTGCTTCTTCGTTTGTTTATTTTCATTCAGTCATCCGTCTTCGGAAACCATGAGTCGGAAATTTACCCCCGATGGGACGCCAGTCAGCGTTTATTTATTTCTCTATTTTCTGTATGGAATTTTCATATTTACTATTTTGTCCATCTTGTACATTTATTCCATATGTCCATTTATTTACTGTTTTATTCCTTGTTTGTTTGTTTTCTGTAAATTGTTTGCTTATTCATTTTTTTCCTGTATATTTGTTTGATTGTTTGCTTACTGCCATTTAATAATAATGTTTTTTCACAGGTAGATACAGGAATCAAAACCAGAGATTACGCACGATCTAAAAAGTGGTTAAAATTTTACTATTTAAGTACTTAAAAATCACTATTTAAGTATTAAATATTGGTATTTAAATATTATTATGGGTCATTATTTTTGTCCCATTTAGGCTACTTGCTGTGGTGATTGTTGAGTATGAGTATGTTAAATGCAACGTTTATTATATAATATATTTATTATATGTCGATCTTACTCAAATAGCATAGTGGTAAAGGTGGGCTTGATTAACATGCGTTGGTGCAGGATGTCTCATACAGAGCATTTTTCAGGATGGGACCAGGGGCCAAGTTAAGTGTTCATGGAAGAGGTGGGTTTTTAGTCGTTTAGTCGTTTTTTTTTTAAGATAGTGACGGATTCTGCTGTCAAAACTACGGATTGAAGTTGGAAGTTCATTTCATCACTGACGGACAGTCATTTTGAAGGTTCTGGAAAGGGACCTCTTTCTAGGCACTACCAGCCGTCGGTCGTTAACTGATCGCAGATTGCGTGAAGGAACATAAACCTCAAGGAGAGTGTCGATGAAGGAGGGTGCTGTTCCAGACAAGGTATTGTACGTGAGCATGAAGACCTTGAATTTGATGCGGGCGAATACAGGAAGCCAGTGGAGGGAGATGACAAGGTGTGTGACAGGGGTACTTTTGGGCTGGTTGAAAACTAGGCGTGCTACTGCATTCTGAATCATCTGAAGGGGTTTGATGGAGCTGGCTGGGAGGCCCGGCAATAATGCATTGCAGTAGTCCAGTTTTGAGATAACAAGACTTAACAAGAGACAACAAGACATTGAGTCTGGACTAGTAGCTGTGTAGCGTCATCAGTGAGATAGGGTCTGATGTTATACAGAATGAAACTACAGGACCGTGCAGTTCTTGAAATGTGGTCTGTAAATTTCAAGTGGTCATCGAACGTCACCCCAAGGTTTCTGGCTGTCCTGGTTGGTTTGAGTGTGGTGGCGGAAAAATGAGCGAAAGCAAGCGTTAGCGACTAGATGTGGGCGTGTCCAGCGACGTGACAAAGTTGAGAAAAGTTTAACTTTATGCAAATTAGGAGCGACTTGGTGTAGCGACTACCAATGGGAGAAAAGACAGTAGAGCGCACGTGATCCGTGATCCTCCATGCTGCTTGCGAGTCTTAATTGTTTCGTGGACCCGGAGAGTCCGATGCTTGCACTTTCGCCGCAGATTGATATCCACAATGTCGGAGAGCACATGCTGCTTCTCCTTCATCTCGTAGTATATGGTGCACACATACACACTGGTGAATTTTATATACAAACACTCTCCCTTCAGAATGTTTCATTTTACCAGCAAGAAAACTTGTTTGTTGTCAAAAGTGGAACGCTAGTTGAGCCACCCACTGATCACGGTTACTATGGCAACCAGTAGTAGTACTGGCGACTTCATAGTACAGCGACTGCAGACTTGCAGCGATAAAATCGCAGTGTGTGTGAACGTACCTTATGAAAGGTTTGTGGTTGGGAATCTCTTTTTTTTCCCAAAGATTATTGGATTGAAAAGAATTAGTCTTTTGTAGTTTTAGCTACACTGATCATAAATTCAGACTAAATTCATCAAGTGCTAATTAAATGAACATAAATCTATGAAATATATCATAAATAGATATGCTGTCAGTGGCTTTTATTTCCTTGCTCATAGTGCAACCCAAACAACTTATCATGCATTGTTGAGTTTTTCAAAAAAGCTAAATTTCATAAATACAGTCCAGGTCATAGCACAGAGGCCAAACCATCAGGAGTAGACAAAGTCACAACAGTCCAGAAATACAATACCCATAAATGAATTTATTCAGAAATCTAATAACCACAAACAGCTCAGAAATGCAGTTTAGTAACGACCGCAAGACTTCACGATGTGTGACAGAATCTCTAGGTATTTTATATTATCCATAAATGAGGAAGTGATTGATCTCAGGTGTGCTAGGTGAACTGCAAGTGTATTGGAATTCAGGCAGTGAGGACCTCTGGTGGTGCGGAGTGGTATTGTCAGGTGACTCCATGACTTTAGCTGTTTCCATATGTTCATTTTGCTGCAAATTGGAGAACATTAGTAACAATGCAGATTATCGTTTTCATCCCAGAGACTAAGATCTCTGTCTATCATCGGTGTAGCTGCACGTCCTGACATTGACCACATCATCCACAAGGAGAACGAGACATATTTAATTGAAAAGCCTCTCATTATAATAATAACAAATAAATGAAAGATATGAAGAGTTAAACTCTCAGGCTTATATTCCTCACGCTTGTATTTCCACCTACACACTTTTCCATTAGTAGTTACTGAATAATGTGCTGAATAAGGTGAATAAGGGTTAATAAATACACTGAATAATGATTCATTTATGAAGGTGAATAGAGAAATCAGTCATTAAACAAGCAAATACTTAATTGTGAGAGGAATAAATACATCATAAAGTACACGAAAATACAGAATTATTTATTTGTATACTTTGTACAGTATATTTTATATTATATTATTTGCATATCTATTATTCATTTGTGAGTATTCTTTTTAATTCATTAATTTATTGAGTCATTTCTTTCTTTCTTTTTCATTTTGGTTCCGATCTGGTTATTTACATACTACATATGTTGAAGCAAAGCAGGAAAAAAGAAAAAAAAAAAAAAAAAAGAAAAAAACTGTTTCCATGAGTTCACATCGATATTCATTTGATAATTATCCGGCTCTTTTAAATTCATAACTGATTAAGGTGAAATAAGCAGGGCTTTGACTAGCCTTTACTCTAATCCTATTCCTGAATCTTCCTGTATCCTCCTGAACACAGTGCTACTTAGTTTTCAAACACTAGTATTACAGAGAAAAGCCTTTCTTCTCCATGAGCACGGTCCAGGTGTGTGCAAACAGTCCAGCTGAGTGCACTGCACATCTGGAGGCTCCACTTTTGGCTTTGTACAGAGCCGGAGAGATGTAGGATGAAAGAATAATAATGCTGACCTGCACACACTCATACACTCACATTTGATTCCAGTCCTGCTTGCTCTTTCTTCTCATACTGATGCAGTCTGAGCGCTCATCCTACAATTTATATGTTCTTTACACACTAAGGAGGTGTTTGTAGGATTTGAACAGTATCGGGGATTCCGGAGGTATCCTAACCCAGTTGAGTAACTACACAAACTGTACTGTAGTACAATATTTAAAATCAGAATTCAGTTATGTTTTGTTTTTGTTGACAGTTGTACTGTCAATTATTTTATTTTTTTTCTGTTTCTATATCCATCCTCTTTGGTCTAGTTGCTTAGCGTATTGATTTCTGCACTCCGTGTTCTCAAACCTTAAGGGAGAACATTTCATTTAGCACACTGGGGTTATTTTTGGAGCTGTAGAGAACCATTGGTTAACATTAATATTATAGCTAGCAATGCTATGTATATTAAACTGAATTAGTAAAAAAAAAAAAAAAATGTGCATCAAATATCAATATACAGTACACCTCTAAAGTTGACCTGAGTTATAGTTCGAGTTATAGACCTGAGTTATCTTAATCAAATCAGTTGCTGAATGCAGTATTGAATAGTAGATAGGTTTAAGCATCAGCCATGAGACTCAATCAGATATTTATGTGTTGTTAGACTTAACTTAGAAATGACTGAATGTCAAGTATTCTTATTGCTACCTTTCCTTCTGTTTTTGCATATTGTTTGCCTTATTTGTTTATTATTTACTTGGCTGATATATGCCACATTATGCATTCATGTAGACAGTAATACCATGGGTTAGAAGGTTTTTTGTTTGTTTGGTTGGTTGGTTTTTGTTGTTGTTTTTTATTCCACTCCCACCCACTCCCAAAGTAATTCTGACAATCCTGCCCACTTCCTCAGAATGGCTGACCAATCCGACCCACTTTCTCAGAAATGTTTACCAATCCCAACCCGCCTCAAAGGAATTCTGACCAATCCGACCCTCTTCCTCAGAAACATTGACCAATCCCAACCTGCTCCCAAAGGAATTCTGACCACTCCTGACCCACTTCCACAGAATGTCTGACCAATCCTGCCCTGTTGCCACAGAAATTCTGAAATTCCAATCCTACCACTTCTGCAGAAAGTCTGATCAATCCTTCCATTTTCCTCAGGAGGTTTGATCAATCCCTTTTCCACAGAATGTTTGACCAATCCAAACCCACTCCCAAAAGGAACTCTGATTAATCCTACTCACTTCCTCAGAACATCTGACCAACCCTAACCCACATTCAGAGGAATTCTGACCAATCCCACTTCTCCAGAAGTCTGACCAATCTTGCCCAGCCCCACAGTTATCATTTTGTTTGCCTCTGCCCAAAACATTTTCTAAAAGATTTAGTTGGTTCTTTTTTTCCAAAAATATAAATGAGTCATATGAACCATCTTCCTAGATAAATCGGGATAAAATCACTGAAGATGAATGAAGGAATGTGCTAAATACGCCACTCATTGCAGCACCCAATACACTGCCATGCTCATGAACATGGCCTTTCTTTGTTCCGTAAGTTTCATATCTGACTGCCCAATGCACTTCCCTCAACCTTACATGAAAAGCCAGTATGGCAAAGCCCACATGATAGTGATTGACATGAATCCTATAACATTATGACTATGTCTGAAAAAATATATAATTCAGCACTTTAGATAATTATCAAACCTTGTGTTTAAAATGTAGTAAAGCTTTTTGATGTTTATGCATTAGTGCCTTCTTTTAGCCATCATTGTTATTCTTGAGTAATTACATAATTGGCTGAGTTTACAGCAATCCGATGTTGGTGACAGCAGATCTAAAGTATTAAATATATATTTGTTTCATATCACCGTTTGTTTTAAACCTGTACCTGAACACATACTTCCTTTGCATTTATAGCCTACTTATTCATTATGGCAGATCAACAATCAAAAGCGAACTGTCATTATTTTCTACCCTACTGTATAACCGCCCCCACCCCACCCCCCGGCTTCATTTGCCTACCCGTCATGTTGCCTGCCTCTTGTACAGTTTAGATAAAAAAGCATTGTACACAGCCATGCTATTTATACAGAAAGTGTGTTTAATTTTACAATAAAGATAAACTGCAGAATAAACGGCTGCACTGGGTTCATATGTTTTCTCATTCATTATTCAGAGCAGAGAAATGACTATAAGACCACAATGCAGTGCTGCAATTATGGGTGATTAAAAAATAATCAGAAAACAAAAACTGAAGAATTATTCGGGCTTCATTCACAAAGCATGCTTAGAGATAGGATCAAACTAGATAGAATAATGAACTAGAAAATAGGCAATAAGTAAGGGAAGAAACCTGATGGGGGCGTGTTAGAGGAAAGCAATCAACAATGAGGTACTGTGATGCCATTATCCAATTTTTTTTCTCTTTCTTGAAGTTAATAAGTCAAACTGGAAATCCCTTCGTCATGAAGACTTTCCCATGTCGGGAAACGTATCGACTGTGCGCTGACGCTGGAGACTCCTTCCAATTGTAAGTTTTTACTATAGACATAAAGCATATTAGAATGAGTGCAGTAATACGAACCTTACAGCTGGCACTACTGTCAGAGATTCTACCTTTTCACCAACTAGACTGGAGAATTCAGCAGCACTGTGGTATAAGTGACTATAATCAAAGAAACAATTAATTCTGTGTTTGGACCATTTCTGTGCGCTTCTCTCTTTGTCTTTCTTATCTAAAAATATATCTGTAAAGCAGTAAATGACCTTCGCTGAGTGAGGCCTGGCCTCTCTTCTTCTTCTCCCTTCCCGTGTGGTTCAAGAGAGGATATTTTTATAACTAAAAGACGACGTGAAGCAGAAATCTTATTCTCTTTCATAAACGTGACATTTTCTAGTAAGGCAGCTCAATGTTTTTGCTCAGTTATAAATAATTGGGAGACGTAGGACTAGAAACTGGACATTACATTATTGCTTATTTGTTAATTGGTTATTGGTTAATCAGAAGCCATTTAGAGATGAGTCATGGCGTTGTGATGGAAGATTATGAAAAAAAAACCCAGTTCTTTTGTCTTTTACGTGATTTATATTGGTGACCAGGACCATGACCCAACAAAGTAAAGGTAAGATTGCAGGTTGTCTATAAACATAACCCTAATCATAACTGAACATCCATATAAATTTTCTTTTCTTTTTTTTTTTTTTTTTTTTTTAAAGTGTGTAATTACTGATATGGTGAAGTTTTCTTTTGGTGAAGTTTTCTTTTATCTTCATTTAGCATTTTTGGAAGAAGCCTCCCATGTCAGCACTTTTTAACAGTAAAAGGTAAAGCTTTATTGATACAGAAAAGTCTTCAGGATGGAGGACTTTGCAGTTCGCTGTTTTTCAGTAAAATGAAGAAGAAGAAAAAAAGAGAGGCTGGTCAGGGGATGTTTAACAGGACGTTATTTCTCAGACGTTCACGTCATTCAAACGTAACTATACATGTCGTTCCACTGTTGTTATTATTTCCCAGTCGTGATTTCTTCCTTACTTAATAGTCACATAATTAATTAGACATCGCACACAATGTAATGTCTTAAAACCACATACAAATCTCAATTTTCTTGATTCTAAATAACAAACCCGCATATTAAAATGAAGTTCATTCTATTCATGGGGAATGAGCAAGAGGTGAGCAGGTTGTGGCTTATCAGGACAAATCAAAACAGTAAATAGCTTTTCATTCATTCTTTTTTCTTTTTTTTTTTTTTACTTTAGGTCCTGTTCCATTAAGTGCCTCTTCTAGATATATCACATTCTATTACACAGGGAATGTGTCTAATATATGGAGTATATTGCCAGCCTACTGGCTTATTTCACTGCTCTTACTTGATGTTCTTCCTTGATATTTCCCTTGGGTTAGTGCCAATTTTCAAATAAATTTCATCCTCCCATTATCTCAACCTGACGTATTAATCTCGACAGCCACTAGCAATTTGTTCAACAGAGGAAATCAACCTAACTGTAAGCAAAATAGTACATCAGCTTGTTTTTGCATTCTAATGTGCAGTTTTGGATCGAGCCGAAAAGGACTGTACCGGACTGGTGCTGTCTGATATATCAAGGTAAGAGCTGTTGCTATGGTCATCTAGACATGCCCACACCCCTTGACAACAACAGCCTTTGAGAGCTTGCCTGTTAGTAACGTAACAGGTACGTGCCAAAATCTACACTGCGGGCCAAACTAAAAAGGTTGCTTTTCTCAGCGGTTACGCTGCTAAAGGCTGTTTTATTTTTGAATGATGCTTAAAAAATTCAGGCTTCAGTCCATTACCTTCAGTGACACAGCCAGTATATACAGTATCTCACAAAAGTGAGTACACCCCTCACATTTTTGTAAATATTTGATTATATCTTTTCATGTGA
>JANDJT010000081.1:3611123-3625571 GCA_024331685.1 Stegophilus panzeri | reverse complement strand
AGTGCTGGAAAATAATGGTGGCCACACAAAATATTGACACTTTGGGCCCAATTTGGACATTTTCACTTCGGGGTGTACTCACTTTTGTTGCCAGCGGTTTAGACATTAATAGTTGTGTGTTGAGTTATTTTGAGGGGACAGCAAATTTAAACTGTTACACAAGCTGTACACTCACTACTTTACATTGTAGTATCATTTATTCAGTGTTGTCACGAAAAGATATAATCAAATATTTCCAGAAGTGTGAGGGGTGTACTCACTTTTGTAAGATACTGTAGGTCGCGGCTTCTCTGTACCTATCCAACAATTTAAACAAATGAAGACTTTGTTTAAAGTGTACGTTTAATAGAAATTAGAAAAATGAGAATAGATCGTTTATAAGTTAAAGATGAGGTCAGTGATTTTTAAGTCAGTAAAAAATGTAACATTTTCGTAGTAGTATTCAAAATTTCTTTTCAGATTTCAGAAGCTGTTAGTGAAATATCTACTCAGAGGAGAAAATACAGTCTCTGTGGTCTCGCAGGGTCTTTAAACAGGATGGGAAAAACACGATATGGACCACTAACATGCAGCCAATTAGGACAAGGCAGTGTCTTCACATACATGATTTAGACTTTTTTAGGGTGATTTTTTTTTTTTTTTTTTTTTTTTGAGGATCTACTAAAGATAAAAACAGTTTTTGCTGATTTCTGCCAGAAATTTGTGAATTACCCTTTGTTTACACCAGCATGCGACAAGTCCCTCGTGCCACTTGTAGTTTGACTTGTGGACATGTACTGACCGCTACTGGGAATGCACTGTCCAGTGAGTTTTTAGTTCTTATGAGTAACAGTTGCCAAAATGTAAATACTTCTACTAAAGCTAACCCGTTAAACACAAATCAAATAACACATTAATCAGTGTGAAAACAGCTTGTTTCATTTACAACGTTTTCTGCTCCTTCTGCACATCTAACTCTAAATGAAAACTAACTGCAGTGTAGGAGCTGAAGTTGTGAGTGGGGAACAGAAGAAATGTTGGACCACATGTGCTATAGGATTGTCTGAGGACTCATTCGAGCAAGTTGTTTGGATTTGTTAGTTTACCGTATCATACGGTCCCCTCCGAAATTATTGGAACAGCAAGGCCAATTCATTTGTCTCACCGTGTGGTACGGGAACTGCACGGCCTCAGACCGCAAGGCCCTACAGCGAATTGTGAGGACAGCTGAAAAATCATCAGGGTCTCTCTGCCAACCATCGACACCTCATTCAACAACCACTCCATCCGCAATATCCTTCTCACCTCTCTCATGGACTCTTCACGCTCCTGCCATCTGGTAGAAGGTACAGGAGCATCCGTGCCACCACCAGCAGACTCCACAACAGTTTCTTTCCTGAGGCAGTCAGATTACTCAGCACGCTGCTGCCTTCCAATGCTCACCGGCTAGTCAAAGACCTAACCCAGTAAGTCTCAGTACCACTGCACACCTCACTTTACACAGCTGCATCAGTCACTTTATATTATGAAACTCGTTTTTACTGCCAATATGGCAGCTTTACTTGTGCTGCTACATTACACAACAGCTACAGTTTACAGCTCATGTTCTGTATATATACTGTCCTGTCTATTTATTGTTTTGTTTTGTGTATTTATTGTCTTGCACTCGTCTCATACTGTTGTGTATTTGCACTTTACGGAGTCTTGCTTTACTGTTCTGTGTTGCACCATGGTCCTGAAGAAACGTCATTTCATTCCAATGTATACAAGCTATATAGAGGAATGACAATAAAAACCCACTTGACTTGACTTGGTTTGTTTTTGCTGTCGACTGGTTTCTTTGCTGTAGAAATCCAAAGACGTTTGGGTTTGAGATCAAAAGATGAACACGAGAAGCGAGTTTAGAATTTCAGCATTTATTTCCTGGTATTTATATGTAGATGTGTTAAATGAAAGAGAACATAGCACATTTTGTATCAGACTACCCAATTTGTAGGTGAGCAAAAAATATTGGAACATGTGACTGATAGGTGTTTCTTGTTAGCCAGGTGTGTCCTGTTAGATTGACTGTTTAAACTAATAACTCTGACTGTCTACTCTTGGTTTTAGTCTTCAGTTTCACCTGTGAAGACTGCATTTGATATTAGAAGAAAAACCCCAGAACAACAGTCTGTGACATCAATAACAACCTCCACAGGGCAGGGGTGAAGGTAGCACAATCCACCATTCAAAGAAGACTTTGAAAACAGAAATGTAGAGGCCATACCACAAGATGCAAACCATTCATCTGCAGTAAGAATCAGAAAGCCAGATTGGAATTTGCAAAGAAATACAGAGATGAGCAACAAATGTAGATGAACCTCTACCAAAGTGATGGAAAGGCCAACGTGTGGGGAAAGAAAAGATCTGCCCATGATCCAAAACATACAAGCTCATATGTGAAACATGGTGGAGGTAGTGTCATGGCTTGGGCTTGCACAGCTGCTTCTGGAACAGGGTCACTAATCTTTACTGATGATGTAACTCATGATGGTCGCAGCAGAATGAATTCAGAAGTTTACAGGAACATTTCGTCTGCCGATTTACACAGATATGCATCCAAATTAACTGGGAGGAACTTTATCATACAGCAAGACAATAATACAAAACACACACGCATGCATTCTACCTCCTGAAGACGAGACACCCCCCGAAACAAACAACAACTGAAAGAGGCTGCGGTAAAAGCCTGGAAAAGTGTCACAAAAGAAGAAACCAACAATTTGGTGATGTCAACGAGTCCCAGACTTGATCCACTTATTGCAAGCAAGGGATATGCAACCAAATATTGCACACTGAATGAAACAAGCATGCTACTTTTTTATTCTATTTTATTTATTTATTTATTTATTACTTTTTGTACTAGCTAAATGTCTCATTATCTGTCAAAATATTGACTAGTTTAATAGTAAATAATCAACTCCTGCCACCTAGTGACAAAAAAGTGAGGTTAAAAAAACAAAACAAAACAGTATATGTACACTGAAAAAGCAAAATGATGTCGCCATCTTGTGTTTGCCAGGGATAGTGCAGTCAGTTGTGTTTTTTTAAACAGTTCTCAAGAATATCTGTTTTCAGCTTTAAAACAACAAATACCAGATAGAACACGCGAATTAGAGTTTTTTTTTTCGGGACAATGCTGGTTGTTGTTTTAAACACTAACACTTTGTCAATGAATAAACATTGTGGATATGTTAAGCGCATTATCGTAGTAAATAAAATAAACGGTTCAGTATTCTCCAGGTTTGGACGTAGATCCGCCCCCTTTCCAGTTTCAGCCAATTACATTTCGTCTTAGCGTCACGATCATTATTATGCAAATTTATGAGCCAGCTCAAATCAGTGGCATTCTCTTTAGCTGTAGAGAAGGAAGAGTGAGAGAGAGATTTTATTATTATTATTATTATTATTATTATTATTGTTGTTTTGTTAACAAATTAAACTAACAGAAGACAGAATTTCTCTTTAGCTTTAACGTTACTTCCTGAAAGTACGATGCAAACATTGCAAAAGAAGTGAAAGGACTGAAGGCTGAAGAAGAAAATCGACACATCTGCACGAGCGTCTCGTGGAAGCTCGTGAACGCTCGTGAACGCTCGTCTTGTTTACCGAAACAAGAGAAAACTTGAAAAGAAAAGTAAAAGTGTGTATTGTGTACCTGGGGAACATGAAAGAAGACGCGTTTGGGTGAAAGTGTTTGCTCCTGTGGTCGCTTGGTGATGGTGGGCGGGAGTCTGGAATCTGGAGGAAGCTTGTGTTGTTGTTCTCTAGGTAACGGAGAGCCGAGGCCTCGGTGTCAACTTCACTGATTTGGGGAACCAACGAAAAAATAATAATAATAATAATAAAGACTATTCCTTTTAACATACATGTGTGTGTGGTTCTGGATACCTAAATTAGGGTAAGTTAAGCTTTTAAAAAAAGTTCCACTGTGTCTCAAAGTTTCACTATGTTTTCAATGGTCTTATTTGTGGTTACTTTTGGTGAGTATTATGGTGCATTATGGGAAGTAGTGTTCTACAGTATACATATTGACCTTGCTATGTTTTGGTTTGACCAGCTATAGTTTCCAAATTCCAATCCAAGCTGATCAAACTGATAGACCATCTTTGTGAAGGGGCGGTAATTCATTTCCAGCTTCCTTATTCCTTGACTAAATGGATTACTGTTATAATACTGCTGTATTATATTTTATTTCTTAAAATCATGTTGCGTTAATAGCGGTAATTCCTAAACAGTTTTCTTTGCCAACAGGTAAACATGGCCAACCAGTTTGAGCAGCTTGTCCCATGTTTTGGCAGCTGGACAAGCTGGATTTTTTCCATCAGCCTTCTTTGTAATTATGGTTATTACCGATGACGGCTGGTTGTGATATTAAATGGAAGAACTAAAATCTAATTTCTATCAATAATTCAACTGATAGGTTTAAGCAATGCATTTTTTTTGACAAGGTCTCATCGATGGCGTAATAAGAACGATTCATGATTTCAAGTGTTTTGAAGCGTTTACCAATCATTCATTCATTCATTCATTCATTCATTCATTCATTCATCTTCAGTACGCACTTTATTCCCTTCAGGGACACGGCGGATCCGGAGTCTCTCCCGAGAACACCTGGCGTGAGACTCGGATACACCTCGTCTGGAAATGCGTTCCATCATCACAGTTTATCAAAAATGGTAAACAGAAACACTGCAACCCTTTCGTTTAAACCATCAAGTTCTGTGTCAGTTTGTGTAATTTGTACATTGATGGGATACATTGTGCTTTTACTGTATCTACTTTTAATTTCTCCTCCAGAGCTGTTTTGGGAACAAAAATCAGGATAGTGTAAATAATCCACCTGTTTGTGCTCGTTACGCTCGCCACTCCCATTTTACATTTCACACGCGTTCTCTCAATCGCTGCTAATGATGTGTTACAGCTATAAAAATATATATATATATATCCCAAATGGACCCAAAATATACTGGGTAGTAGATTGACCTGACATGACTGTCACTGATAGGCTGCATGAATCTACAGGCTGGGCTAGAATGAAATCAGCCCCAGCCTCACTTCTTCATACAATTCTATGTGCTTTTCTTACACCCGTTGCATTGATGGTGATGGTTGTACTTGGGTCCACACAAGTCCAAAATAATCCGCCTTAAGTCATTTGCTAAAAGCATCTTATGTGGACGCCAAAAATACGATTACAGAGGGTATCTTGCAGTAACTATGGTTGTTGTTCAAATGATTAAGCGATCGGGCTGCCATTTGTATCCCACTGATATCACATTTACACAAATATTAAATAAAGGTAAATTTTAGGTAAATAAACTAAACCATTCGTAAGACCTATATACAACACATAGCACTATGGAGATATCTGTAATATTGCATTTCCTGGTTCAGGTATATAAATGGGCAGATTTTTTACTGAATAACGGAGACATTATTTCACAGAGCTCAATAGCATGTACGTTACAAATCCGCTTATTGCTAGAGAGCACTTTCTAACATTTAACTTGGGGCTTAGCTGCACTCTGCTTGATTGTGTTTTCATTATCTGAACTGCATTAAGAGGCTAAGGTTGAACATGGTGTAGATTCATAGTGTAGGAAGAACAGCTGCGCTATGAAGCACACGTTCACAAGCAAATACTTAACCAGTTCCCTTGTTCATCTCTAACTAATCAAGCAACTAATCCAGTGAAGTTGAATATTTTCATACAGCAGCATATTCTGAAGTGTTTTATTCCACTTATGATACAGCAGTTTGCCACGGCTAACAATTTTTTAGTGATTAAAGAACGTTCTTATCGTTGTGTAGCATCCACAAAACAAGTTCGTTCCTGTTATCACTTACATTATAGCAGCTATAAACAGTTGTTCCCTCACTACACTTTTTTTTTTTTTTTTTTTTTTTCCCCCCCTTGAAGTTAAAAAAACAAAAAAAAAAATGCAGCTTGTCAACTAAGAATCCACAAACTCCTCCATCTTGAAGACGTTCATGTGACGAAAAACCTAATAGACCTAACCTAAGCCAAAACGTTACCTTTGTTACAAAGCGGTAGCACTGGAGACTCATTCAAAAGAATGCTACATAAACATCTCTTCACAGAAAAACACCGATATATTAAAAGTTACACACTTTTTACTCTGTTTAGGTGGAGTGTCCGCCATACGAGTCCTTGTGTAAGATACTATAGCAACAATAATTTATTAAAACAAGCGCGTTAATACAGTATAAGCGCGTGGTTTGCCTTACAGCGGGCGCCGCTGTCTGAGCCGCTGTTATAGAAAATGAACCAACACATTTTGACCTATCAGAATCAACATGGTATAGAAGTTTTTCAACTGCTCACAGAATCTAAAGCAGCCATTTCAGCGTCTGCGTTTTGCTTTCTGTCTCAGTCTACGTCCTCAGCCGTGACCCTGGAACATAAGTAGCTTATAAGTAGCTGCTTGGCCTTTCCTACACACTTGCTCGGCATTTGCTGTGTGTCAGCACTGTTGGATGGATACCTTCACTGCTTTAGCAGCCACAACCGCAGTAGTCTTTGACCTGCCAGGCAGCCTGGAGAGTGTTAACAAGCATTTAATTAGCCGGAGTATCATCATCCAGCGTGTACTGTAACTCTTCGGCATATAAAGGATTAGCTGTGTTTAGGTATGTGTGGGTTTCTAGAAGCTGGTGTGGTTTACACGCTGTTGTTTTAAGGAGCCGGTTGTCATCCAAGAGAGCCGTAATAGTACCATACTGGGTTTAAAAATACTGTGAAGTACTACCACTTCAGCATAGTTTATGTGATACGCTACATTCTTGCTGCTTGCTTATTTAACGAGTGTCGTTGACATGTACGCCAAAATGAGAATGAATGGCTTGTGGTGTATTTATGTAATTTACATAGGAAAAGTGGGTATAAGGGTGTATTATATAATAGTCTAAAGAATACGCTGCTCGCTCTGCTAGTCTGTGAGATGGATTAGAAGAATATACGAATATAGTAGCTGTAGTAATCTGGCTGCTTGTGAAGAGAACTAAAAACATTTTTTGTAAAGAAATTCTCAAAATGTAAAGAAATTCAAAAAATGTTTTGTAATTATTTAGTTTTATAGCGCTGTTGGATTCTTGATTCTAATTGTTGATTTATTTTCTTTCAAGGTAGATCAAGCGGTAATACCAGCTGTAATTAAAAAAAAAATACTGGTTTTTATGAATGTACTTATTCTAATAAAACTGGAATGTCTTCACGACCGAGGGTTTTTTTTTTTTTTTAGCAACACTCAAAGCTCAGTCCCTCCGGGATTTCTCGATTTTGCAAAATCAAGCAAACGGCGCAGTATTCGGAGGAGCTTGCGATTTTTCAAAATTCAAAACCGCAGATTTTCAGCAGATTTGAGCCAAGACGCCATCACAACGCGCATTCAGCCAAAACCCTCTTCGATTCACACGTGTGTCGAACACGAGTACAGCTAAAGGGTCTCATTTACCAACGAACATCACTGCGAACGACCGTGCAAAACAATTTGCAATTGCAATTTCGCCAATTCAGATAGTTTTCCACAAAAAAAAAGCACAAAATACTCTGCAAATTGCATGGCAAATGGAAAAAAAAAAAAAAAAAGAAAGCCGCAGCAAAAGCAAGCATTTTGGGCCGCATCAAAAAAAAACCTCTTGTCTTTTTAACTTCACGAGAAGGATATTAGAAAGATTGTGGTGAGAGAGCTAGATACAGCTTGACTGTATCGTTATACGCATTATAACATAAGTAATAACAGGAACTAACTTGATTTGTGGACATTCCACAAAAAAAAAAAAAAAAAGTAATAAAAAAATATGATGTTAAAAATAAAGTACAGTGATTAAAAAAAAAAAAAATTGTAGTACTTGGCAAACTGCTGTTTTTTTATCAGAGGAATAAAACATGACGGTACATGTCAAGAAGTGTTTTAATCCTTACTTAGACAGCTTTCAATATGCTGGAGCAATACAGTGAAAATCAATTCGGGTTACTTACGCTTTAATTGGTATCCATGCGTGATTAGGCTAAAAATGTACTACAGCGCTAAAACATAAGCCTGTGATTTGCACCACAGAGCTATTGTGCTGTATAAAATGAATAAACAACTTCTGACCAATCAGATTTAAGAATGCCGCATAAAGCGTTTTAATCTCTTTTAACTATGATTTTTGTGTGTGTGTGTGTGTGTGTGTGTGTGTGTGTGTGTGTCTCTGACATACTCATACTTTACATTCATCAGCACTTGCAAATGTACCAGTAGAAAAGCTGTTGGGAAAGGATTTATTTAAATTTGCATACGGGAACAGATGTTTACATTCAAGCAAGCATCTTGTTAATGTGTGTAGTCTTTCATCCCGGTTTGTTAGTGCCGCTCGCTACAGAATTGTACTTTTAGAGCTATATCTCTTGGGCTGCCCAGATTTCCTACGAGGCGACTGTTTGTTTTCTTCCTGGTGCTCTTTAAACCTGTTTAATTATGCTCGGTGGATTTCTTTACTCTGCACTGTGACAGCTATCTTTTTTTTTCTTTTCTTTTTTTTCCTTCAGATTTATAGTTTCATCACCTTGGCTATACCTGTTCAAACCACCATCTTAGGCATGACGGGCAAGAGAGAGTCTGGCATGGCAGTTAGTAAGTGGGCCTGTAAGCTACAAATGCGCTTTGTCGATGCGGTGTAAGAGGCAGAGAAGAAAACAAGAGGGAGCATGGAGGGAAAAAGGAACACCACCAGAGTGCGGATGCGTGCGTGGACCCCTGCCTCGGGATACTCTTCACCGCCCAGCCCAGTCAGCTCACAACTCAGCTGGGATGAAGGCAGAGATGAGGACTTCCAGAGCCAAATGGATGAGAATGGCATCATAGGTCTGAGAGAGACACAAGAAGAGGTATGCATGTCAGGAACATATTAACGTACTGTAGGTCTTGGGTTAAGTACAATGTAACTATGTAATTCAAGCCACGTTGATGTATATGGTACAAATACAGTGCCATTGTGTCAGTTACATCGACACTGTCCCTACGCTTTTTCACCATTACAGTACATCAGGTAAACCTACCATATGCAGTACTTTGCATAAGTATTCACCCCACATTTCCATATTTTGTCCAACCTGGAATTGAAATGGACTTAATTGGGATTTTTACCTTTACTTTTGATTTACACAATATGTTTAACATTTTATTGCGACACAGAAGTAAATTAAACAAAAAGAATACAATTGTTTGCATAAGTATACACTCCACCCTTGGGTCAGTACTTGGTAAAATCAGCTTTAACTGCATTCACACCTGGGATGTAAGTCTCTCTCAGCTTAGTACATCTGTATGCTGATATTTTTGCCTCAGATATCGAAATCAGTTTCGAACCACTCCGGTATAGCTTTGTCAGCAGGCTTAGGGATGTTGTGAACCTCTGTCCCAGCCTCTAGTCTCTTGCAGATTGGAGCAGGTTTTCTTCTAGGATTGCGCTGTATTTGGTTTCAACATCTTGTCCCCAACCCTGTCCCAGCTGAAAGGTAAAGCAGGGTAAATACTTATGCAAAGTACTGTAGTTGCAGTTTTTCAGCCCTCTTCAAACGTGACTGGAAAAGGACCACTATACGATCACCTCTGACCAGATGTTATTTGGATGATGAATCATTCACAGCATGACATTACCACTGGCCCGGTATGAGTGTGGAGCTGGTATGAGTGCCTAAAAACACAGTTATCTGAACCAAAGTGGAACTGACCTGCAGCCACACTGATGGTGACTCAAATTGTATGTGCACCAACAAATAAGTACCTATTAGTGTTTTAAAACCCCAACAACGCTGTTCCACCACCCAAATAACAACTGCCAATAGCACCAAATGTGCTACAGACAGTAACTGTAAATGTAGTTATCATGAAGCTCTGTGAATATAAATGATCTGTAAAGCCTGAAATTCACCATCGTATCACCCACTTAGCTGGAGGAAGAAGATGAGGTTGTAGTAGAGGAAGACGAGGACATGTTTTCAGATGTTGGGACTCCAGAGCCTGAAGAAGGTCCACCTACTGCACTGGAACATCTCAGCTGTCACCTGAGTGAGCTGCTGGACTCTGAGCCTCTCTCCCAACCCATAGGAGATGACCGTCTCTCACCCACACACAGTACCAGCCTTTTTTATTTTTATTTTTATTTTATTTTTTGTATTTACTTAGGACAGCAGTATTTAGATCAGATGTCTTCATGGTAGTGATGAGGATTTTTTTAATAATGGCCACTTGTTTAGAGATGAGGTGTTACAAGCATGTCATGTATAAAGAGGAAACGCTTTTTCTGTAATGGAAAGCTTTTCTTTTTTTTTATAGGGTTGCACATACGGATTAAAGTGATAATCACTATCACAGTCAATTTAAAGTCAGTTTATTCTCAGGCAGTGAATCAGCAGGTAATTTATAGTAGTTTTATTGGATTTAATTATTCATTATACTGGGGTATACAAGGAGTAAAACACTTTTTATCCATTTCTATTTTTACATTTAATGTTGAAATTAAACATCCATGAAACAAATTATTTCCTCTTTATGACTTACATTACAACAGCTATAAACAGTTGATCCCTCAACAGCCGCTCTTTAAAACAAATTATTCTCTCTTAAAATTAATAATGCAACTAGTTACTGAGAAAGCGCAATTGCTTCTATTCCAAAGACTTTCCCATGGCCGGAAAACTTAAAATATCAGCTTTATCTCGGTTTAAACAGGCCGACACTGTACTGTAGACGTCTCCTATTAGCATTAAGTAAACATTTCCAAGCTTCACCATATCGACAAGTCCATGTGAATGAATTATTACTATAGAAACGAAAGCTTGTGATTTAATTCGCCAGAGCCGATAAACACTGACGTCTTATGATATAAATAAACCCATCAGTATTGCAGTTGTTTCTGTATAATTAATGGAGGGAGCTAAAAAACGATAATAACAGTGAAATTACTATTAAATGTACATTCCTATATTTTTCTCTTATCTTTTTTTTTTTTAGATGATGTCGAGTATAGTGTTTCTCTGGAGGGCTGGAGTGATGTTGATGAAGAGAAACTTGACGACGAAGATCAGAAGAGCATTAACGTCCGCAGACCTATCCCACATTTAAGGCCAGACAGAGGTCTGGTTTCGGGAATTACGAACGATGAGATTGAGGAGATTACGATGTGTAGAGATGAGTCATATCCTCTTCAAAGGAATATAGACCCCCAGGATAACTGGATGGACAGCCATGATGTCACCAGTCATGAAGGAATGGATAATAACGACAACAACAAGTCTGATTTAGCGAGTTTAGAAATGCGCACACCCTCCCAGAACAGTTGCGATGAGAGGAGTCGTGTGTCTTCCTCGCCTTCCTTCGTAAGCGCTCCTCGGTCCCATATACGTCCCCCCCTCCCCGAACCGACTTTACAGGAGGAGGCGGGTAACTGTAGGATTGAAGCTGAAACATTTGCAGCGCTAGGTGGGTCTAACAGCAGTCGACTCCACAGCCACGGCCCTAGAACTTACCAAGCTGTCAGACTGCTGCAGAAGGAGGAGGCTACGTCTGTACTGAGTATCTTTGAGTCAGAAAATGGTTCACCTGAATTAGAGCAAAAGTCTGCTGGACCTCGTCAAAGTTGCCATGTTTCCTCTCTTCGAAATATAAATTCTGCACCACAGGAGGATTACCCATCTTCCAGCTCTGCACAGCCTACAGCTAAAGCCTCCACCTATGGACGCAGGAGACACCACAGACCCTCCAAAACCTCTCACACTGACCTGAATGATGTGAGGTGGGTGTGTGTTTGTGTATAAGCTTTCTATAAACTATAGACAATGTCACAGAGCAGCTTTACAGAAATGTAGCTCTAGCTGTAGCTCTAGATTTCTAATGAGCATGCTTTGACGGTGACGGTGCTGCAAGAACCCTAGAGAGAAACCAATCCTCTTCTGGGTGACACCTGATTTGCGTGCAGTCTTTAGGCTCAAATCTGCAGTATCTAGGTGAGATTATTTCCTGAAGCAAGGGTGAGACCTGGGCTTAAACTGTTTTTGGGAAGTGCAGATCTTTAGGCTATCCATGTGGGACCGTCCATAGCAGCAGAAGGTGAGTCACAAGTGCAGAAAGCTTCATTAGGATGAACCAGGTAGGGCATGACATCAGGCAGCATGAAATTAGCTCAGCTGGAGAGAGTCTCAGCTATGCGTCTTTGCCTTAAAAGTCATCTCATAAGGTGAGATGTTTGAACAGAGAAGGCGTGTGGTTGTTGGAAGGTGCAAGGCTAACAAGACCTCCCCATTACTTCCACATTGCAGTTAGTTACAGTTACATTTTATATAGTGCTTTTCTAGATACTCAATGCACTTTACATAGAATGGGGGGATCTGCTCAACCACCACTGGTGTGTAGCATCTACCTGGATGATGCATGGGCAGCCATAGTGCACAGACCAGCAATTAGTGGAGAGGAGACAGCGATGTAGCCAATTCTGAGATGGGGATTATTAGGGGGCCATGATAGAGGAGGGCCACTTCCAGCAGCAACCTTAGTTTTCTCCAGGAGGTCTCCCATCCAGGTACTGGCCCAGCTCAACCCTGCTTAGTTTCAGTGGGAAACCAGGTGAGAACTGCATGAAGATATGGCTCTGGCGGTTGTTTTTATTGTCTCCGTGTTCTCAGGAAGGGCCAGCTGAGTCACCCGTTACCAGATTTTTCCAAAGTGGAGCCCCGAGTTCGTTTGCCCAAAAGCAGCTACAAGCCCCCGAAGAGTCGGAAGCCTCCTCACAAAGAAGACTCCAAACCGGAAGCTCCTGTAGTGTTCAGATCCCCTGCTGACATTGTCATGGAGGCTCTGTTGAGTAATTCTGAAGGGCCCTCGGATACTGCAGCCCCCACTGTCTTCCAGAAGCCCTTGAATACTACAATGCCTGAGGAGTTCTGGTGCCCTCTGCAGGCCAGCACTATGGTGCAACAGCTTCAGGTATGGCAAGTAGAGCAAACTCCAAAATACAGTTCTAGTGGTTTGTTTGTTTGTCTGATGCACATATTTGACCGGCTGTGTTTTTCATGCATCCTAATAAACCATTAACTACATGACTGATAGCTCACTTGGGATAAGAACATGATAAAACAACAGGTTAATTCCTTCTAATTAACGTTATAAACAGCCATAAATTGTCCTTCCATTGTCCTGTCAGAGAGAAACTGGAAAAAATTCCGTAAAATTTATGACTGTTACAAAGCGCTGACACTGGAGACTCCTTCCATAAATGTTAGCTAATCATCTCCTTCAGAGCTTCACCTATTATATATTTCTCTTTGTTAAGTAACAGCATGTTTTTAACGCATTTATTAGCCAGAGATTATGCTGAGCACATGCTGGACAAGTCCCTGTAATTGAGCTGTTTAGAAGTATTAAAAAAAAATAAAATAAAAAATACATTGACGCCAGAACTATTTTCTGAGCTGCTGTTATAGAAAATTAATCAACACCATCTGACCAAATAAACTTGAGCATTCAACAGCACTGTGGTTATTAAACAGATGGCGAGAAGAAGAAGAATGCGTGTGTCTTTAATTGAATTAAAAATTGTTAGCAAATAGTTGGCAAATTGCTGTGGTATAAGCGCAAGAAAGCACTTCAGAACATGCTGTTATTGGGAAATACTAGACTCTGGGATGGAAAAAGTAACGCAACTTTACGTCAGGCCACGTCACACCACCCCATCGATGATTGATTATTTAATTCCACATTTTGTCTTCCTTTCTCTCTTATAGGAGGATTACAATAGGCTTCTGACGAAGTATGCGGAGGCTGAGAATACCATTGACAGGCTACGTTTGGAAGCTAAGGTTTGATTTTTCTTGCAAATATGAATGGAATTGTGCATGTCAATTAAGTCAATTTTGGTTCCTAGAAAATGGGAAAAGTCCAAGGGGAGTAAATATTCATTTAGGGCACTGTACAATCCAGTTCTGTGTGGCACTGTGATTAATAGAATGAAAACAGGATGTGATGTCATGCTCCCTGACAGTGTTATTTAGCATGTCATTGACTGAACCTGTGTCTGAAATGGTGCAATGCCTTTCCCTTCCTTTCTGTTTCTTTTACTTTCCTTTCTTTTTCCTTCCAAGCATATAAACTACAGCGTTTGTACGGAACACTGTGCACTAACCTACTGTATTGCAATGCATTTAAAAATTTCGCTGGCAAAGGGGCAAAAAGTGCACTAAATACAGTGGAGAGATTGTGGATTTGATCCAGCGATTCCATTTTACAGACCGAACACTTTTATTTATAGCACTCAGTCTCTTGGTTGCTGTTCTTCCATCTGGCTGCATTTATTGTTGTGCTAATTACAGGGAGCTTTTCCCCCTCCTACCCCCACCCACCCCCACCCCTAATGCCCTGACCATCT
>JANDJT010000081.1:3577027-3599426 GCA_024331685.1 Stegophilus panzeri | reverse complement strand
AACACAGTCGTTGATCATCCAGGTAACGACACACGGTATTAAGAATAAAGCGTATGTAAACTTTTGAACTGGTTCATTTGTGTAAATTTAGTTATTATTGTGTCTTGGGGACTTTATGTAAACATTTGTGATGTGAAATAGTTTATTCGAGGCAGGACTAAATAAAAAAACTAAATGCAATTTTAATGATTTTTTTTTTTACTTGTTTTTTTTTTTTTTAATTATTCACATTTTGCATGATTCTGCAAGGCGTCTGTAAACTTATGACCTCGACTGTATGTTGCTTGTTACTTGCTTTGTGCCCTTAAAACGAGTTTTGAAAATGCAGTACCTCATGGGCTCCAGAGTGTCGCAACGCATCACAGGTTCGAATCCTGACGACGACGCTGCACCAAGAAAGCAAAATCGGCCATGCTCTCTGAGCGGGTGGGATAGTGTTAATCTCAGAGTGACACTAGCCAATCGTGAATCTGTGAGCTGATGTATGCGGATGAGGGTAGATAGCACTTTCCTCAGAGCGTGATGCACTCTCTGCTCTCTGACACAGCATGATGTAGAGGAAGCATGTGTTAGCCTTTACTAACACGTGGCTGGGAATTGGTAAATGAACAAATTTGGAGAAAATGGAGTAAAAAAAACCAAAAAGTACATCTAGCACACTTTAAGACACCCAAAGTGTACTAATATATATAATTTTTATTAAAGCTAGGAAGTACTATTACCACTAACTTCTGACGATTTTGTCTAATAGAAGATGAGTCTTCTGGATTATAGAACATAATGTTTAGTTACGAAGCATGATAGTCTGTCATCAAAGCGGAGTGTGCAAACGTCTTCAATTTATCCATATGCAGTTTAATTTAATCATTAACGTATCCTTTGAGAAACGACTGTGACCCTACAATGCAACTGTAGAATAAATAGATTTTGAACGTGTAGATCTGTCAATGCTCGCTAGAATGACTTTCTGTTTCGATTTTTGGACAAGTGGATGATTTAGAAAGCAGAAATGTTTGTGAAGAAATCCTGGACATTTTTAGATGATTATTAGAAAAAACAGTTATTAAAATGCTTCTTGAAACTTCCTTCAGTCGTTCCTTTAGACATAATTCAGCACCATTTCTTGACTGTACTGACCTTGATAGTGTTGTTGCTGCAGGTATTTGGACACTTTCCAGAAACACTTCTGCAGGTAAGATGAATGATATATTACCCTGCTATCACAGACCCTGCATTATTATTATTATTATTATTATTATTATTATTGTACTTTTACGCATAAGCTCGCACGCCGAGTTTCACTTCGATTCACCTCTGCTGATATGCGTGTAGAAAAATTATACCGATTCTTTGCAGTAATGGAAGCCAATTTATTGGACAGTCTTATTACATCAGTACACATCAAGTTTACTTTTGTTTGTGCTTCAACGCTTGCAAACATGAAATCCCAGCAAAGATAAACAGGATTGAGACAGACTAAACTTTTATTAATGAATATTTTCTCTGATAAATAAATTTGATATAAATCTAGTAGACACACTCGGTGCTTTTACAACAGCAAACCAAAAATAAAAGGACTAAAAATGAACAGGCATTCGCGTCACAGAAAACCCATAGTGCAATATACAACCTGGTTGCCGGAGCAGAGGAATAAAATAGGAATAAATAGAAATAGAACGGGGGAAAAAAAAAAAAGAAAAAAAAGAAGAAGAAGGATGGGATTACATCTCTTTGCGAAGCCATTCACCAGTGGAAGAGTTATGCTGCACTAACGAACAGACAAACCAAATATAGATCGTTGCTAATTAAAATTTTTTTTTCCTGTTACTACTACAACTACGGTACAGCTCGAACATCACAAACACATTGGCTTCGTATTATCGAGAAAAAAAACCCAAAAGTACTACTTCACAGTCAGAAAAGTCAACAGGGAGACGTTAAAACATCAACATATGGCATATTCAACATCACACGACTCAGTGCATGGCCCGGTTAAACATCGTTTACTAGCCAATGATAAGACTTAATCGGACAGGATACGATACTGAAGTACAGCTGGCCCTTTTTTTTCTGTTGAGAATATTCTCAATTTGCAAGCAATGGCCTTTTTGACACTAAAACGTGAAATTCTCTGCAGAGCAATAAAATAAAAGGTCCTGGCGAGTAGATAGAGCCAGATCTGAGGCCGATCGGCGAGGGCCGATATTTGCATTCTGGAGCTATTTACATTTGACATTTGACTCATCAATTTTTCCTCATCAACTGCTTTGGTTTCCCTCAGCAGATTCAGTTCAGTCAGTGTCAAAATCACTAGCTTTTTTTTTTTTTTTTTTTTTTTTCTCCTCCACCTCAGATTTCAAAATGGCCACAAATAAGATTCCATGGCATGCATGACTATGAATCTAAAACCAGAGCGTTCGGCATACAGCATGACGAATGACAGGATTTCGTCGTAAAGCAAGAGAAATGATTAAATTCTCGACTGGCGCTCACATACAAACGACTTACTTATCCCTCCCCCATCCACAACCATGATAAAATCACACCAATGATTCTAAGATTCTACCATTTATACATTTCCGAGCATCCAATATCAATAATATTATCAATATTTGGTTCTTTCTGTTTCAAATGGCCTTTGATATTTAAACTTTATTTCAACAGTTTAAACATTTGCATCCATTGTAAAACATGAGAATACTTACAATAATTCTTTTGCTTTTCAACATACTATATATATTTATATATATTTATATATCTCATTTTTTAAGTCAGTGTTTCCATTGTTTCTTTGTTTTTTTTTTTTTTTTCTTTTACATTTTTCTTTCAGGCAAGATGCATACACATTAATATAGGAGTAGGGGATTTTGGGCGATCAGATAGAAGAGAAGAGAGGGAGGGTTTTAGCTTGTCTGATCCTCGTCTGGTTTGTTCATGGTCTTGAGTGCATCCAGGAGCACGGTAGGGGTGACGACAGTGGTTGAGCCTGCAGGAGTGACGGCACCCGTGGAGAAACAGAGAATATATGCGCACGTTAGAACTGTACAGGCAAATTGGCTTACCTCTAAATGTGTTTTCAGCTGTTGTATCTACTCCACGTAAAAATCGTGTAATCACGAACCGAAGAACGGAAAGGTTTTAGGAAACTTTCAAAACTAACTGGAATGCAGGAACTTAAACGCTTAAAAATGAGGGGAAATGACGTCTTCGATATGGCCGCACGTCGTGAACGTGTCAAAAGACAAGGTAAAAATTAGCAGAGGCACTACAACAGACGTAGTGAAAAAAACCCAAACCCAGAAAAAAAAAAGGAGGGGAAAATCTACTCCATTCATGTGACTTCAATTCAAGAGTGGATCTGAATCTTTTTTTTTTTTTTTTTTTTTTTTTTTAGATAAATAGCTGAAGACACATTTCTTCTCAAAAAGAAACAACAGGTTCACAATTAATCAAACATTTGTGCCACCTGGAATTTATTTTATTTATTTATTTTTTCATTATTATTATTATTATTATTATTATTATTATTATTATTGTGATTCGAGTCGCAAAAAATGTCCAAAATTATTATTAAAAAATTCTGAACTTCTTATAGCCCAGCTGGAACAAATGCTTGATTCAGTTCTCGACATCCTTTCAATGTACGGTTTACTTGTTTGTTTCTTTAGCAAAGCTGCACATTTTCTTTAACTTATATTCTAAAAGAAAAATAATTTCACTGTAAATAATATTCTAAAACAAACTAAAGTCATGTTTATAGTGGCTAAGCACGTCAGACCATTTACGCTTAAATGATTATTTACAGAATGCCAATCATCAAAAACTGCTGTATATAATTGCCATTATAATTTAGTAGGGATGGAAATCCAGAATCGTGTCAAATTTTTGGATCAAATTTAGTCCTTTAAACCACATACATACCTTTTGTCCTTTAACCACCCGGACCACATCAAATAAACATGCAGCTTTACTGAGCTCTGGCTAGAATCACAATGAACTCTCTAACACCAGCTAGATGAAACGGCTGTAATAAAAAGCCAGAACAGAAACAAACTTTATTTGTGGAGTATAAAATGACTGAATAGTTCAGTAGGTGTTGAATGTATGCAGTATGGGTTAGGGCTGGCATACTGCAAATGGTGATCGCCATCATTTAGAAAATCCAGAAATAATAAACCAATTTTTAAAAAGGGGAGGATATATAAAGAGAATATAGCTTTAGCACATGGTTCACTAGGCAACTAGTTTATATATAACTAAATATCTAGTTTGATTGTAGGATTATGAAAAATCAGGACGTTATATTAATTGAAAATTGTTAAAGGTATTACCCATTTGTCTTTAAATTCGTGAGCAATAACAAATGATCTTTTATGCATATGTAACTAGATTAAGTAAGGAATAAAACAGTTTTTTTGTTTTTGTTTTTTTTTAAAATCCATTTATAGTTACATTTAATGTTGTGGAACGTCTGCGAAACAAGTTCCTGTATCACTTACGTTCTAAACAGTTATAAACAGTTGTCCCTTCACTTTCTCTTGAAGAAAACAATTGAGATTGTTACCAAGAAAGCAAAAAAAACAGGAATGTTCTCTGTCCTGAAGACTTTCCCATGGCAGCAAACTTAAATTTGTGACTAATTCAAAGCTCTTGCCCTGGAGACTCCTTCCATCAATGTAAAATATATTGTGTATTATTACTATTAGATTGTTGTATTCCACCCTACATGTCCCTGTGATTTAGTCGTGATGACAGAAACGTTTTCGATCGAGCGCATTAATATAAATCTGTGATTTGAATTACAGCCAGAACGAATGTCAGAGCTGCTGTTATAGAAAATTAATCGACATGAGTCATTTTTTTTTTTTCCAGAGTTTGTGCATGTGTAACACATGAACTCCAAATTATACGTCACTTTTTTTTTTTTTTTTTTTTTTTTTTTACAGCATACAGAACTGAGTTTTGACAAAAACACACCAAATACCGTTTAAAATCCTATTTGGGAATTCTGAAGCAGTTTTGAAGAATTTTTCATAACTATTACGGTAACGTACTTTACATATTGTACATTTGATTAGAAAATTATTATTTAAAAGGTTTTAGCAGTCCGTGTTGCAATTTTAAAGCAATACTAAAAAATTATTAAGACATTAGCGATAGGCAAGGACAAAACCGATCGGATTTTTGTGGTAAGTGTTTAGTGCTAAAGCATATCGAGAGAACACAGCTACATTTCAAGTTTCGGCATCTGCAGGTGAGTCACACATTCCTTCGCCAAATTGCTCCAGTAAAAAAAAAAAAGTAATGCAGCAATTTGGAAATTGGCAATATGGCAGCTATCCAAATGGATAGTATCTCTGTGCGATCAACGCAGACGCTCACTTGCTCATGTAGAAGTGATGTGTGGTGGTTTGTTTGAATAAAAGGAAAAAAAAAATCTATCCTTGAATTATCCTGCTGAAATTCAGCATCAAAGAAAGGAGCTCTGTTGTTAATTGATGTGAATGATATTCTTGGGGTGTTATTCTAAAATAACTGGAATACGATTAATCTCTTGGGTAGATTAATCTGCAAAAAAATAAATAAATAAATTAAACATGACAAATATGAAATTGTGGGTGGGCAAATGTAGGAGCTCCTCGTCACCCGAAGAAGAAGATGCACCACTGGGTTAGAGGGCGTATGCTAGGAAAAATGCAGGTTAATCCACCCGGCTGAGAGGAATGGGAACGGCAGGGATGGAGTCAGCACCCGTTGCATGGCTGCTCCAAAGAGGCTCCACTCGCTGCAGCTCTATATGTCAGAGTAATCCACCAATCATGACCAGCTGCTGGTCTCTGATATGGACACTGATTGGTCTCTAACCAGCAGTGGGTGGAGCCTTCTTTAGACTGGCAGGTTCTCCATGCACTGAGGCGGAGGCCAAACGCTCATCTCTGCAAGGACGGGAGTAAAACTGGAAGTAAGGAGGAAAAGAAACCCTTGTGCTGTGGGGATTCAGAAAGGGCTTCTTCGAGCGGCTGCCTTTACTTTGTCAGAGTGTGATTTCTCTCTCTTTCTCTCTCTCTCTTTCTCTCCCACCCTTCCCTCTTTCTCTCAATCGTCTGAGGGAACGGGGTCCTCAAAGGACACCCTAGTGGACTCTCGGAAGTCGGGATGCTGCAGATCCATTAGAAATTTGGTTGGGGTGAGCGTGTGGGTGGAACCTGCGGAGGAACAAAGGTGGCTTCACGCTCGGTTATCATCAAACAAAGCAATCCCCATTTTGTCTTTCGCCACCTTTCGGTCGTCTTGAAGAAAAGAGGGGTTAAGCAACCATTTCAATGCATCCATTTCTCATAATACATTCATAAACCCCAGCGTTTATGTAATGAATGGTCTTCGAATGGTCTTGGTGTTTACTCGTGTTAAGGCCATTCTGTCTAAACAGCATGAATATAAACTGTATACAAGCCTCGAAAGGATATTTCCTACACCTTGAGCTTGATAACTTAAGGAATAGAATTTGATATACTGTAATTATTTTGATGAAGACATTGATGGAGTCACATTAACAACCAAACACATACAAGGATGCGAATCAGCCAAGGACAAGTTTCAACATAATGATGCAAGATATGCGAGTGTGGCTTCTGTGGGATCTATTTCTGCTAGCGGAAAAATAAAAATAAACAGAACATTTGGCCATGTTATGTCCAAAATACAGTTAACGGTTGTATAAAAGCAATATCGCACTCAATCGTGCCGCCTCGTGCCTATGGCCGAATCCCAGCCATGCTGAAATTTAGTACAACTGTGAGTGCGATATTGCTTAATTAACCACATAAACAATCTCATTATTGTTCGTTGTGAAAGACATTATTCACTAACTCCTATAACGTACTCATTAATTACTCTGAGACTAATAGCAAAGATATCCAGCAGGGATGTAACCAAATATTCAGAATGAAGAGATAACGTCGGTACGTTATCTCGTCAAAAAGTCACGTAAGCAGGAGGTTTTTAATTGCGGCTGAGCGTTTATATATGAAGCTTACAAGACAAAGAAAGACCACATTCATTAACATAAATGTGAACAATGCATTTATATTTACAATGCATTTTCATTCATCCTTAGTAACTGCCTGGTCAGGGTCCAGACGATATCATTTGGGCTACTAGTATGTTTATATTTTGGTAAAACTGAAGCAACTAAATTTGTTGATGTCGCATGTACTGTAGGTACAAACACAAATAATTTTTTATCTGTATTACAAAAACCAAAAACTCTTCCGGATTAGGTCATACCTACTTCTGGTTTAAATCCAATACCAATATTTGGAGCAATAAACATGTACAGATACAGATAGTGTCATTGTGTTAGAGCCTAATATGTAGGTAAAAGAGTGGGGAATTTTTTAAGGCAAAAAAGTGGGGTTTGCATAGCCAGAAGTCTTTTTAAATTAATTAATTAATTTAATTTCATTACAGTGCTGGAAATCACAACCCAGCTTTATCAAAGTTATTATATTTATTATTGAGTTTAGCCTTTTTTGGCTGGTCACTTAAATGGTTTAATCCAAATATCAATAACTCAATAACAAAGTAGGCTTGTAAATAACGTCACCTTGGACCTAATGGGCTCTGTGAAGGGAATTCACGAAAAATGCCCTGTAGGTCTAAAAAATAGCCAGATTATGTTTGTAGACATTTAAATAATGAGCCTAATATTTGTATAGTTTGATTATGCTCATAAAATACAACTGTACCATGGGGTCCATGGAACTTTTTAGCTGCGAAAAAATTGTGAGCCCCTGGTTTAAGGTGTTAAGTTGGTATTGGCTCAGTGGTCTGATTGTGAGTTTATCTTACGATACTGTCAGGAAAGCAAACCAAACACCAAACCAAGCAGATTACTGATTCGCTGACGTTTCTGCTTTTAAACATAAGACAGTCAACACGATGATGACGGTGTTTTCCACTTTCTAGAGAAAGTTTTTCACTCAAATAACAGTAGGAAGACATTATTTTCTAGATATTGAGGACACTTCTAAGCTCATAAGTGCACTACTGCCTCTGATTCATATATGTCAGTGTCAGTAGAAATTAAGATCATCTTAAAAACTTTTGTAGAATAGTCTGCAATGTAAAAGCTAATGTATGTAAATGCTATCCCTGCAAGTACCCAGTAACACCTCCAGGCTACACACTCACCGATGATGGCCTCCCATTTGCCGCTGGCCTGCGTGGCCTCATAGGCGCAGCGCATCTCGCTGAAAGACACTCCACCAATGATGAAGACAATGACACGTGGCCCAGTGCGGTACTCTCCAGGGGTCTTATTCTTGTGCCAGTGGCCGTATCGGGCACTGCCAGGAAAAGGACGTGTTAATGAGCAAGAACAATGCTATAGAGAAGTCAAATAGAGCACATTGCGTTCTAAAACCGCTAATCTCTACTCGCAACCCAAAATATTTTTTATGGTGTGCGGTAAAGCCAGCTTTAGGCTGGTATATGCTCTGAACAGTTTACAAGAATACTTCGGTACTGTCAAAATGTATAAACAAACAATATTATTATATAAGAATAGTACGCAATAATGGTTTCAACTGGCCATATGTTGTTGAAGCAAGATAAACTGATTATTGGTGATGTCTTAGCAATGCCTGAACTCTCATTACTCAAAAGCAGTGTGTGTGAATAAATAAGCATAAATATTCATACCCATCCTACAGTATCATTATTCTGCTTGACTCTCGGCAGTGATAATACACACCCCCGCTATTCCTCATACCTATTCCCTGAAGAAGTCACTAGCATAATGAGAGGCGAAATGAATGTGAACGCTGAGGATCTGGAGGCTAAGCGATAAATAAATGCACTAAAGGCAAGAAACGTGGTGACGTCAGTGGCCGTAACGTCATTAGAAAGTATTCTCCACTGTGTTTTCAACATTCTCTATTTACCACATCTGTAGCGTACATGTGGCGGCCTGGGAAAACAATTAACATGGTGATTTTTTTTATTTGTTTTTTTTCACATTGTCTACTATAAACTGTACATGTATCTCAATCAGAAATCAAGTTCTACCATTATAAAGTCCCAAAAGTGAAAAAAAAAGTCGAAATTGGTATTACAGATTTCATTCCAATTCCACCGAAAGACTCCCCACTTACCTCTAGAGTCACAACTTAATCTATGCAAATTATTGAAAAACAACATAGGGCTGGGCGATATAATATCGATATCGTGATAAACGATTATGCGATACACTTTTCTGAGATATCGTTGGTATGGTGAAGCATTTTTTTTTTTAACATGTTTAATAATTACAAATGAAACGGTACTGCATGAATGCCGTTGATTCGACGTCGTTCTTCTTCTCTGTCTTTGTCATATCGCCCAGCCCTACTGCCAAATTTGAAAGAACGATAAGTTTACAACAGGAAATGAATTCTCAGCATCATCTCCGTAAGTCTCTGCCTCATCACGTGAGCTAAAAGTCACTCGTAGCATTTAAACACAAGCCTCATTGTCGTCTCGTCACTCGATTTTCTCATCAGCCAGGAAATACTGTAAATCGCTGATCGATTCAGTCGCTTCGGTTCTTTTGGTTGGCTGAAATGTCTTGTTGTTAACGTCTCTTTTATGCATGGCAAGCATTTTGAGAGTCGGTATCTGATTACAAACCGAATTGACTAGGCTTGGTTACGGCATATAATTATCCAAAAGGTTCTTCCTCAGTGTGATCTCTGCAGGACGATAGCATAGGCAAGATTTGAAAGTAAATATTGGTCATTTTGGTTGAATTATATTGCTGGCTTCTTAAAGAAGAGAGGTCAACGTATGTATTAAGCAGAAAAAACAATTTTACGACCTGATTTTTCAGCCAAATTCAGGCGCAGAGCTATCTGACAGGTTTCCCCACACCGCCACACATATATATATATAATATATACAATACATATATACAAGCTCAAGACAACTGCTCCTAGACTTTGAGTTATGTTCAAAACTGTGTCAAAATTCTTCAGTGGAAAGTGATTCGCTTGAAAAACTCTTGAGTGTATCTTAAATGCCAAAACAAATAAGAACATTTATGCCTGTGTGTCCTCTCCATGGGCCTAGTCACTGATCACACTATTGATCTCCGTTCTCCCTCCCTGTCTCTGGACACAGATGACTATTGATCTTTGCTGCTTCAGTCTTTACAGTGAATGCTTGTGAATGTGTATGTGTGTGTGTGTGTGTGTGTGTGTGTACCTGACTGCTGAAGTGCTGAACGAGGAGGATGAGCGAGTCGAGATATAAGGGTAATGCTTGGTGTCCAGCTTGTCATCAATGGCATCCTGTGAAATCCATGAGGGTGAGTGATAACAAGTCTTTATTGGTCACGTATACATTACAGCACAGTGAAATTCTTTTCTTCGCATATCCCAGCTTGTCAGGAAGTTGGGGTCAGAGCGCAGGGTCAGCCATGATACAGCGCCCCTGGAGCACAAAGGGTTAAGAGCCTTGCTCAAGGGCCCAACAGTGACAGCTTGGCAATGCTGGGGTAACCCAGAGCCTTAACCACCAAGCCACCACTGTCCCTGTGTGTGTATAGATGTGTACAGAAAAGCATTAATCCAAACGGGTAGTTTTAACAATTGTTTGTTTATTTATTGAACACTGGATTTTATCATATTGGGGTTTTTTTTGGTCACGATTTTATACAAGCAATAAGCCACTCGAAGGCGTGTGTGTGTGTGTGTGTGTGTGTGTGTGTTACAATGATTTTCTCATGGGTAAGGGGGTTTTAGGTACTCTGCTTAGCGTCATGCCAAAGAACACCCTTACTCATGATAAAATCACTGTAACACACGCCCTCGAGCGGTTTAATACTTTTACGCACACCCAGGCCAAAGAGAGGGCGTGTTTTACCTCAATGATGTCCTTGACCAGTGGGGTCCAGCGAGAGAGTTGGTAGGTCTGCTCACTCACACGTTCCTTGCGGTCCATCTTCTTCCCCCGGCGCAGGGTGGACTGGACCACGCACAAACAAAAGAGGACGTGAGCGGCGAGCAGAAAAACAGTGCGCAAGAGCAAAATGAAAGAGAGAGCGCCTCACGTCTGTTATGATGGGGACACCCAGGTGAGCCATGTTGGTGATGATCTCACTGTCCTCAGGAGGGATCTGTGCATGCTGGATCAGCTTGTTCAGGTTCTCCTCTGTGATTCCTAGTGAGCGCACACACAAAATGAAAAGGATCGCTACTGCTACTGAACACAACAACTGTACACGTGCGTGTGGATCTAGTGTGGATCTCCCTGACCATTCTTGAGGAAAATATAGAGCAGGATGATGCGGATCTTGTCGTAGGTGCTGACGTTGGCGTCCAGCAGGATTGGCACGATGGCCCTCATGGGGTCCTTAATCTTCTCCCCTTCTGCATCTGTTCCCATGGCCAGGTCCTGCACAACAGCAACAGCAACAGTGTAAGGGTTTGTTTTAAAACTGCAGCAGGTTTGCAGTATACCTTAAGGAACCGAGGAGCATAAAAATCGTATGTTTTGTAAGAAATAAAGTACGACAGGGAGTGCTGTTATAGGAATGGGTTAGTGTGAAGTTGAACAACAGCCCATGATTTATTCCTTATTTCTTGAAAAAGAAAAACGAGACAAAAAAGAAACACATCTCGTCATGCTACAGAGAAAAAAGAAAGCGTAACGTCCTCTGCCCTTTTGAATTGGCGAAATTTCAATTGCGCGAAATCGTTTTGCACGGTCTTTCGCAGCGATCGCACGTGAACCGAAGAGGGATTTGACGCTGTGATGACGTCACACGATGCGTCTCGGCCCAAATCTGCGGAACGTCTGCGGTACATTTTGAACAACTGCAAGCTCCTCGAAATACTGTGGAGTTTGCTTGATTTTGCATTCATTTCTGCAATCACCATATCGATGTGATTATTTGTTAAACAACGATGCAATTTTTTAAATCAGTTTATTATTAGGCTTAGATTATGTGTCGCATCCACCGTAGAAGTCCCTGTGAATGAGTTACTATGGAAACGATTTACGTGTTAGAACGAGCGCGTGAACGTAAAATTGTGCAGCCGGAACTACGGTCCGAAAAGTTATGAACACCTACTGACCAATCAGATTTGAGAACAGCGCTGTGGTATAATGCATCGTAAAATATAAGATCCAATCGTGTTCCGGTATGCAAATACAAGCCATCCAACGCTGGTTTGACAAGGAAGTGACTGCATATGGAATTTAAACAGAAATGTTCAGTAATATTTTTCTGAATATTATTACATGTGAAACTGGTTGTTGTTTTTTTTTTGTTTTTTTTTTTTAAAGAGATGTGTATTTAGAGACCAAATGAAAGGTTATGATTTACAGTTATGATTTCTGATGCGTTTTGATATGCTACCTGCTCAACACGGCACAGCTTGTCCACAGTGCCCTGATAGTGCTTCATGCAGTCTTCTGCCAGCTGCAGGTGAGTAGAGTACTGCAGAGACGCAGGCATTCACGTGTTAATGCTTACACAATTCGCACCGCACTGTTACAACACCGTTTTACGTTAGCATGCTTCCCGTCTGGCTCAGTGTCCTCTCTCACCTTGCTGAGCTCTTTCTGATACTGCGGCATCTTCTTCAGCATCTGAGACAAATCCCTCAGCGTGGCCTGAAATGCAAAATGAACACTTAAATACTCGCACACGCAAACCCTGCTTTTCAGTAGAGAAGCAAAAGCTTAATATAGTCCGTTGTGCTCCTGTATTACAGTTGCAAATAACAACCTTGCTTGAACATGAATGCGTGAGTGTGTGTGCACTGTCAGTAATATTAAACTGCCGCGTCCTCGGAGAGCGTCGTGTTGAGATGAGTCAGCCATCACGGCTCAGCTCGGCTCAGTACACATCGCACTACAGAACATTCCGGTCTATACATTATACATTATACTCCTGCCTTGCTGTACCTTATCTCCAGTGTTCATCCGTTTGCTGGCTGAGAAATCCTTCAGAGATTTTGTCACCTCCCTGTGAAGGAACACAGCTGAACTGAGTACCTTCTATTAGAAAAGTCAAAAGGAGGAAGAAACAATGTAGAAGAAAAGAGAATGTTTGGTTAGATAGAGCAGCTACTCACTGAGACACCTCAGCGATGTGCTTGTGCCGCAGAGACACCCACAGGTCGTCGTCCTCATGTAGCAGCACCTCTTTCTCCCGAGAGTCTCCCATTCCACTGGTTTCATACCTGCAATACAGCGTCCACACTGAGGCTTCAGCATCTCTTCGTCATAACGGTAGGACTCGAAATTAAACGTGTTAGTCACCTGCCGCTTTGGCAAAATATTGTCACCCCAAATGTGCTTCTGAAATCCGATCAGCTTGGTTCCAGTAAAGGGGAATTGTAATGCTGCAGCATACAAAGACATCCTATCTGTGCTTGTGTGGCCAGCTACAACATCGTTCCCTCACTCGTTCACTATTTGCTATATAGACTGTTCTAGTATATAGAGCACTATGTTTACACCGATCAGCCATAGCATTAAAACCACCTGCCTAATATTATGTAGGTCCCCCTTGTGCCACCAAAACAGCTCTGATCTGTCGAGAAATGGATTCCACAAGACCCCTGAAGGTGTGCTGTGGTATCTGGCACGAACTCATTAGCAGCAGATCCTTTAAGTCCTGTAAGTTGCGAGGTGCGGCCTCCATGGATCAGACTTGTTTGTCCAGCACATCCAACAGATGTTTGATCGGAATGAGATCTGGGGAATTTGGAGGCCGAGTCTACACCTTGAACACTTTGTCATGTTTCTCAGATCATTCCTGAACAATGTTTGCAGTGAGGCACGGAGCATTATCCTGTTGAAAGAGGACACTGCCATTAGGGAATACTGTTATCATGAAGGGGTGTACTTGGTCTGCAACGATGTTTAGGTAGGTGGTACGTGTCAAAGTAACATCCACATGAATGCCAGGACCCAAGATTTCCCAGCAGAACATTGCTCAGAGTATCACACTTCCTCCGCCAGCTTGCCTTCTTCCCATAGTGCATGCTGGTGCCTTCTCTTCCCCGGGTAAGCGATGCACACGCACCCGGTCGTCCACATGATGTAAAAGAAAACGTGATTCATCAGACCAGCCCACCTTCTTCCATTGCTCCATGGTCCAGTTCTGATGCTCACGTGCCCATTGTAGGCATTTTTGGAGTGGACAGAGGTCAGCATGGGCGCTCTAACCGGTCTGCCTCATACACATTAAGCTGTGAAGCACTGTGTGTTCTGACACCTTTCTATCATGCCACATTTAACTTTTTTTTTTACCAATTTGTTTTACAGTAGCTCTTCTGTAGGATCGGACCAGATGGACTAATCCTCGCTCCCTACGCGCATCAATGAACGTTGTGCTCCCACGACCCTATCGCCGGTTCACCAGTTGTCCTTCCTTGGACCACTTTTGGTATGTACTAACCACTGCATACCGGGAACACCCCACAACATCTGGCGTTTTAGAGATGCTCTGACCCAGTCGTCTAGCCATAACAATTTGGCCCTTGTCAAAGTGGTTCAAGATCCTTACGCTTGTCCATTTTTCCTGCTTCCAACACGTCAACTTCCCGAACCGACTGAACTGATAATCAGTGTTATTCACTTCACCTGTCAGTGTTTTTAATGTTATGGCTGATCGGTGTTTAGTAGTCAGCAGAATTAAAGACACAGCGGATTGAACTCAGACAACACTTACGACTATTGAGTGCTCATGAGAAGCATCATTATTACATGCACGATTTGAACATAACAAATTATCTACCAAACTGAAAACACAACAGAACAGAAATGCTAAAACTGGTGTATTAAATACACCTCTAATGAGTATTTGTTGGATTTAGTGGCTGTTAAATGCATTTGGTATTTACATTTATGTATACAGCAAGTAGTACATTTTGAACTAAAAGAAACTACCATACAGTGTGGTAATTAGTGATGAAATGGCGTGCCTCGGTAGTACATTTGAATTACAGCGCAGTGTCATTTGTCCGTGGAAAATTTTGACAACACTACAAAATACTGTACACTACTACAGTAATGTTTTTTTTTGTTGTTGTTGTTTTACGGCCTGTTCTGTCACTATTTGACCCGTCATGCTGCTTTCAAGACATTAGACACTAGTTTACCTTCTGCAGTGCTAAATTCACAAAGGAATCATCCAGTGCCAGAGTTTACCTACTTGTGATGGTTAAATCTGCATTCAAATCAATTCCTGAATAAAGTTCTATTGTTTATTGAAGACTTCTTCAAAGATATTGTATTCTTAACCTTCATCTGGCTCCCAGAGTACACTGTAGACAGAGTTCAGCCAGCTTTCCTGATTGGTTAAAAATCAAAGACTTACTTGTAGACATCGTTCTCAATAGGCAGCAGATCGTAGCCCATGGCCTGGAAAGTGAGTTCATGAAGGACAGGAGAGACGGGATCAAAAGCTCGATCGAGAATGATGAGCTGCGAGCGAGCCTTGTCAGGACCCTGTGTGCAGAAAACTATTTAGCCATAAGAGCTAACAGCTACGATAAGACTCAGTTTAGGCCACTAGTGGAGATCCTCACCTCTCCCATTGTGGGGTCATCTGCCTTGTAGGCATCCAGTTTGTCCTGCACCAGCTGAGCCAGAGTGGCGTTGTCTTTGTACTCGCTGCGTTGATGGACAAAGAGATAAACAGGCACTCAGACTGGAGTATAGGCAGAAAATCCACATTCAAACCTTTAAGTTCTATTCTTAGTCATCTAGCATATAACATTTCTTCAACCCTTTGGACATATGATCCCTTGAGTAAATGCATGCTATTAATGCCTTATTTTATCTGCACATCATTTTAAATGATGCACTATTTGAAACTACATGTAATAAAACAAAGTAAGTATCCTAAAAGTGATTATACCACATGAAGGCAAATCAAAGATTTATAGTAATTTATACTTCTGATGTGTTATCATTTCTATAGTGGCACTGCATTCACAAAAACTTGCATGGCGGACACTACGCATAAGCATTAGCATCGTAGGCTAATAATAAACAGATTAAAAGCATGTTATTTAATAACGAATAAGATCTAACCGTTGATATAGTGACGTTTACTATAAGGAGATGTTTATTAAAATTTTTTTTAGAGAGTCTCCAGTGTCAGTGCTTGGTAACAGTCAGATGTAAAGCTGTTCTTTTCATTTTACCACCACTGGAAAGAAAGAATGAAAGGTGGACGTTGCATTTGGGAGTTTCTCAGAAACAAGCTGCAGTTTTAAAAAAAAATCTTTTTACCAGAGGCCAAAATATTGAATTTCTGCCTATTTTGGGGGTGCCTGTGTTCAGCACTGAATTTATTGGGACGTCACATTCAACAATAGTTTACGGCATAGTGGCTCATATGAAAGTAGACACTCAGGGTTTTAAGAATTAAGTATTTCTCTCTCTCTCTCTTTTTTTTATTTTTTTTTTTTAACCTAACCTACTAGGTTAAAATGGTATATTTGTATTGTGCAAGTTGTATACAGTGTTTTACTATCAAAAATGCTTTACTTGTGCTGTGTCTGTTTTTATCTCTGTACCAGTGTTGTGGTGAGGTGTGAAATCTTTGCCTAGCAAGGGGCTCACACCCCTCCCCTTTCCCATCAGCTAAACACAGAGTCATGATACTCTACACACAGAAACCCAACAGTGTCCTGACCAATCTTATAACAGACTAACGGTGAAGTAATTCATTTGTTTATACAGAATGAAAATGTCCCATAAGTCGATTTCCATTTCGCCAGCGGAATGGAATATAGTACTGTGAGAAAGGGTTAACTTTAGCTTAGCCTTAGCTAGAAAAAAATAGATGCTGGAACTGACTTCAACTGGCTCTGCTTACATAGTTTATGCCACACGAATGTGTGTCATGTTATCCTGCGAATCATGCACGGGAAGACAGGTCAGAAATTGTCTTTACATGTCACCCATGATGTTCTATGCAACTCAGAAACAGAAGTTTGCAGGCATTTGGCTTGGTTACTAAGAGGATGCGCTCTGGTATCGGAGATGTCGGCACTGCATCAAACATTAAAAAAAAAAGTGGGATCAGCGAATCAATAAATAGCAATACTGCTGATCGTTTTGTCTGTGGCAATGCAGAATTATAGGTTCACAGATAGTTAAAATCTTTAAATTGTACTGCCTTCAGTATAAATCCTTCTCAGACTGGATGGTTTTATTTCCCTGGAAGGCTGAATATTAACCACTCGAAGCAGCAGGAAGGGCTGAGTTATTAGTGTCTCACCCACGGTATCGGACAGCAGGGTACTCCTTGAGCGTGGCACACAGCGTGGCCAGCTGATCAGCTAGTCTTTCCATCACTGGGTTTTTCATCTGAGCCTTATGGGGGCTGTAGAAACTCTGGAAGGCATCAGGGTTATCCAGAGAGTACACCTGGATACACAGGCATAAACATTCATCAGTGCATGCTTTACATGAAAATGATTGAATGAACAACTGAACTGCCATGACTCTGATTTGTATCGCTCTCTCTTTCTCTTTCTCTCTCACACACACACAAACACACTATGCAGTGATAGCAGTGAGAGAATCAATCCTCAGTGACACACTGAGACTCCAGCCTTTCCTTCCTGCCTTTGTGTTTCTTAAACGTCTCATATTTTTCATCTCCCCCTGCAGTCCTGCAATCTCTCTCTCTCTGGAGCACTGTGCTGTGCACCAACCCCTCCCCCCAACTGTGTTCCCTCAGATGACCGTCCTTCTGTTCAGCAGACAAGTTCTCCTTGATGCCCTTCTTTTCCTCTCTTAACCTTCTCTCACCGGTGATCAGGCAGTGCATTAGGCAATGCCTTGTCTCTAAATAGGCTGGTTTGTCAGGATGTAAGGCGCATAATCATACCAGGAGCAAACCAGAGCTCCTCTGAGCCCATTGAATTAATCATCGCAGACAGCATCAGAAGCAAAGCATTGTGGGCCAGACTGCCTTACAGCTCTGGAACTCTTCATATCTGCCAATGAGTCGCTGTCTATGCTAATTGTCTATACTCCTCTATACATTTCTGCCATGCTTCTCTTCCTGAAATCCTCTTTGGTCAGGATAAAACATTTATGATTCACTATTACTGCTACTACTATTATTACAACTTCTTCTACTATTATTACTACTACTGCTGCTGCTACTATTACTACTGTTTCTATTAATACTATCACTAATACTATTTCCATTTATACCATTTTTTTTTTTTTTTTCAGAATGATTAAATGTTTTTTTTTGCTTCTCATGAATACTGATACCAATGCTGATACCAATATAAGTAACCTATTCAATATTAAGCATTAAGGGGCATCATGAAATATTCTATTTAGAGCTTTTTATGTTGGTTGCTTCCTTGTATTGTTACTACTACTACTGTTTCTATTACTGTTATTACTTAATACTACTACTACTGTTTCTATTACTAAATACTAAATATTGCACTTATATAGCGCTTTTATCCAAAGCGCTTTACACTGTCTCTCATTCACCCATTCACACACACACTCACACACCGATGGTAGTAGAGCTGCCATGCAAGGCGTTAACTTGCCATCGGGAGCAGCTTGGGGTTCAGTGTCTCGCCCGAGGACACTTCGGCATGTGGAGTCACGTGGGCTGGGAATCGAACCACCAACCCTACGATTAGTGGACAACCCGCTCTACCAACTGAGCCACAGCCACCCATACTACTACTATTTCTATTAATACTACTGTTACTACTGCTTCTATTACTACTACTACTACTATTACTGTTTCTATTTACTTCCCCTTTTATGTGTTTCTTACCTGTGACTCATATGGCAGGAAGGCAATGTTGATCTCATTCAAAGACTTGATACACTTTGAAGCACGACTCTTTACCACTTCATTGAATAACGGATCCGGGCAAGCTGCAGATCAAACACAATTTTGGTTAGAGTGTTTAATTTTCATGTGAGTCTAACATATACACAAGTGTTTCTGACATAGAACAACACAATATCTCTAAAATATAATATATATGAAACTCCCCTTGGTCCATAATTGACTTTTGGTAAAAGCAATATATTATTAATAGGGTTATGAAGAAAAAATGATTCAAATTGGAAAATTGGTACAGCAGTCTATGATACAGGCACATACTGGATCAGGCCTGAAATGAATCATGTCATTGCTGAACCGAATCATTTCGAATCATTAGTGAATTGCAGTATGAATCGTTACTTGTTTAACTGTATAATAACGTAAACTATGCATCAATATGTCTTTCATATCGTCTGAAAGCGGGAGGTTCACACCACTAATTATTAAGTAGCAACCTTTTTAAGTATTCGTTTGCCGTTTCTTAATGTGTTCACATGCCTAAATGCACTCTACTAGCATGTCTGTTTTTCTCTGTGGTGAGCGTTGATACTTACAATCAGTGAAGAACACATGAGCTGCTCTGTATTTTGACGAATGGGGATCCTTAAAGTCACCAATGAGCGTCTGCACAGACTGAAAAAAGACAAGAAAATAAGTGTTACATGCGCAAACGTGCATGAGCATGCACTGTAAAATACGTGAGCGTGCACGTTGCCATAGCAGCTGCGGTAGCCCATGGTAATGCAGAACCTGAGACTGTTTGTGTAGGCTGAGTCAATACTGTGTTTGGTGATGTGGTGCTTCATACAGCATGTAACATATGGTCAGTGTGAGCCATGTGAACAGACTTCCTCCCTACTGAGTGATTAAAGATAGACATGGGAAAAAAAAAACCTAACAGCCTGAGCTGAAGTGCTTTTGAGTCTGGCTGGTATAGTGTAGCTGTGGGTTTGAGTCTGAGTGTGTGTGCACTATGCCAGCGCCATCATCTGAATGTGTGTCTATTGTTTAGTGCCATTTTTGTACGATGGCCCTGCCTTGCTGATAGAAGTGCTTTTAGCTGATGGAGAGACAAGGCTCATACCTTCTCAGTAGGGGTGATGAGGTAAATGGCCTCCAAGGTAGGTAGAGGCTCTCTCCGCTTGTTTATATCCTCCACAACTGAAGAAGAGAAGAATTACAGAGCAAACGACAGAAAGAAAACCAGAGAAATACAGCATGACATAATGCATTTGCTATAGATTTTCAACCTCGTCCTTAATTTTACTGTTCAGTAAAGGAAGTTATATAGACAACGATTTTAAGACATTAACCTGTACTGAGAAGCGCGTTTAAAAAAAAAAAAAAAAAAAACCCCACTCATAATGGACCCATGAAAGGGTTCTATGAGTTTAATGAAATAAAATTCACACCTCATACTACCAGGTTTGCACAAGATATACGCAAAACAATATTTGATAAATTTACTGTGAACACTCTTCCCTCTCGGTTCCCTTAACACCTTTTCCTCTTTGTTCCTGTGTTAACTCTTCCCAACCACGTACAGACAGATAAAGCCCCTCAACATCTGCTCGCATTCCATGACTACCTGAATACCATATATGGAGTTGTTCCTCCCTTACATTGATATGCATCCTGCTAAATGCAAATATGCCCTTCCGGCTAGAGAATCAATAGTTAACCCTTTGTATGTGTTGTGTGTCAAGCATGATGTATACTCTGTTTTCCTTTGAATAAAGAGAGATCTTGCCATTTGAATTGTGTGTGTCATTTGGCAACTCTCTCAAGGCCTTGGTGTGGGAAGTGTGTAGCTTGTAGCGGGGCGTCTTTTTGTGTACTTTCGTTTTCTCTCTTCTTAAAAATCATAACCCAAAGAGTCTCAAATCCTAACAATATTTCATACATATTTCAACATCCAGATGGGCCTATTGAACATCATTTCTTGATTTATTCCTTATTAATATCGACACAGGCTTGTAATCTTCTTAAATCTGCATAATGTCATCTGGAGAGCATGTGTGTATCCAGATATGAAGCGAGCACTGTTTCATGCCTGGTTTTTTTGTGTGTGTTGTTTTTTTGGGGGGTTTTTTTATTTAAAGAAGCTCACTTACAATGGGAGTCTAAGTGCAGTTGTTGGGGCATCAATAAAACATTATGCAAGTCATTTTTGTAGAAAGCTTCGAATTGTTGCATCAAAGGTTGTTGGGTTTTTTTGTTTGTTTTTTTTTTAAATGAGCTTTACATCTGTATCATTTATCTTTTCAGAGATTCTTGAGAGGGGTAAATTTGTGGTGTTTTAAAAAAATTTTAATTTTTTTTTTTTTTACCAATGTAGTCATGTGGGTTTTGAAGCGTAACCACAGAAACCACAATTAATTTCTACCATGTTGCTCTAATGTGAGAAAGTCTTTACAGTGCTAATCACAGTGTATATGGAAAAATGCCTAGCTCTGTTTTTCTGGTCTGCAGTTATAAGTGAGACTGTTGTAGTATTGTATTAGAAGGATGTACTTGTGATGCCCTCTGTCATAATGTCAGTCATCTTGCAGCAGGAGGAAAGCATCCTCATGCTCAGCTGATCCACGATCAGAGCCTAAAGAGACAAGATACGGGTTAGCCATAGAAACCCAACATTACATTAATGAACCTGGCCAGAAAATAATCCTCTGTTCACATTAGCAAGCAACAAGTCGTTTGTCTCTTTGTGCGCATTTACCGACCACTATTGTTGTTTCATTTGTGCATGCACTGCCCTAAATTTCTCATGTTTAATGAATAACAGTAGTAGCTATGTAAAGCTTCTAAAGCTAACTTGTTAAACACACATCAACTAACGCACTAATAGTATGAAAACTGGTTGTTTAATTTGCATGTTACATGCAACATGCTACACTTTGCAGAGTGGCAAAGCAAGCTAACTGTACTAACTGTACTAGCTATGTACCGTACACACACTGTTTTTCAAACAGCAAATGGGATCTAACTACACATTGGACCACAGGTGCCATAAGATTCTCCGAGGAATCTTTCAAGATACTCGAAAGAATCGTTCAATATAATGGATTTGTCGCTTTACTGCATCATACCTACTGTAATTTGCAAAATGTAGAAAATCTTGCCTGCCGCTGTGACATAGAAAATGAATGGTGGTCTATCGCTTGCTAATGTGAACATGGGCTTAAGCTTGGTAACTAATTTAGCAAAACCACTTGACAAGAATTTTTATTTAAACTATAGTTCACAGTTAACCATTTCATAACTGCAAAGAAACATAATTAAAAAAAACCTATAACTATAAAACTGATTCTAATAATCAGAAATATGTACTGTAGTAGATGGGAAAAAGTAAGCATTTCAGAAAAAATTTTAACAGTATGAATTAAAACATGCAGGAAACAATTATTGTTGAATTTTTAAACCAGAAGAAATACATTTGAGAAAATTAAGACATTTACCTTTAACTACTAGCAAATACACTTCAGAACCTAAAATTACCGTGATTTAAAGAAATGC
>JANDJT010000081.1:3550972-3561568 GCA_024331685.1 Stegophilus panzeri | reverse complement strand
TTGCTGGGGGCGGGGGGGGGGGGGGTTTAGGTGTTTTTGATACCTTTGGTCTTCCATAGCAGTAGTGCTGTTACTCTGTCCTGCTTCTCCAAAGATGCTGATGGCTCAAAGCCAGATAATTATGGGATGGTAGAGAGATGGTTAGATGTTTTCCGATTAACAAGCTGGTTATATTGACACATAATATACATTTTTAAAAAAACCCATCATTTAGATATGAGATGGTGATTTTAGTAACGAGCTAAACTTAATTCGTTGTTCATTCGCTTTAGAATGAAATATTTAGATTATAGTGTAGTATAATTCTTTTCTATTAAAAAAAAAAAAATCAATAGCGTTTTAAGCCACATTTGTCCACCAGAGGTCAGTATCTTATTTCCAAAACACGCTTATACGCCATCTAACTGAATAGCCTGTCTTTATCTTTAAATCCAGTTAAAACTGTTTGCTTAACCCATGCAGTGAACCCATTTATGAGTCACTTTTGTTTCTGAAAACAAATAATCGTTTTATATGTAAACTACACAATAAACACTATACATGTTTTCCCAGATAGTCCAATTTTCAAAAAACAGCTGGTATATAAAAATCCAATCATTCTTCCCAACGTCCAACTCAAAACATGCAGACACTTATTCTTACAAATAAATACAAAAAGCAGTTTGGATAAAAAATAAAGAAAGAAAGAAATTTAATAATTAGGGCGTTCCCTTCCTCTTACTGCGCCTCAACCCTAAGCCACGCCCACCACCGGCCGCAGGTTAACCATACGGTTGCCAGGTTGATATTATTGAAATTTGGGTGATTTCTAATAACATTTGTACTGCGGAAATTGTCTTTGTGAGCACGAGTTTGCTGGAAGTTAACAGAATCTGTGATTGCTCTGAGAGTTGCTTTATGGTGAATGAGATTTAAATCACTACTGGACTGAAATAGATTGAAAAGACATATGTATGGCAACCTTGTTGAACACGTTAGACTAGTCTGGACGCTCTTGGAGAGAGAGAGAAGGAGTGTGTGTGTGTGTGTGTGTGTGTGTGAGTGAGTGAGTGAGTGAGTATGTGAGAGAGAGAGAGAGAGAGAGAGAGCTCAGCTGTAATTATCAGCACTGCGTGTTCAATATAGCAACGCCACCTTTCCCATTCCTCTCTAGTGAAAGAAGAGGCTGTTGATTTCGACTACATTTCATCACACACCTGTTGGAGTTTACTGTTTGCTGATCTGTAGTGTCTGGTGTGTTCTCATGGAAGGCGCAGAGGAGAAAACGCGCAGATATATTTTGAGTTTTTGAATAGTTTCTAATATTAATCCATATTTTTTCCTCTTATTGCAAGGACTAGTTTCTCTGGATATTTTTCTTTTTTCTTTTTTTTGGGGGGGGGTAATAGTATCTCCACCATGGGGGATGTAGTTTCTACTCACCTGGACGAGGGAAGGCGACAGGTAATCACAGGTAAGGCACTCACTCACTCACTCACACACACACACTTACACACTTACAGGTGGATGCTGTTCCTGGGTCATCAGAGGTATTCCACCCTGAGGAGTAGGAGATAAATATAAATATACACACACACACACACACACACACACACACACACACTATGAAACAGTCTTGGTAATTATATGGCAAATGTCTCTCTATCAAATGCCATCAATTTACTAAAATCCAAGAAATAAAGGTACCAAATTATACTTTTTCTTCTTCTTCTTCTTCTTTTTCTTATCGCTGGTGTCATACCATCAAGGGTACAATCTTTTTACTTTCAGCATTCTCATTCACCTGGAAAGAAGAATATAGAAGGTACATAATTGGCCCTTAAGGACCACTGATTCACCTCTGAAGCAGTTTCTAAAAGCTAATTATAGCTACACTACACGCACCTTCCCAGATACATACTAAAGCTAAACAGATATGTCCTTTATGGCACCTTCCAAACAATAAGTATAAAAAATAGTACACTTTGGTACCATTATTTCTGTAGATTTAAAGACGGTTTTAAACACGTACAGTATCGGGTGAGTTTTAAGTTTACCCACCAGAACTGCCTTTAATCCTGTCTGATACTTGCTTTACAATCGCTTATGTCTTGCCCCATTGATGCAAAAACACCACCAACTTTCTCCCTGGGTTTATGAGTTTGTCTATCCAAGTGTCCTCATGATTAATCATACTACTTTTATTATTGTTAAGTGTTTATAGTGGAATAACATGGCTCTCTAATCTGTAGCTGGACTTTTTTGCTTTGTGATTAGTATTTATACCACTCGTGCATACTAGCACTTAATCCAGCTATTAGTTAGTTATTAGTTGCTACGCCCTCTCTTGTTTATACACTCGCTTAATTCTGCACTTGTGTTGATTGGAAGTGAATTCTGCCTCGCTTGTAAAAACCCATTGATTAAAAGCCTTTGGTAGATGAATACACTCGAATGAATGAACACGATATTCCAAATATCCAGAACGTTACTGCTTGGGTCCTGGAAGGTGTGAACAGTATGAGTATCGAGTATACAGTGGAGATGATCAGAGATGTCCATACTTCAAATGGCCGTTAAAAAGACACTGTGGTCAATTTTAAGTTGGTACTGATCTTCCTTAAAGGTGAAAAATGTTTGAGGTGTGTTTTAATCTATGAGTAATTCTGGTGCTGATATGTCGGTTAGTGCTTATTAGTTAGTAGTCGCGTTATTCCCGTGAGAAGTTTGTGGTTTGGCACAGGAGGACATTGCAAGCGCAGTGGCACTGGTGTTTAATACGACCCAGAATTTCAATGATTCCAAGCACCGGGTTTTATTATTAGCTCGTAAAAACAAAAGAGCAGGAGATTGCTTTCTCACCCACTATACTGTCCCATAACATTCAATGTCATAATACTGAGAAATCCAATTTTTCGACTAAAGCACTGCTGCATCACTCTTATTAGGTAGCGATGAAGTGAGTATTAAATCCCGCCATCACTACTGTCAGCAGGTAGTCAAACAGCATTGTGGGTAATGGAATTTTTTTTTTTAAATGGTGGAAAGAATCTTAATTCTAAAGAATTTCATTATAGAGACTTTCGTTATAAAATAAATTGAAGGTCACGTGTTAATTATAAACATTTATATTCAAGTCACTCTGGATTTTTTTTATTTTATTTTTTCCCCAATTCACCTAACATCTAAAGGTGTCCTTTTATGGATTGAATTAAGGTCTTGTACGGTATAATACCACAATTCTTCAGAATACATAAATCTTTTACTCGACTCAAAACTTTGACGTCCTATAAACCCCTATGAAGTGAATTTGGTGCTTCTGTGTTTTTAAATGTCTTTGTGCTCACTAGAACTGATGCTAATATGATTGTTAGCATGATTGCTAATATGATATTTGAAACCAATTTGTTATAACGCAGAGCGGTGTGTTTAAGGTCTGGCGAGTCTCACAGGTGTCAGTCTGAACCCCTGCGTGTACAGGCATGTTTTAGTGAGCTCCTTGACTGAGGGGGTAAATTGGCAAGAACTTCAGGTTTTACACATCCGAGTTTCTGCTGTGAAGTGTACACTAGTTTTGCAGTTGATGTTCTAGCAACTCCTTAGTGCTGACAAGGAAGCTTAAAGAATGCATGAGATGAGACACAGGAAATGAGACCAATGAAATGTGCTCAAGATGTGTTTTTCTGGGTTCTCTGCTGGTTACGTGCGTTTAGAACAGTGGCAGCGAGTGTCTGCTCTCTCTCTCTCTCTCTCTCTCTCTTTCTTTCTGAAGTCAAAAATAGCTTCTTGTTCTTTCCACAAACATTTGTTGTCAGCCCCAAAATTCACGAGTACAGTAGAACCTTCTAGCACAGATGTATTGCTTTGTTTGTGTGTATTATATTGACTGACTCTCCAGGCTACACCAATGTCCAGAGGCTAAACTTTGACCTTACTGATGCATTACTAATTCAGAAACGATTTCGTTATATACTTTAAACATCCAGAAAGTGATTGTTGTTGTTGTTGTTGTTGTTGTTTAATGTGGCTGTAAGAAAAATCATTCCTATATCGCTTGGAGAGCACCAGCCTGTAAGAATTCTGGAATGCCTCAGGAAGACGTGTGTCTAGAACCTTGGCTGGAAATTTGACATCAGCTCGGCGTTACGCGTACAAGTGCACACAAACTTGAAAGGAGGTTCGCTTCATTAGCTCCCGATCAGTCCCTGTATACTGCTCTTGCACCGACATATCCTGTTACTGTAGATCACTGTAAATCAATGGAAAGGTCTTCTGACTGAACAGCTCTGTCCTACGAGGAAACTTTTCTGATGGGAGTGGTCTTTTCCGGGATAACAATGAACTATTAATTGATTGTATCCAGCTGTCATATCCAGTGGCTGCAACTGAATTAGATGACACGCTAGCAGCGATATGAAAGCTAAACGCAACAGTTTTTATTTTTATTTTTTTATTTATTGTTTTTTTATTGAGGCAATAGTTTGAATTGACATTACAGATTTATTTCTGCAGTTAGGGAGGAGGTTATGCTGGTTTTGGGTAAATCGTTGAATATTTCAGTCAGAGCAGAGGGAAAGTAATCAGTACTCAATACTCCGAGACTGAACTGACACACACACACACACACACTCATACTGAACGGAAAACCATCCCACTCCCCTTGCAATTTTTTGCACCTTTCTGTACTGACTACTGCTACTTCTGTACTTTTGCTGCTACTGTTCTTCTAAAACTATTATGTTTAATTTCTTGTCGCTGTTCTACACTATACCTGGCTGCTCCCGCAATAACTGCTATGTCCACATATGGTATAAGCTAATCTGCTGAATACTATGTTATAGTATGTTTGTTTATATTCACAGCATTTTAAAAAATGATTTTATTCTTTTGTCCTGGTTTAGTAGTACTGTACTGTCTTGTGCTTTTTTGCACACGTTTGCATGTGCACTTTATGTAGAACGTCGTCTCATGTGGTTAGTGTGGTGTTTTATGTAGCACCGTGGTCCTGGAGGAACGTTGTTTCGTTTCACAGTGTACTGTACCAGCTGTATATGGTTGAAATAATAAAAGCCACTTGACTTTACATAAAGTGTGTGTTCTGGGCTTTAGTTTGTAAGGATGGGTCGGTTGGATGCATGCTAGGTCAGTAGGTTAAAAGGCCTCTTTAACACAGGAAATTCCAACCAGGACCTGCAGGTAACCCTCATACACTGAACTCATTAGAGCAGCGTCCCTATAGACAGAGAGTGAAGGAACGCAGGTATGAACATGCCCCTGAAGCTAGTATGGTAACACAACATATGCAACTGTGAGCTCTTTACTATTTGTCTCTTGTTCACCCACCCCTCAGAGTATGAATCTGTGCTGCTCCACTGGGTTGGGGGAATTAATCATACACCGATCATCCATAACATTAAAACCACCTGCCTAATATTGTGTAGATTCCCCGTGTGCCACCAAAACAGCTCTGATCCGTCGAGGCATGGACTCCACAAGACATCTAAAGGTGTGCTGTGGTATCTGGCTATAAAACATTTTCAGCAGATCCTTCAAGTCCTGTAAGTTGCGAGGTGCGGCCTCCATGGATCGGACTTGTTTGCCCAGCACATCCAACAGATGCTGGATCGGATTGAGATCTGGGGAATTTGGAGGCCGAGTCAACACCTTGAACTCTGTCATGTTTCTCAGATCATTCCTGAACAATTTTTGCAGTGATACTGGGATCATTATCCTGCTGAAAGAGGACACTGCCATTAGGAAATACTGTTGCCATGTAGGGGTGTACTTGGTCTGCAGCGATGTTTAGGTAGGTGGTACGTGTCAGAGTAACATCCACATGAATGCCAGGACCCAAGGTTTCCTAGCAAAACATTGCTCAGCGCATCACACTTCCTCCGCCGTCTTGCCTTCTTCCCATAGTGCATCCTGGTGCCACACACCCACGGCCATCCACACGATGTAAAAGAAAACGTGATTCATCAGACCAGCCCACCTTCTTCCATTGCTCCATGGTCCAGTTTTGATGCTCATGTGAACACTGTAGACGCTTTCGACATTGGACAGGGGTCAGCATGGGCGCTCTAACCGGTCTGCCGCTACGCAGTCCCATACACAGCAAGCTGCGATGAACTGTGTGTTCTGACAGCTTTCTATCACAGCACATTAAAGTTTTTAGCAATTTGTGCTACAGTAGCTCTTCTTCTTTTCTTTTTTTTTTTTTTTAAAGCTCTATCTCAGTCATGCTTGCTTTTTCATTACACATCTGTGGCACTCACTAAATGTGTGTGTGAGAGCAGATGAGTGAAATTGTGCTGACTCAGAGTGTAGGTATGAGGGAGAGCAGGTCAGTCATCCCTTTCTATGGTGAAGTTAATGGAGTGGGACGGAGCACACACGTTAGAAGGTCTGTATTTGTTATTGAAGCGCATCCCCTAGAGAAGTAATGACGCAGTGGGTAGCTGAATCAGCACACCCACACACACTGGTATGGAAGTGTCTGGTCAGTATCTAGGGAGCTTGAGTAAAGTAAGTAATTAATTTGGCTATTAATGAGCAATTTTACACCTCCAGCAGTACTGACCTTAGGTAGACCTTAGAAAGAGCTTGGGTTGACCTGACGTTCAGTGGCGAGGAGTACAGGTGGGGGGCAAGACCAAATTTTAATGCCACGATAATGGAAAAATCATGGATGTTAACAGCATACACTCACCGTGCACAATTCCTGCAATTATCCAATCATGGCAGGAGCACAATGCATAAAATCATGCAGATACAGGAGAAGAGTTTCAGTTAATGTTCACATCAAGAATGGAGGGGGGAAAAAATGTGATCTCGGTGACTTTGACAGTGGAGTAGTTGATGGTACCAGAGAGGCTGGTCTGAGTATTTCAGAAACTGCTGATCTTCTGGGATTTTCACACACAACTAGAGTTTATCCAATATGGTGCAAAAAAAAAAAAAAAAACATCCTGTGAGTGGAAGGTCTGTGGGGGGGGAAACACCTTGCTGACGACAGAGATCCGAGAAGAATGGCCAGACTGGCCTGAGCTGACAGGAAGTCTATGGTCATTCAAATAACTACCCTTTATAACCGTGGTGAGCGGAAAAGCATCTCCGAATGCCTAACGTAGCGTACCATGAGGCGGCTTGGCTACCACAGTAGAAGACCACATGGGTTTCCACACCTGTCAGGAATTTAATGCTACAGTGCCCACTTGACTGAAAGGATCAGAACCTCAAGGTCTGAGATGCTTTTCTGCTGGCATAATGTAATGCTCAGCGATGTTACCATGATGTATGCGGTTTACTCCTCTGGATCAACTGGATCGAAGTCCTGTGCGTATTGGCTTTGTTTCATTTTCCACCTTGTGGGTTTGCTGGCTTTAAGAGAAGAGATGTTTTGTAAACCCTCTTTCCACTAAGTTGACAAATGCATGACAAACTGTGTCCGGAGAGGAATTATGACTCTCTCACACACACACACACACACACACACACACACAAAAATAAACGTTTTCAATATAAATCCTTAGTAAAGTCTACAATACTCTGTGTGTGGTGAGGAGACAGATCCTACACTTGAGTGTTTTGGTTCACATGTATTGTGCAATCCATTACGTAATTGTTTCCTAAAATACAGAACAATAAAATGTTTAGATTAGTGCACTGTAAGGCAATGGTGTATGCTACTGGAGGATAAAGGATGTTACTCTGAGTCACCATGCACACACACACACTCTCTCTCACACACACGCACAGACTTCCTTCTCTTCCCCTGCTAACAATCGATTCCTTCCTGCTGTTGAAGACACACACCAGCTGACTAGTCCACCTTTAGCAAACCACAACATTCTTCAACCATGATTAGGCTCTGAGCCACATCCAAACACGGACATTTCTGCAGTAATCTGGGAGAAATGTTAGGCTTGTTTCTGCCATTACTAGTAACAGTGACGTGGTGCAGTTCACTTCAAACAAGGCAGACTCATGTCCTGCTTCATGCCTGTATTTGAATATAAATTGCTTTTCGCAGTTATATAAGTGCCACACCAAGCATGCAAATATTAGTCTATTACTCCCTTCAGGCACTACTTTCCCTAACTGCCTAGAGACTTAACCATGTCTCTCGTCTTCACACATCTCCTGACACTGTCTGTGATCCTGGGTTTCGAATCCCAATCATCCCCGAAAGCTTGTTCTGGAGATAATAGAAAAGCCACCGAAGTGTGTATACTTTTACCCTTCTCAAGAAATCCACAGTTTGTTTGTTTTTGTTTTTTGTTTTTAATCATATGACCCAATTCCTGTCCTTGTTAAGCCCGTCCTTGTTCATGTACATGGCCTGTATTTGCATACCGGAGTATAATTGACTTGTGTATCTTATGACACAATAACACCTTTCACGTCTCGTGTTCAGTGCCGGCTCTGTACTGATTTTCTAAAGTGGTCTTCATCTCCTAGTTTTGCTCTGTTCTGTCTCCCTGGTTGTTAGTTTTATCATCTCCTGATGACAGATCAAAGTCTTTTTTTTTTTTTTTTTTTTTTTTTTTTTTTTTTTTTTTTAGGTTCATGAACATGAGAACAGCTCTATCTGAATAGGTTTTTATTTATTTATTTATTTTTAATAGCTTTGATGATTGGTGTGTAGAGTTTGTCTGAAGACAGTGCTAGGACGTATACATCTACAGAAAGACACACACACACACACTCATCATTGTAATGCCCGTGTGACTGTCAATAGGCCCTCTTCCATGCTCCATGTCTGTCACACTCCGGATCTACTGTATGTGTGCAGCCAAAACAAATGCTTTGTGTTTGAGGGATCACATGTCTTATTTTGTCTAATTGATCTAAAAAGAAGTTAGAAGATAAATGAATCATAAAAAAAAAAAAAAAAAAGAATGCGCCCTGTCCTGGACTTTATATTCTTTACCTACAATACGCAATCGCTAACGTACGCACCTGCGTTCTGATCGAAAACTTCAGCCTGTGGTTTGGTTCCAACTTTTGTTCTTATTCAGCCCACTAAAAGATTGTGTGTGTGTGTGTGTGTGTGTGTGTGTGTGTTCCAGCTCATACCAAAAAGGTGATGACCGAGTTCCATAAGGTATACAGTCAACAGTATGCAGTGGCTCTTTTTAACAGCGTCCGCTTCGAGATCGAGGGAGGAGGGAACGTACAGGCCCAGCTCTTACACCGCAAGGTAACTTCCTCGTCTGCCCTTTTCACCTTTTCACCTTCTTTGAATAAACTTTTTCCTTGGCTCTTTATATCTGATTACTCTCCTCATTCTCGGGTTCATTTTCGTCCCTTGTATTCGGTTCCTTTTTGAACCTCGGGGAATTTGTAACGAATGTGTTAATGCCTTTTATTGTGCGAGCATTTTTTTTTTTTCCTGAATACATATTATTTTTTTAGTTCATACAGTATATATTCTATTTTTCAAAATATTACTGGTGTGAGAAGAACATGTAAATGTACATACATGAATACCACTGTGTCAGGAAGCAGAGCTTGAACAAGGCGGAATATAACGGTGTGAAAGAATAGTGGTGGTAGAATTAATAGTTAATGTTGAATGAATAAANNNNCTAATATCTATAGCCATCTATTTCCTGTGTAATTTGACTAACTGGAATGGAATGATATCAGATTAACCTGGATTTGTTTCTTAAATGAAATGTGCTACATATTAACGGGGGGGGATCCAATTATTTAATGAAATACAATTAAATAACTTTTATTTTTTCATGAAAGATGTGAATTTATCAAAGAGGTTTTAAACATATACACTAGTTTAAAAATATTTTAATAGTTTAAATTAAGAATGTGTCAGAGTACCACTGGCCATTTGGGACACTGTATATGTACTGTTCTGTATGTATGTATACACTTACAAAAAAAAAAAAAAAACCTGCCATAAAATACATATACTAATGCATTGTTTTTATATACAACCAAATGACTGACTTCTGAAAATGTGCCAAATACAGCTAATAACTAATTTGCACCATCTTCACTGGTACATTTTGTTGCTAGGGTTTTAGATTCTATGCAGTGATGCTTGAAAGTATGTGAGACCTTTAGATTTTTCTGTATATCTGCATAAATATGACCTAAACATAATCAGATTTCACACACTTTTTGTATAAATATAGACTAAGAGAATCCAATTAAAAAAATGAAGACAAAAATATTATTTGTTCATGTATTTTTTTTTTTTTTTTTTTTTTTTTTTTTTCCTGCGGAAAATGATCCAATATTACATGTGAGTGGTAAAAGTGTGGGAACTACGTTCCGACAGAAGGCTATTAGAAAAATGTTTTGAGGATGGATGAGACTAAAATAGAGGGTTTTTTTGGTTTAAATGAGAAGTATGTTTGGAGAAAGGAAAACACTGCATTCCAGCATGAGAACCTTATCCCATCTGTGAAACATGGTGGTGGTGGTGGTGGTGGTGGTAGTATTATGGTTTAGGCCTGTTTTGCTGCATCTGAACCAGGACGGCTTGCCATCATTGATGGAACAATGACTTCTGAATTATACCAGCGAATTCTAAAGGAAAATGTCAGGACATCTGTCTGTCAACTGAATCTCAAGAGAAAGTGGGTCATGCAG
>JANDJT010000081.1:3539587-3550872 GCA_024331685.1 Stegophilus panzeri | reverse complement strand
GGTACTGAAAGCAAAGCTTCACATACTTTCATCACTCACAGATGTGGAATATTCGATCATTTTCCTCAATAAATAAACGACCAAGTATAATATTTTGTCTCATTTTGTTTAATTGGGTTCTCTTTCTTTACTTTGAGGACTTGTGTGAAAATCTGATGATGTTTTAGGTCACATTTATGCAGGAATATAGAAAATTCTAAGCTTTCAACCACGACTATATCTGGCTGTTCCTGTTTTTTATTGGGGGCTTTTTTCCTCTCTGTAAAAATAACCCATTAAGAACCACATGGCTCTGTGGTCCCTCTTATCTTTGGTCAGCCAGTGGAGGGAAATTGGAGCAAGTTTCACACATGAATTAAATGGCCTGATCAAATAACATTTACACATGTGCAGATGCACACGTCGGTGCCCCCGTCACCATAAGCCCCGAGTTCGCTAAGGTATGATGTTCTGAAGCTTAAATTATGCCTAACTCGGTGTGCTGATCTGGTGAGTCTGTTGAATTTAAGTGCGAACTGCCTTTTTTTAGTATGGATAATTAAATCCCTGTGCATGAATCGCAGAGTCAGCAGTATGGCTAAACCTCCCTTATACATTTTTATAGGCGTGTGTGGTTTATTCATAGTAGTAGCACAGGGTTAGTGGAAAGATGTCTGGAAAGCTAAAAAAGTATGGAAATTTAGATTTCACGTTCCCGTTTTAATGATACACTTACTGACATTTTAAAATAAGCAAGACAACTGAACATGCAGTGTCTGATGGGGAAAATTTGGAGAAATCTACACACGGGGAGGGTCTCTGAATTTTTGCAGTTTTGGATCTCTTCCAGCGTTAAAAAAAAATCCATGGGTCCTTTATAATCCCAGAACAGATTTATTTTAAAAGTATAATCCAGCATTCCAGCAAAAGTCTTGGCGACATTATGTAAACGGATACCATCATATCGATTGGTGCCAGATTTTAATTCCTGAACTTTCCACCAAAACCAAAGCAGTTACACTGGGTTAAATGCATTTCTACCAGCTTCCTCTGGCAGTTAATGAGTGTTCAACACCATACAGAGAGCAACATTCAGTAATGCAGTTCTGCTCAGTTTGCCCAGGTTCTGCGTTCGTCATCTCAAGTCATGGTTTTGAGCACCAGACATAAACAAAAGCACATCGAAATCGTACATAGCGTACAATTTGTCTACCAGGCCTGCTGCCCATTTCTTATTATAGGCCACCCTGGGGGGAAAAAACCCAAGACTTCATCTAGTTTGGTCTTTAGAATTTGAAAGAATGGATGGCATTCAGCCTCTTTTTTTTTTTTTTTTTTTTTTTTTAAATATAAAAAATTGTACGAAATTGAGGAAAAATGATGTGAAAAAGAATACTTTTTTTTTTCTTCAGGATCCACTTCAGGACAAGTCCATCTTCTCTGGAGACCTGTTTCAGTATTTGGACGAGAATAAGAAATGGAGGAACCGATTCATATACGTGGCCAACTCTTACAACATCAGCTTCTATGACAGCAGACTGGTGAGGAAACTCTTGCACTTCTAAATCAAACAACACTAATATAAAATCAGATCATTCATTTATATAGTTGTATTTTTTTCCAGAGGTCACTAGACCTAATATTATAGTAGTGTTACTGCTTATTTCCTTCCAGTTTCAGTTTGGAATAAAGTGCAGTTGCATCTGTTCTGCTTGTTATTGCTTAGGAGTACATTTTTATAAGTATAATCGATATATTTATGTAATTAAATTGTAAATATTTCAGAGATGACGCAGTAATTGTGTTATGGGGTCTACATGGGGTCTAGATGACACTCTCGGCTGCAGACGTGCAGCTGTAATGTGAAGCTAAACTTTATTATCTTCCTCCTCAGGCCTATGAAAGAGGCCTGCATCCCAGAGGAATCATTAATTTTGCTGGATACAAAGCCCTGACCTCCAGTGATCAGTACTTGGATCTGCTGAACAGTTGCCTGCCTGGTGAGGAATGAGGAAGATATGTAGCTGAAATTGGAAAGCATACACTGATATGCCATAGCTCCTAAACAGAGCTGGGTGGATTTAGTGCTTCAAATTGAATGTAATACAGTTGATTTAACTAACTGGTTTTATACGGAGTAATCTTGTACCAGTTTCAACACGGGTACCACATAACCATACATCAATACAGGTTTCATTTCATTCTTAAAACTGTCATTGAAAAATATAATCAAATATGGATGGTGGTTAATTGTATGTAATTAAATGTTATTTCGTCACTAAATGATCAGACAATATGCATTTGTATAAAATGCCACTTAAGGTCAAAACTACCCAAAATGTCCGAATCCTGTCCAAATATCCAAAGTTCATTTTTATGCCATCTATGGAAATGTCTTTACCTGGACTAGATAATAATAAAGTTTTTGGAAAGGCGTTTTAAAACAATATAATTAAACATGGAGAGATTTTAAAATGCCTATTGAGCTTCTCTCTTGGGGGAAAAACTGAAACACAATTAATGAATGTATCTTGTGGAAGTAGGAAGGAATCCAAAAAAATGTGAAAATTGCTAAGCTAAATCAGCATTTTTGCCTGACTTTAATAGAAAAACATATTCTCTGCCCTTAACTAGCTAAACATTTAGCTCTATCCCATTGCTATTGACTCCTAACAGCTAGCTAGGATTAGCTGACTTACTGTAAGTCTTTTAGAATGAGAGAGATTCGGTCATTTAGAGGCCAATCCAACCAAAAAAAACAAACAAAACATAAGCTAGCGAGAGCAGAGAATGTTAACATAGAACCTTGCACTAACAAACAAGGCTTGATATCCTGTACGTGAAAACCACAAACAGCAGTGGAGCTAATTCAACAGTCAATGATCAGGTGTTGTAGATGTGATTTCAAGAAGTGGTGGAAATAGTGGATCAAAGTTAGGTTCCTCTGGTACGAGTTTAAATTGGCTTATTTGGCTGACTCTTTTATCCAAAGTGGCTTAAAATGGAGACAAGATACAAGCGAGGAGTTACAGGCCCAGTGGTGGTAACTTGGCAGTGCTGGGATTTGAACTCGCTACCCTTTGATCAGTAGCCCAAAGCCTTAACCACTGAGCCACCACTTCCTGTTTAGCCATCCAGCCTAATGTGTTGTGCATTCTGCTTGGACTTTAGACTCCAAGGCGAAACCGGAAAGTTCCCAGTTTCTGAAATTTGCCTCCAGCTTTCTGCTGATCTTGTGGCACCCCTACGCTCGCCATCACTACTTCAGTGTGAGGACGGAGAAAGAGCAGACGAAGTGGCTCGCCGTTTTCCAGGACTGCATCAGACACGCCAACAATGGTGAGTTACTGTTCATTCACTATTAGCTCCTAAAAACAAGAGCAAGAGCTTGTTTTCCTACTCGCCATTTTCCACCAACTTTCAATGTCCTATTAATCCAACATAGAAGTAGTGGAGACAGCTGGACTCGAACTTCCAGAATGCAATGCTGCTCTACGACACACATGTACCGAGTTAGAGCAGAAACTCGGCTCGGCTAGTTTGTGATCTTCAAGATGACGTTGACAACGGTATTAGCGTGAAAGTCAAATCTTTTGGATCCTGATCTTGTTGAGCAGAGTGTACAGATGAGGAGGTGAGAGCGCTGGACACACTGAAGAACTAAAGAACATGGATTTTTACCTTTAAGGCCCATAAAAGTTCCAGGTGTAAACGTGGTGCAGGAGGTCTCGGGTATAACGCGTATTGAATTTTTTTTTATGTTTATTAATGGATGTATAAACACATTTGTCTCTCCAATCCACATTTGAGAATCAACCCCCCCTTTCAAACCCAAATCCTCTATGCCCAACATGGAGTAATTCTTAAATACACGCATACACTATATGGCCAAAAGTATCTGAACTCCTGACCATAACACTTGTATGTTCTTTTTGAACATCCCATTCCAGATTTAGTTCCTCATTTTGCCGCTATAATAACCGCCACTCTTCTGGGAAGGATTTCCGCTAGATTTTGGAGCATTGATGTGGGTATTTACCCATTGGGCCACAAGAGCACGTGAGAGCACTCAGCGTTCCAATTCATCCCAAAGGTGTTCAGTGGGGTTGAGGTCAGGTTTCTGTGCAGTCCATGTGAGTTCTTCCACTCCAATCTTGGCAGACCAGGTCTTCACGGGGCTCACTTTGTGCACAGTGACCTCGTCATGCTGGAACATGTTTGGGGCCCCTTAATTCCAGTGAAGGAAATTGTAATGCTGCAGCATACAAAGACATCTTACACAATTGTGCACTAATACAAATTCCCCCCCGACCCCAATAGGTGAAAATCGGGTCAACATTTCAACATACTACATTCACATATAACTGCAACGTCTGCTTCTTTCATCCACGCTTTCATAGTCTTGTTCTTTTGCCTTCTACCTCATTACAGTTGTCTACTTCATCTCGTCATTTAGCATGCTACTCTGAGATTCCTCCAGCACACCTCCTTATGCACTACTCTTACCAGACATCACTGTCACAATTACACCCTCATTAATCATCTCTGTTCGGCATCAGTGCCATTGTTCAAAATATAAAGCAGAGTGGGTGGGTGTGTGTGTGTGTGTGTGTGTGTGTGTGTGTGTGTACCTGTTTTGTGAAAGCCTGGATTCCTTTAATGCTATTCAATCCATAAGAGAGTGTGTGAAAGCTCAAAGGAATTTGTTTTGGCCGAATTGCACATGGTGATAACTCAAACAGGTTCTATTTATAGCAGTTGTTCTGTCTCTGCACTCTAATTTAATGCACAGACTCGTTCAACAGTCGTTCATGGGTCGAATTAGGTGTATAGGTATGCAAACGAGTTTAACACGATACCCAAAGGAATCGGATAAGCGGCTTTGGGTTTTGAATTCGATTTCAGAGAGCGTGTCTTTCCCCTCTATCTCCCTGAAGCTGAGATTGTTTCGAGTTCAGTTGAACACTCTTGACTGTAGTCGTTCATTTGACGTTGCTACCTAATATAGGTGGGAATCATAGTTCGGGGACGGTTCTCGTCGTCACATGTTTTTAGAGTCACATTTTTGTCTCGAATTCTCCAGACATGTACTTCCTTTGAACACACCTTTTTGCTTTTGTTTGGCATTTGTGTGGCCCTTAGTTACACTAGGCGGGAATAAAACAGCCCGTTTTTGATGTTTTCCTTAAGTATTGCTTATGTTGGATGCTACTGAGGACCAGCATGAAAGGGGAGATTTATTCACCGAGCTATATTAGAGTCAAAGTGTTTTGCTTGAGCGTTTATCCAAGCAACAATTACCCATCAGGCACGTTGACATATTTGAAGGAATTTGAGCTTGTCCAAGCCATGCAAGGAAATGTGCTTTATACAAAGGTGATTACGTTGCACGTGTCATACAGACATTCAATAATAAATAGTATTTTTATAAGAATAGAAACACTTGTAACCTTGCTCATTCGGGGAGGTCAGGGGAGAATGGCCAGACTGGTTCGAGCTGACAGGAAGGCTGTAGTAACTCAAATAAATGCTCTACAGGACTACTCGAAAAGATCTTTCAAGCTTGAACGGTCTAATTTCAGTGAGCCTGTGCCCGCACTGTAGCCCATCCACCTCTATGTTCGGTGTGTTGTGCATTCTGAGATGCTTTTCTGCTCACCGTGGTTGTAAAAAGTGCTTATTTGAGTAATTATAGTCTAATATATAATTCATATCACTATAGCTTGCATCTCCTGTGGTCACTCTTTCATTCGCACATATAAACATTTCTCTATGACAAAATGAAAGGCTCTCTGGCACAGGTTGTGATCAGTAATTAAGGCCTGAGTGCTACCTACACGTTTGCTGTAAATTAGAGCCTGGTTCTCTCCAAGCCTAGCGTTAGAACTCCTACAACTCCCTCCATCCTTGGTTTTATCCCTATAGTTTTTGTATGTTCCCTGTTAAAACCCTCAATTCCACTGTTAGTGTTCTACTTTCTCCGTCTGTCCTCTTTCTCTTTCTCATCCTGTGTCTGTGCACTTTCTCATTCCCGTCCCGACTAATATTCCTGATTTAAAAGCTGTGCTCTTGTTACAGGAGCACCATCCACAGGGTATACATTCGGACCCTCTTACAAGATGACGGATATTAGAGCACAAGCTCTGAGATGGCCCTGTTCCTTGTTGTGTAACTCTGATATTCTTTTAAAGGCAAGACACTGCAGGTAGAAATGAAATTTTGATCATGTAAATGATTGTTTATAATGATGGATACATTGCATCTGGAACATGTCTTCTCTTTAACTGTAGTAATAAAAAGAGCTAAACTGAACAGGGCGGAAAAAAGCTTATTGTACTGTTTTTGACCACTACAATGGATGACACTTGGCAACTTTGGCATAAGAAGGCATAAACTCTGCTCACTTAGCATCGTGTCATGTCGTATATCGCTGAAGCGCTCGTTTTCAAAGTGAGTTTTTCTTCAAATTCAGTTTTCTCTATGTTCAGAACCATAAAACTCTTGCTTGTTTGAAATGTTGCAATGTATTCCTATCCCCAATTAGTAGGAGGATATTAGAGAAAATTCACAAATCATTTATTTATTTATTTATTTATTTATTTATTTGTTATTATTATTTTTTTTTTTAATTGTTATTTATTGTTTAACAGTTGATTGATTACAGCATGTAGGATTTATATTAGATTTTATACTGAAACTTGGGGGGGGGGGGGTTCTATAATATACACTGAAAATATAATCAATGTATCAAAGTATTTAAAATTTAGGGCAGGCGTTCCACTTAAGTAAAATAATATCCAAGTTTAACAAAAAGTGAATAGGCAATTAATAGCAGGTTTATGTTAAACTCATTAAATAGAAATATATGCATTTTAACAAACGTAATTTATTGTAGTAATATGGACATTCATTTAAATATATTGAGCCACGAATTGTTTTTTTTTCTTGTTTTTTTTTTTTTTCTCTTCTCCTTCTCCCCAGTGCAGTTCATGGTATGTTCTTGATTAAACAACACATTTCTATAAAAATCGTCCTCTTGAGGGCATTTTCATAGTGAAATAAATATCGTAATTCTAACAGCAATAAAAGACTAGTTGTTTTTTTTTGTTTGTTTTTTGTTTTTTATCAAGTATGTAAATTTAAACTCAAGGAAGCCTCATGTACATAAATAAATAAATGGGGTTTTTTTGTTTTTGTTTTTTTTTAAGTTCGAATAGAAAAACTACTTGTAAGAATATAAGCTACCAACTGGCAACAATCACGTGTATAGTGTCCCGCCATATATGCCTCGCTAGGAGCAATCAGATTGTGAATTAGAATGAATCAGATGATCAGGAATTGAATCCTACTGTAGATCAGCACCTGAGCTATGTACCTAAATCATATTATTCATATTAGTCTGGCACCAACAACTTTTTTTTATTTTATTTATTTATTTATTTTTTTTTAAGTGAGCTTTCCCAACATCCACCTTGGCCAGAACAGTGCACATCTGTTTCCTCCCAGCAGGAGGTTCACAGCTGACTCGACAACCATTTTCTATCATGTTAGATCTGCTGGTAGAAGTGATCAGATAGTCGTGTTTGTTTTCCGTGTGTGTGTGGGACGGCAGCGCTGTGGTATTTATGGTTCGGTGAAAGTAGTAATCGGGCTTATTCCAAACACTGAGTGTCACTTAGTGCTACAGTAACCGTGTACCGCTAGACCTGGCCTTATGAGGCGAGACTGTGTACAACTCCTGTTTTTTTGGGGTTTTTTTTTTATTGTTGGAGGTAAAAGCTTAGGGCTGTGTTGCTCATCTTTAATTTAAAAAGCTTTTGTATGAGGCCGAGTGGATGAAAGAGCACAGGGTTGATAACATCAGGCCGCCTGACTGCTCGATAAAGACCGCAAAGAACTTTATCATCATGCAAAGCAGCGGCTTAACAGGCAGTCTGGTTCACTTTTTGTTTGCTAGAAAGGTGATTCTGTAAATGGGTGAGCATACGGGTTCAAACGGGCAAGGGGTCGCACTGGCATACATATTTAATAAGCTTTTAGAATGAAACGATATACTTTTATTGAATGAAGAATATAAAAATTTATAAAAATTTGCTATGGGAGGGGCACGGTGGCTTGGTGGTTAGCATGTTTGCCTCGCACTTCCAAGGTTGGGGGTTTGAATCCCGCCTCCACCCTGTGGGCGTGGAGTTTGCATGTTCTCCCCGTGCTTCGGGGGATTTCCTCCGGGTACCCCAGTTTCCTCCCCCGGTCCAAAGACATGCGTTGTAGGCTGATTGACATCTCTTAAATCGACCGTAGTGTGTGAACGTGTGTGTTTGGCACCCCGTCCAGGGTGTCCCCCGCCTTGTGCACCGAGTCCCCTGGCATAGGCTCGAGGTTCCCCCGTGACCCTGTGTAGGATAAACGGTATGGAAACTGGATGGATGGAAGTTCATTGTCAACATAATCAGCTGTAACCCTTTACAAATGGAAAAACATGAAAACAGACTTCACGTTAAAACCATAATGAACTTTCTTTTACTTTCACCCTATCCGTCGTTACCCACATGAGGACGGGTTCCCTTCTGAGTCTGGTTCCTCTCAAGGTTTCCTCCTCATATCATCTCAGGGAGTTTTTCCTCACCACTGGCTCGCTCAATATGGATAAATTCACACATTTAAAATCTGTATCCTGTGTTTATATATTTCTGTAAAGCTGCTTTGAGACAATGTCCATTGTTAAAAGCGCTGTGCAAATAAAATCGAATTGAATTGAAAAAGAAACACACAAAAAAACAAAATATAGTACACCAAACAAGCTGACACCGTTTTAAATATATGACTCTCTTGTTTTAGGATTCTTTTTTTTTTTTTTTTTTTTTCTACAGTCTCATTTTAGGGCAAATATAAGTACTCTGTGATGCATCTTTCCACCATTTGACTCGTCCTTGTGCTTTAACAGTGCGATATTTTGTCACACTATTGCCTTGTTGTGTTACAATAGCAACCAGACGAGTCGGTTCCTGTTAAGCTGTCACTCCAGTTACACCCAGTAATGGCCTCATGCTTCGCAGGCCTGTTTTGGAGCTGATGCCTCATCAGTGGGTGTTTTTTTTTTTTTTTTTTTTAATTCTCTCTGAACACAACGTTTTTGCAGTCAAAGGCCATGTTAGTGGTGGTCCAAATTCCTGATTTCATCCACTCATCACTCATCCAGGATATTACTCATCCAGAATACATTCTTTTCTTACATTCTGAGACATAATAATGGCAGCGTTGCATGTTTGTTGCATCATAAATCGTTCGGTTTATACCTGGAAGTTAGTTTAGGGTTGGCGAATTTAGAAAAGTTTCCCCATGTTTTGATTTTCATCAATATAGTAGTGATGGTTGTTTGTAGTCGCATTTTTCACATCGTTCTGATTGTTCTTCCATGACATGGGTTTCCACTGAATGGACACACCTTGTGTGTGTGTGTGTGTGTGTGTGTGGCCTTTTTCTAAACCAGGAAATAAACAGCCTGTTTCTGATGCTTTCTTTTAACTACTGCTTAGGTTCAATATAGAGTCCCAGAATGAAAGGTTAGATTAATCCACTGAGCTGTAGTAGAATTACAGAGCAGTTTTGTACAGGATGAGGAAGCGGCAGAGCGTATAGTGCCTTTTATGATGCCTGGCACTGAGGGTTGACGCGTGGAGGATTATGGTACGGAGCCGTAGGTCTTTACAGGTCTCATACAGAGCATTTCATCTCATTGGTATAGGATACTACTAACCATCAGCGTTCAAAGACTGTGTATGTACTGTATGAGTGTCTATAGTTGTCTCAAATGACGTACTATACACTATGCACTTACATGCAATATGTACTTTCTAGTGTAGGAGTTTTAGAAGGGTAGTATCGTCTCAAATGGAGCACTAACGTTTTTTTTTGCTAATCAGAAGTATAAGCCCAGTTGATGGTAAATGACGTCAAACGTAATGCAATGCCGCTAGCTTTAGAGTCAACGAGAACGAAAACTAATATATTAGTTTATATTATATAATAGTATTTATGCATTACTTTTTATAAACGGTAACTCTGGGTGTCCGCTAAAGCTAGCGGCGTCACGTTACGTGCGTATGACGTCATGCGCCGTCGACTAGGAAGCGGCTTGTACTTCCGGTTAGTTTTAAAAAAAAAAAAAAAAAAAAAAAAAAAAAAAAGTGCTAATGTTCCTTTTGAGACGATATTACCTTTCTAATATTCACACACTAGACGGTAGAGTACACAGTGTATGGTACGCCATTTGGGACACAACTTTAGTATTTATACTCCGAAGTGTGTTTTATATAATGAGATTCCTTGACCACGATTTTCATAGTCATTTATAATAAATTTAATCGATTAGTTGTTGCAGCTCTAGTTACGTTTAAAATCCCCATGAAATCACAACTGACGTTTTGTGACTTTTAGTATGAACGTGTTAGCCGTAAGGTTATCTATAAGCTAGGGCGCTCCAAAACAGTGACGGAATTCGCATTTAGAAGATATACGCGTTCAAACTTTACAGTCTCTCTCTAGCACCGATACGGATCAACAGTTTTGATGACGACATTCTGCGCGCCGGCTTCTCGTCAGATTTTCTGTCCAATCAGACGCTCTGTAGAATCTGACGTGTCCCAATACGGGACTGTTATAAAGTTTTTAGTATGGAAATGATAATATATTAGAACGAGCGCATTAATAGGAATCTTGCAGTTGAACTACTGCCAGAGCTTCTGTTTGAGAAAATTAATCGGCTTGCGTATTAGTAATATTAGATCATCGTTGAGCGCGCTGCCTCTAACTGCGTACACACACACACACACACACACACACACACCATGCCTGTGGTTCTTAAAGAATGGGCCATCCCATGAGCCCCAGCTAACCACCGAGTGCGGTTGTGTGAGATGGAAACACCTCAGACTCGGAGGCCACCTTAAATGCTACCACATGCTTTTATTTTTATCCAGCCTTGTTCCATTCACACTCTTGCTCATCTGTATGAGTATAAGTTGTTGTTGTTGTTGTTTTTTAAGACCACTCCACTACTGATAAGGACACCGTGATGGAAACACTGTATGTGGTGCTACAGTGAAGACAGTCGTACTGATGTTCTCATGAGCATACAGCCAAGAAAAATGAGCTGTTTTTTCTTCTATTTTTGCTCTTTTCCTATTTTTTATTCCTCTCTGCCAATAAAGGTTTCCTGTTCCTGAAAAATCTAGCTTAAAATCTGCTCACTTCCTGTTATTCTAAGTCCCAGAGTCAGTCACATATGTGCCCCCCCCCCCCCCCCC
>JANDJT010000081.1:3529267-3539487 GCA_024331685.1 Stegophilus panzeri | reverse complement strand
CCCCCCCCCCCCCCCCCCACACACACACACACACACACACGTACACAAGGAGTACGTCTCATGCTCACAATAATCTGTTGCCTGATTATTAAAGGAGCGGGTTGTAATTTCTAGCGCCCTCTGCTGGCTGTGAGACAAACTGCAACCGCAACGAATACATCAACAAGCCTTTCTATTACTCCAAACCAACCCCACCCTCTCGGTTGAAGATACAGTACGTATGTCTCGTGAGATGCCTTTCAGGGGAGTTTTCTTGCGTCTGGTGCCTTGATGTAAAATCTAAACAGAAGTCTAGAAGATATCGCTCGAAGAAACTAGCGATAATCCGTCGCATGCCGAAATTACAAGTCACTTTTTTTTTTTTTTTTAAATAAAATGACCTTTTTTAAGAAGTTACAAACTGCACCTTTAAATTGCCCACAAGCATGGAGCTTTCTCGATCGTCGGCCTTTCCTGTAGTCCTGGCTCTCGTCTGCTGATGTCAGCCTGTGTTTGTGCAGCTTTTGTGTGCTCATTTCCTGCTAGTGCGGGACGTATGGAGAGGAAAGAATTTAGGAAGGTTATCATGACCCAGATAAAGACGTGGGCTTAAAACGACACCCAGTTCATACTGTTTTCCAGGAGTTTAAAAAGGGATTAAAAATTTGCGTTTTTAAAAAAAATGTAATCTGTTTAATGAATCTGAGACGTTTGGTTAACCGCAGCTCATGAGCCGAGTACTGTACAGTTCTGTCTCCCATTCACTGATCTCATAAACGCCGTATTATAAGATTCTATCTAGGATATGAGCATCGTGATGCGTTCCTTTTACGTGTCCCTGAGTTATTTCTCTTTTGTTTTGTTTTGCTTTGCATTTGATTTTGTTTGGGTTTTTTTCTCGTTCATTTTGAAGAACCGGTTTTTCTTTCTTCTCGCAGTACGTGTCCCTGGGTTATTTGTGGTGTTTATTTTGCTTCTCTTTGTTTTGTGTTTTTATTGGGTTTTGTTTTGCTTTTTGTTTCATTTAATTTTGAACAACAGGTTTTCCTTTCTTTTTTCAGCACAGGAAGCATGTATACATTCGAACTATTGAGTAATGGCTTTCTTTTTACTGATAAGATGCTCTTCTCTACTCTACTATTTATTTATTGGGAGCCTGTGCCCTAATGTTTCATTTTATGTCTACGTTTTTAATAGCGCTTTTTTTCTAGGCACTCGAAGCGCTTTACGTTGTATGCGGGGGAAATCTCCTCAACCCACCACCTGCGTGTAGCATCCACCTGGATTTTTAATCAGATTGACCTGTTTTGCCAAGCAAGTGAACATTAGTGATGCAAGTACTATGAATGCGATAACCGTGCTCTCTTGTGCCCCCTGCAGGTCTGTCAGAGGAGAACAAGGTGCTCACACCGGCGTTCACTGATTCCCTGCGACTGTACCGACAAGCCAAAGGCCACTACGGCACCTGGGACATGATGTGCGGCGATCCAGCACGGGTCAGTTCTGATCTAATCCCAGCCCAGACTCGGGTTCAGAGTAGGACAGTTTCACTAAGTACATGATCGTTCTAGAATATATTGTCAAACTGGGTATAAAAACGGACATATTTCCCCGCACGATACATAGTCTGTGAGCTATGCTTACCCATAAAACCCTTCTCCGCCTCTGGATATAAATGCATGTAAGTGAATCTTTGCAGAAGTGTCAAGTATGACACGAGTGAGACCTCTCATAAGAAGAGGAAGGAAGTTAAAGGAGAGGGAGAAATAAGGGCATTTGAACGGTGCGCAATCAAAAACAGAAATCGGGGTTTTAGTAGAAGTTTATTTTTTTTACCAGTTCGAATAACGATTAGAACCGTTGTTTTGGCCCGCAAAAACTGTTTGGATTGCTCTTGATTCGTTTTGATTGGCTGTTTAGTTAGCCAACCAAATGAAAAGGCTCATTCTTTAACCCCACATTCCCTTTCCTAATCTGGCCCGTCTTCCTCTGCGATCTTTCTTCTCTTCTCCTTTCCCACTTCTTCCTTTGGTCCTCTCTCCTCTGGTGTGCTCTGCTGGCCAGGGTGGAGCTTCCTCACTGTGAACTGAATCCAGACATTGTGTGCGTGGAGAAGGGCAGGTGAGATCCAGGCGGCATTGCAAGTCAGGTGGAAGTGCAGTTCTACTTCTCTGACAAACACAAACATATTTGTCTTACCATCCTTTATAAGCATGTTCCACTCATATCATTTATTAAAGCAGCTAATTAATGCTATGCATATATCTAACGCCATCCTTAACCTCGGTAACCAAAAGGAAATGCTCTTTTAGGGTTTTTTGGTTTTTCAGTAAAAGCTGCACAGTAATTTATTTATTTATGTATTTAAAGGCAGTTTTCCTCATGGGATTGAGCCAAATGACAAAACAAAAAAAATCCTTGTGGGAACACACAAAGGATTCTTTCTTTTCTTTATGCGAGCTCTCACATATCCGGCTTGTTGATGTGTCGGATAGAGCTGCAGATTTACTTTTAGGTAGATTAGACTTGCTGGAATCTACATTTGATGTAATATAGCCAGGTCATGCGTCAGATTAACTTTCACCCAAAAAAAAAAAAAAAAAAAAAAAAAAGAAAAGAAAAATTTCCATTCCATATTTCCAAGTCCTTTTTTTTTTTTTTTTTTTTTTTAAATCTACCTAGCATTTGGTCTTTTACTCGGTGCATAGCTAAAGTTTATTTGGCTTGCTTTGCAGTGCTTTATGTAGTCATGTAATCAGTCGAACCCTCAATTACGTCTAAACCCGAGAGCGAAAAGGCAGCTAGTGATCAAACGTGTTATTAGAGATACGAGCCACAGGCTGGCGAACGTGTGTCTGCACAGCACTGTCTTACATATTCGTTTTTTTTTCCCCCACGTTATAGGGTCAGTCTTGGGGGTCATGACAGATGGGGTCACAGGAGAATTTTACCAACCATCATTTGTAATGTATTTCTACGAATGTGCAATATTTAATCATTAAAGCATTCCTTCTTACGTGGGCGGCTGTGGTTCAGGTTGTGGAGCGTGTTGTCCGCTAATCGTTCGATTCCCGGACCACGTGACTCCACATGCCGAAGTGTCCTTGGGCAAGACGCCGAACCCCAAGTTACTCCTGATGTGAAGCTAGCACCTTGTATGGCAGCTCTGCTATCATTGGGGTGTGCGTGAATGGGTGAATGAGAACCAGTGTAACGCGCTTTGTAGACCTGCTAAGGTTAAAACAAGCGCTATATAAGGGCAGACCATTTACCATTATTATTATTATTATTATTATTATTATTATTATTATTATTATTACAAAAAATTAAAAACTCCTCATCTTTGCAAATTTCTACTATGTTAATCAAAGTGGCCTTTACGCCATGCACTGGCAGCAGCCATTTAAAATCGAGCATATTTTTGCATGGCACAGTCCTGGTTTCTAGCCGGAAATCTAAACCGCATGAGCACTGCAACAGCACCTTTTCCCTGGATGCAGGATTTAGTGCCTTTGTGTGCAGAAAATCGAAGTACAGATCTACCATTTCACGTAAAAGTCGAGATGAGACGCATGCCTCCACTCCACGTACATCATCTGATCTTTGATGAGCTGCAGTGTGCTCTTTTGTTCCACTTCTCTTATAGGAGCACAGGTCAAGCAGTAAGGATTCTTATTTTTAATATGTTTCGTGTCGAATTCGGCTTTGAGAGTATCTAGATAAAACAGACGGTTACGTTCGTAACTACGTAGAGTTCTACAACTGAGTAGACCACCATCAGGATGGCTTCCTTTCAGGGTATCTGCAGGCATCAGCGCTTCAAATGTAATACTTTTTTTTTTAATACCATCAACGATAGCAGGGTAAACTTCTGTATGGGAGACCGTATAGACCACTGATGGCACGTCTTGGTCTGTGATTGTATACGAGGCAGCTGCATTAAGCTCCCTCCAGCTCTGTACTTCAATCTGCTAACAGCTCTCGTATTTGACCCATGCCTGCTGCCAGCTCTTCTAATTGACTTTCCAACACAGTACAGCCTCTCGCACTTCCTCTTCCTTGGGAATGATCGACGAAACTTTGGCTCACTTCAGCATGGCGAAGGATCTTTATTTTTTTTATTTTTCTGGCAGGTTCTGCAGCTGTTTCTGCTGTCTACTTCCTCCTTAGCGGTGCCAAAGGGAGGTGATGACTAGACAGTAGTATTTCCATAGCGTGTGAGTTGCTAATGGCATTATGCTGCTATTAAGGCATGTCTCTCCAAGTTCCAAACAATTTGGAAATTCATCATCGTTCAACTCCATCGGGCCTTGAAGGAACAAATGACTGCTCTGACCATCTGACCATAATGGTTATAATGGGTATAATGGATATTGCATTGATTTTAATGGCAACGGTAATGGTAATGCTCTACTGCTAATATTGCCTTGTATTGGTGGCATGTTATGTCTAGTGGATACCAATAAGTAATGGTTAGCTGATGGTTTGTAATGGTATTTGTATTTTTACTCTTTTTTTTTAAATATATATGTGTGTGTGTATATGTGTGTGTATTACAATTTCTGTGATGGTTTTTGTCAGGATATGGTTACTCCTAAGAAAAGGAAACGAAGTGTTTTAGTTGAATTAACTGTATTTAATTCATGCAAGTATACACACTCTACATCTTGCAAGGGTAAATAGGGACGTTTTAAATATTAATATAAACTGAAAAGCAAATGAATTGAGTATCACAAGATTTGGGTTGGTCATGCCAGTGTGAACACACATGTACAGAACACACACACATACACAGCCAGAGCTGCTGTTTATATTAGACATTAAAGACTGCTGGTTCGGACACGCCCCGATGAATGAGCCATGTATGAATGGCACTATTGCTGCTTCTGGTCTGTATTACACCCTGATGCAGGGTGAAAATAATGTGCCCATTGAGGGAAAAGGTGCATGTGTGTTTGTGTATGCATGTGGTAAGGCTGTATTCATTTCCTGACTGCTTTCTCTCCTATAATATCTCAGCACTCCCGTAAGTTGCTGGAAATGACTGTGTGCACTGTTCTTGGTGATGGGTGTGGGCCTGTGGTGTTGTGGTGTTTTTTAATTTATTTATTTATTCTAAGAGGGCTTTGTGCGTATTGGCACACACCTGGAAATGCCCGTCTGTGTTGCCATGGAAACAGAGAGGGAGGGGGGCTGCAGATGCCTGACTTCTCCACAGTATCTTGCAGTGCCTCAATAGAACTCGTGCAGTGCAAGCAGTAACGTGTTGAATTAATACCGTATGCGAGTTACAGAACACTCAACACTTCATTGATAATTGATGATAATTATAGCATCAACAATAGCCTTTTATTTTCTTTGAAAAAACACTGTCTGGAGCTGCCTTCCATACACTCCCCGTACGCGGTCCGGCGATTACGGAATAAGCTACCTACCTTCCCTGTTCCTCTTGGACAACCTTGTGCAGCTTTCAGGAAGCATTTCAAGACCCTGGTCAATTGGTGATCATCAGATACTAATGCTTTCCTCTCCTACTCTCCTGCCTGTTTGTTTGTTGGTTACAGCAACCTTTTAATGAACTCTCCTAGTCCGTTTGAACAATAATAATATTATTAATAATAATAATAGTAAAATGGCATGAAAGTGTAACGATTAAATAAGTTAAATAAATACATAACGATGAAATGAAAGATTGTATGGATGAAAGGTTGTATGAATGCATGGCGTTCCACTGTTTTTAAATTACAAAGCACAATGTTCTTCTGATAAGGGTGTCCTCTACTTGGGCCTTGTAATATGAAGCTCCTGGTTGAATCCTGAGGCTTGATCAAGCTTAGGATGATTGTTTCATCCTAATTCTTGGGTACGGATTTTGTCAAGCCTTGTGCTTTTTTAAAATTTATTTATTTATTTATTTATTTATTTATATTTTTATTTGCCCGACTCTCAAAAGCATGTCTTTATCACTATAAGCACACAGAGAGCCGCTACACACACCCACACACTCCCTGATGTGGTCAGCACACTTCAAAGCTCGATTGTTATTGCTAACACTTCAAACACTGTGAACAAGGGACCACTTCAGGATAAGTGTGTTTAGTTGGTGGATAATCAGTGTGAAGCGATCAAACGTCATTTTAGTTTTCGAGCGTAACCGTCTCCTGCTTTGCAATTGCGCGAACACCCAGACGCTTAGGACAAAGTGTGTAGAAATAAGTCCACGAAAGCTAAAACCTGCTGGTGTTTTCCTGCATGAGCACTTGATTGCTTTCTAGGGGTGTAACACAGTCACACTATCTGTTTCCGTGTCTGTGTTTCTATTTAAACCTGACGTAGGCATGGAAACATTAATGTTTTTACTATTATTATTATTATTATTATTATTATTAAATATGAAGCCTGTGAATTTTCGCTCAATTTTGTGTGCGTGTGTGTAGATTCTGGCCAACCTGGTGATGGAGACACTGTGTCCGGAGCTCAGGACACAGATAGGACCTCGGCTGAAGGGCAAGCTGCAGCAGAGACAAAGGAACTGGATGCTGGTCAGTACTTAATCCCCGAGACTTAAGCCGTAAATACTCAGGTGCATTTAAAGTATAGAACACACACCTGCTTTGTTATGCGGGTGCCACTAATGTTTTACAATACGCCACAATAATGAACGCGTAGAATATTTTCACATACTATTCAGGAGGTGGTTGTGTCAATAGACGGCATATTAGAGTGACTAAAGCGGTCTTATTTGGGATGCATCCCAGTTTAAGGGGATCATTATGTCCTTCTCGATGAGGATAATGGTAAACGGTGCATGAACTTTCACAGTGATTGGCTGTACGTTGTTCCCTTTCAAATTTGAGTAGTTGAAATTAGCCCCTCGTTTTGGAATTCTCTCCAAAGCCATGCCCCCGAAACTCATCCACATCCACTGCCTACGCTAGAATGGCAGAATTCTAGTGCAAGAGGCAGCTTTTTTTTCCCTTCTCGTCCTGATTGGTTGGAGTCTTGTGTGCCTCAGGCACCCAAGTTTATGTATCTTATCTGTTTAAATTTCATGGCGCTAGTCAAAAGTGGTAAGATGAAGCACCACTGCAAAAAATAAACATATTTGTAGTGGTGCATATCTGTAACCAAAAACTAATCACTAACGCTTAAGCAATAAACGGTCACCGTTGTCATCATTTAGTAATGGCGTCTCCAGACCTTTGTAAACAGGGAATTTTATGTAACTGGACCTTTTACATTACGAACTAATTGTTTTTGGTCCCATGAGATTTTAATGACCTTCGTAAACACTTCCCCTCAACTTCTTCCCAGGTTAGGAACCTTGGTATCATCCTGGACTCAGAATTATGCTTAATCAAGCAAATAAATTCGGTCGTTAAGAATAATCATCGTCAATTACGGATTATTTCTAAACTTTAAAACGTTTTTTTTGACTTTCCATAATTTGGAGAAGTTTATTCATGCTTTTCTCACATCGTGCTTAGATTATTGTGATTCATTGTACTTGGGTCTTCCTCAGTCATCTCTTGCTCATCTCCAGACGGTTCAGAATGCAGCTGCAAGGCTGTTGACCAGGGCAAAGAAATATGATCACGTCACACCAGTTTTAGCATCGCTCCGTTGGCTCCCGGTCCATTTTAGGATCCAGTTTAAGATTCTGTTTGTCTTTTTAAAACTCTTAATGATCAAGCTCCTTCTTATCTCAAAGATCTTCATATACCACATTCATCTAGCAGATTTTTAAGATCCTTCTGATAGGTTTCTTTTGTATGTCCCTCGATCCTGTTTAAAAACTAAGGGGGTGGGGGGATGATGGAGCTTTTTCAGTCGCCGCCCCTCGTTTATGGAATCAATTGCCACCGGACATCCTCCTTGTACCCTCAATTATCATTTTTAAAAAGAGGCTGAAAGCGTATCTTTTCTCCCAGGCGTTTTAATCCAATTTTTTCTATTATCTGTCTCTATTTGGTTTTATTCTGTTTTCTATTGAACTTTTTCTTACTCTGTTCAGCACTTTGGCCAGCTTTGCTGTGTTTAAATGTGCTATAGAAATCAAATTTACTTACTTCCATTCATCGATTATCCGTTCTATGGATAAACTTAGCTAGCTAATGGGATGCAATCAGACTGACTATTTTCAAAGCCTAGCTGTATTTTGATCTAAGGTGAGAAGCTATTCAGCAAATCACAAATAGCACATGCACAGCCTGCTAGAAGCGATAATGTATGATGACACTAAAGGGTGTCGCAATGTCTTCTGAGGTTCCGTTAGTCAAAATGCTTCCCAAGCAGACATACTGTACACTTGTGCAACACAATGCCATAATAATATCTAAATAAGAAAATCTACAGCATATGCATAACCGCCGTGATCGCAGCCATCACTGTATGAACGATGCCTGGTTTTCTGACATGCTGATTTGTTTATTTATTTTCCCAGCAGCCTTTACGTCCTGTGACCTCCTGCTGTTTGTGTGCATGTTGGTTGATTGTTAGATCTCGGATGCGGTGTACAGGCAGGTGCTGTCTCAGACACGAACGCAGTATGAGGCGATGGTACAGGCCTGTGAGGTAGAGCGCCCCCGTCTGGACGCTGCGCTGCGCACAGACATGGACCAGATTGTTTCCTCCAAAGAGCATGTTACTGGAAGGATGCGTGGTAAGTCCAGACGTGTACAACATTTGAAATGCTGCTTTGAAAGTAAGGGTACGGTTTCCAGAACTTTCCACTAACCACAAATGAATAAAGTTTTGCACTGGATCTATGAGGATAACGTAGCTAACGCGTGAAGCGAGCCTTCAGTGTCGAAATGGTCACGAGTAGATGAAACTAGGGATCTCAGACACACCGTTCTATACGGAAACACACAAAAGGATGTCTCATATTTTATTTTTTTATATATATATATATATATATATATATATATATATGATGTCTCATAATATATCTCATATTATTTGGGTATTATAGAGACAATGTTTTTTGGTGTTTTTTTAAATCACACACTCTGACAGCGGTAGACCAATCACAACAGACTGGGACAACTGACCAATCAGAGCAGAGTATGCTCTCTGAAAGGAGGAGTTTAGAGTGAATCGGAATCCTTTAGAACGAATCATCTGTGACACTGGGGGAGGAAGTAATGCTGCAGTTTAAATTATGAGCACATTTAAAGTGTTTTTTTTTTTTATCTTGGATGCATGTAAATCTATTGTATGAGACCTTTTAAAACAAAATTTAGGCACGTTTCAAAACCATAATATGTGCACTTTAAATAATGTGGGGTTGGAATTTTAGGAGTTAGTTAAGTGCTCACGGAAGAGATGGGTCTTTAGCCGTTTTTTGAAAACGGCTACAACGAGAGCTTTTAGCTGTACTCGTGTTCGACGCACACGAATCAAAGAGGGCGTTGGCCGAACGCGCGATGTGACGACGTCACACAAGGTGTCTTGGCCCAAATCTGCAGGAAATTCGCGGTAAAGCTCCTCCGAATATTGCCGAGTTTGCTTGATTGTGCGTTCATTTCTGCGATCACAAAAAAGCCACTAAATCCTGGAGGGGCTGCCTTTAAATGACACTGGCCTGTATCAAACCAAGTCAAGTGTTTTTACACAGCAGCTAGAAAACGCTTAAAGGAAAACGCAACCCTGAAGCACATTAAATACGTTAATTATAAAGATTAATACACAAGTCAGTCAGGGTGGAGTTTTCTGGAAGTTGCTGTGATTATATCTACAGTTCTTGGACAAGGTTTTTAATATTGTCCTTACAAGTCTCATTCAGACCTCACCTATTTACAGGTACTTTTCCACCCTCTCTCTCTCTCTCTCTCAAAATCATCCTCAATTCCTCCCTTTCCTCTCTCATTACACATTAAACTGCATGCTGGAAATTCTCACGTGCTGGAAAAAAAAGAAAGAAAAGGCTTGGCAAGGGCACTGCTTTTCTAATAGAGCAGTGCTGGTAGAACTGCATTCCATAGCCAGCCCCAGAGTTTATTTACCATTAGGACTGAAACCTACACACTGTTGTTAATAGTACGGTGTGTGAGATCGAGGAAGCTGTTTTGTTTCTGTTGGGAGTGAGGATTTGTTATATAATGCAACTGAATGTAAAAAAAAAAAAATATTGCTGCGGATTGGGCTGGGTGATATGGCTATCTATAAGCACAATATTTATCACCATGTATAGTTTTGCTCACTGCCAGCATTAAAAAAAAAAAAAAAACTGTTATAAA
>JANDJT010000081.1:3515039-3525039 GCA_024331685.1 Stegophilus panzeri | reverse complement strand
CACTAACGGGCATTATGCCCCACACAGACCTCAGGGTGAGCGCCCCCTGCTGGCCTCACTAATACTACTTCCAGCAGCAACCTTAGTTTTCCCCCCGAGGTCCCCTATCCAGGTACTGGCCCATCTCAACCCTGCTTAGCTTCAGTGGGAAACCAGACGAGAGCTGCATGGAGATCTGGCTCTTTATAGCTTAAACAGTGTCCTAGCACTGAACCAAAACCAATAATGGACCCTAATAATAATAATAATAATACAATAATAATGGTCTTTGAGAACCACTGGTGTGTACACGTTATGGATCTTTTGACCATGTAATTTATCTAAAGCCTGGATATTGTGTGATCAAATCCCAAATTTCCATCCTGTGTTTTCCAACGCAGCAAATGGACAATGCCGTGTACACTTTTGAGCAACTACTGTACCAGAACATGGCGGAACAGTCAGGAGAAGAGCTTATTAAAACCATCCATCGCAGCCAGGACCGAGTACTGAAGGTGAGTCAGCCAGAGACCTGTTTAAACAAGTCTAATGCCGGGAACCTGTGCTCTATTCAAAGGGCGCTTATGTTATTTTATGTACTTTTTTTATCTTTCAGAGGAGGCTGAAAAAAAAAAATGCTCTCCTTTTTTTTTTTTTCTTCTTTTTTTCTTTTTTTTAAAGCTACACACAAAATTCAAACAAAAAGCAAATAGCTGTGTGTTTTGTTCTTATCGTTGGCAGAAATATGACTATGATAGCAGCACAGTGCGCAAGAAGTTCTTTAGAGAAGCACTGCTGCAGATCATCATCCCGTACATGCTGAAACAGCTCCATCCCGTATATGCTCCCGTAAGTATGACGCATCACTCGTTCTGCATTCTGCGTGTATCTGTCTCCGTCTCTCACTCTGTTCTAGTGGCGTGATGCAACGCCATTATCTGAAACCGTATCTGTTTAATGCTAGTATCCCCATGTGTATTCAGATTTCAATCCGAAGTGGGCACGACCTAAACTTAAATATGAACCTTAAGCCCCCAGAAACACCGGAAATCACCGGGAATAAAACCTAGAAGTAGTAATGTGAGCACTGTCAGAATGGTGTTTGAATTCTGGCTCTACATCTTCAGCGACATCACTCGAGTTCATAACTGGCCTGAGCTAGGGATCTGTCCTGCACAGGACTGTGGGAGTTTATTTATTTTTTAATCCTGCTCACGGAGTTATTTTTGTTTGTACTTGCAAACAAATTTCGTTTGTCATCTAGTTGCCTAATTTAATGTACTGTGACCCTGACCAGGCAGTTACTAAGGATGCTGAAGTTGCATCGAAGGCGCCGCATTTTCATGTTTGTACCGCGACGTTCATATCCGACCATGTTTGTTCTGTATGGAAAGCCAAATGGGTCATTATTGAGTGCATCGTTACGCGGTTTTAAGTTTAAACATGCCGTATTCTAATTAAGATAACACCGCTAAGTGTTAAATAAATGCAGAGTGCCGCCAGGTGTTAAATTAGCATCACACGCTGACTGGCGTAAAGTTAATACCAAACATTGCTTAATAGTCATTTATTTGCTCATTACAAAGCTGTCCGATTGGCACCCTGACCAGTGTGTACCCCGCCTTGTGCCCGATGCTCCCTGGGATAGGCTCCAGGTTTCCCCGTGACCCTGAAAAGGATAAAGCGGTATAGAAGATGGATGGACAAAGCTGTCCGTGATGGTTTTTATTTCGCCTCTAGAGGCCGCTCTTGTACCCTTCTAGGCCACTCCCGCAACGGACGCAACCGGGTGTAGATGCTATGGGTGTGGATTTTTGCAAAACCGATCAATCGGTCGACCTCTACCGATCACTAGTGATGTGTCGTTCGTGAACGATTCGTTCATTTTGAACGAATCTTTAATATGACTCGGGAACAACGAGTTGTCTCAGAGTGATTCGTTCATTTTGTGTTGACCGCGCATGTGCTGCAACATCCCCATAGGTTTTGTACCGGAAACAGAAAGGATTAGTTCACCTCTCGAGTCTTCGGGTTTGAGTCGTTCGATCATCACGTCACAGCCCCACTGCATTCAGCCTACGGGGCGGTCACGGGATGAACGAACGACTCGAATCTTAAGACTCGAGAGGTGAACTAATCCTTTCTGTTTCCGGGGGAACAGACGTGACAAATGTGACGTGACTAAAGAAAGAACGACTCTGATCGGGAGCTGAGGTGAGCCTATAATTTATTTTTTAGTCCACATGTGATCATCTGCGCAAGTACTAGATGTGTTGGGGAATTTAACACGGAACATTTGAATAATATTCTGCTAAAATGAACGAAATACCTCGGGGGGGGGAAGATTCGTTCATTTCGCTGAACGAGATTCAAAGATCCGAGTCGGTTAAATGATCCGAACTTCCCATCGCTACTGATCACCATCTTAAACAATGTTTCTTAAAAGATTTACAAAAGAAAAACCATGTTCTTGTTTATTCTTCTCAGGAACTGCCCAAGTTCAAAGAGCTCATCTTTGAGGATTTCTCCCGCTTCATATTAGTGGAGAACATTTTCGAGGAGGTCGTCCTACAGTCCGTCACTAAAGACATCATGATGGGTAAGACGATTTCCATGCTCTATTTCCATACAGCGTGTTTCCTCAGTTGTGCCATTTAGCCCAAACAAAACCACTCATGATATTGCTTGTACTCAAGAACTCCTGCTGTTATGATGAGGACTGTCCAGTGTTAACTTGTTTCAGCCAGAACGTAATGGCTACAAGTGGTACAAAGAATCAATCAAATAAATAAATAAATAAATAAATAAATAAATCACCGGACAGCTGTTGAACCCTTGCACAGTTGTGGCTGATGTGCAGAAACCTACAGAATATTAAGGGCACTAATTTTAAGCCATGCAGATTTGGCATTTTTTCCACAAACTGTATGATTACTGGGGCAACCCTGAAGGGGCTCACAGGTCTCGTGATCAAAAACGTCTACTCGCACTTTTTAAGGAGGATATTAAGAACATTAGCTTAATATCTGATCAGCTTCAGATCTGATGTCTGAAGGGACGACTGCAGGGATCCTGTGTAAAAGTGGGTTCCTTTTAATTAAAGAGTAGAACACTCGCGGCATCAAATTTTAAAAATTATTTTGTTTTATTATTATGAATTCAGGCCTTGAACAGTATAAAATTTTATATTTATATTTGTAATTCTTTTTTGTTGTTCTCTGGTTCGGCCGAGATGGGGTATCTAATTTCTGTGTGTGTACGATATCTCAGGTTTGTAAAAGAGTTGTTCTAGCCAGAAAAGTCATTTTTAGAGCATGTGTTGGACATGTTCTACAGACAGGAGCTAAATCATAATCATTCTGTGTGCAGCTGTGAAGGAGGCGGCTATTCAGAGAAGGCACAACCTCTACAGGGACAGCATCGTCCTGGGCAACAGTGACCCGAACCTCCACCTGATGGAGAACTCTATCGACTGGGCCAGCCAGTATGGAGGAGGAGGAGGAGGAGGAGGAGGAGGAGGAGGAGAGGAGCGATTCCGAAGGCGCAGACAAGTTGTATCCATGATCGTGACTGAGGGCATGGCGCCAATGCCTTATGGCTCCTGCCTGGAAGTACCTGGTGTGGAAGAGATACCTGAGGAGAATGAGATGCAGATGGGTGAAGATCTTCAAGAGGACCAGGTCATCAGTAATGACCTCCATAAACAGGCAATCGTCTCTGTAGTGTCAAAATCCCCGGAGGAGCCGACAACTCCAGACGACGTCCAGCAGATCCGTCAGCTCATCAGACCAATGCTTGAGGTGGTTCTTTTGGATACTGACCCAGTGCTGACCAATGGGATACTGCCTCTGGAGGAAGGAGAGGAGATCGAGGCCATCACAACAGTGGAGGATGTCATGCCAAAGGACTCCGCTATCGCCAGTGCCATTCAGGAGCTGGAGGACGCCGTTCAGGGGGAAGAATGCAACGTAGACTCTGACGTGGAATTTCCTCGAGCGTCCTCCGAGTCCAGTCCTCGACACCACGACGACAGCGGATTTCAGTCTCCGACCAGTGAGCACAGACACGACGAGGACCCTCAGCCAATCGCTGCAGAGCTGAAGGATGAAGCCGAGCCCGTGGGTCCTGAGCTGGTGATGCTGATGTTGGAGCAGGAAGATGAAGCATCTGAAGATGGTTCACAGGCCGGAGAAGCAGACGATTTTGAATCTAACATTTAATCCAAGACATGGACACATCATTTATTTTATTTTTATTTTTTTTCTCTTCCTCGAACCGAAGATTCACTGCGAACAATGATATCTTAGCAAGATATGTTGAGTCAAACAGCATCTAATATTTCTGATAAGATTATTATAAACCAATATAAGAGGCTATTGCTAGCATTCCAAGCTTAAAATGGTCTTATTACATTGGCAGATCCTTTTGCTTTTTTCTTTCTAAACAATTTCAAGCTTGAAATGTCTAGAAATACCTCGAAATATTTCTAGAAGTAGTTGTACAATCTAGCGGCGTTTGTGTATGCTTAAGATATTTTTACTAGCTGTCTTTTTCGAAATAATAATCGACATGGTGCACAATCCAACGTGCATCGTCCGTGTTCGATTTTAAACCATGGCAATCAAGTTTTTGTATAGATTCATATTACTGCCTCGTGTAGCTTAAATATTATTACTTAATCTTAAACCAGGCACTATTCTTATCACTGAAATGTCCGATTTCCCTTTCCATAATATAATGGTCAGTTAGAAGCCTGTCTCGAATCACACTGAAGCATTAATTCCATTTAAATACTGCGATACTGTATGGATATCTGTGCATTCATTTTATATGGCTTCATAAACTTCTAATACTGTTTTAGCTTTTAGCTTTTTTTTTTACTTCATATTTATATACAAGGGAAGTGAGGACACGAAATGTTGCTGGTCTTGAAAAGGTGTATTTATTTGTTTTTGCTTGTTACTAATGCGATGCTACGTTAATACAGTTGCAGTGGAACGGCAACGTCATATCCACATAGGACTTGGCGTGTCATCTTTCTGTTCCTCTAATAACACGGGAGAGGTTTTGATGTCGATACAACCCTAATTTTATCTCGCGGGTAGACATGACGTGGGTAAACTTAATGGGGCTTTAAACACAGCTTGTGCTGGTGTTCAGCATACTTTGGAACCTTGCGAAGTATTAGGGATCTGTTCGTCTTCTGCTGGAACTGGAGGAGGACGATGATAAAGCATCAGCACAGATCTTTTATAGAGGTGCCGACTGATGGTGTTTTGACGGAATGGCGCGAGAGAATGGCTCTTTTTGTTAAATTGGGAGTTCTTTTTTTTTTCTCTCTCTCTCTTTCTCTCTTCTCCATCTGGTTGATTAAATTTTTGGAATTTGTAACTTTTTTTTTTCGGGAATATCTGCGATGACAGCCAATGAAACATTTTTCATCACCTTTCCTTTTCTTCTCCCTTCTTTCATTTCTAAATCGCCTGGTTGTTGTGGTTCCCTAAAATATTTAACTGGAGTGAATCTTTTTCCTCTGCTATTTATTAACCCTGTATATTTTATTCTTTTTTTTTAATCCTACTGTAGCCAAACTCTTTGACTCTCTTCTTTTCTGTTTGATAGGCATAAATGGATGAAAAAAATAAACCTTTTAAAACATTTCTCAACTTCTTTTTTGTCTTCATTGTGCTTATTCCATCAGCACCAGTTTAGCATTCTGGTTAGGGGATGATCGTGGATATCAACTGTAGAATGCACACATGTATGTGTGTGTATACATATATACACACACTTTATATATGTATATGTATATATATTAAAAAATTAGTGTGCTTGGCCAAAATTTTCAGTATTGGTCATATCTGACCACAGCACAATTCCAACTATTGTTCATATGCTGTATTTTGTGGTTTGCTTTAAGGAAGTGAGGGAAGCTCGTGACCTAGCCGTAGCTATGGAAACAGCATCTGACACTGTTGTGATCTTTTGACTTGTGAAAGTCAAAAACAAGCTCATTTTCCATATCATGAGGAACTTCCCGTTCTCACACACACACACAGCGATTTTATCTCTGCAAGTGGCCTGTCGCTGTACAGTACTATGAAGTCACCAGTAGGTTTTACCTGCTACTGGTTGCCATAGTAACATTTATCAGTGGGTGGTGCAACTAGCATTTCACTTTTGACAACAAAATGAAACATTCTCAAGGGAGAGGGTTTGTGTATAAAATTCACCAGTGTGTATATGTGCATCATATCCTACGAGATGAAGGAGAACCAGTGTGTAGTCTTTGCCATTGTGGCCATCAATCTGCAGCAAAAACTTCTCAATTGTCACGTCGCTGGACACGCCCACATCTATTCCCCAAAAAGTGCTGTTGCTCTTTGCCCGAAGTTGCCAGCTCTGATGAATGATCTCAGTGTGAGTCACTATGTGTGAATGTACTTTTTAATCAAAGTTTCTGAATACAGGGAAGTGGTAGCTCAGTGGTTAAGACGTTGGAATACTGATCAGAAGGTCGTGAGTTCAAATCCCAGCACTGCCATGCCGCCACTGTTGGGCCCTTAACCCTCTACTGCATCAATGAGATAATTAAGTCCCTCTGGATAAGGGTGTCTACTAAATGTTGTTGTAATGTACTGAGAGCAATACCTCTTCACAAGGATGATCCAGTGCATGGGTTTGTTTTTAAGAGGAAAATTTTTATTGGAGTGTGGAGTGATTTTTGTTAATAGAAATGTACATACCCTCTCATTACTTGGGTATGCTGGTTATTTTAGTTTATACAAAATTTTGCATTAAATTTGCTGAAATACTTTTATAGCCCATTAATGAAACTGTCTTTTCAAGGTCTTCTTGTACAACAATGAAACAAAATCTGTATAAAAACAATTTAAAAAAAAAAAAAAAAAAATGAATACAACCAAAAGCACACTGGAAGTAAAGACTAAAAAATATTTATTTAAAAACAAAAGTTAACATTGGGAAAATTTAATAAGTGATGAAAGTTCAAATCCCATGGACCTGAAAGATAATAGCACTCAATTTTATCCTGTCTGCAGTCTGATTTTCAGTAACTGAACAGAAGCACAATCCAGATTATTACCCAAATCAATTTAATATAATTTAAAAAGAAATGTAGTGGGGGGGGGGAAGAAAAAAAAAAAAAAAAGCAGCTTAAGTTATGGCAAATTTGTTAGAAGACAGTAGCGGTAGTAAATTAAAATTCCCTTAAAAAAAAAAAGAATTCCTCCTTGCATCTATCGCTTGTGCATTTAAGATAAGGCCACATGATACATGAAGGAAGAAAAAAAAAAAGGTCACTGACGTGAGTATCATGTCAATCACGAGTTCGAAAAACTGAAACCACGGGAATTCACAATATGACCAAGTCTTTCAAGAGGGAAGCAAACATTCACAGCGATCACATGCCTCCTCTGTTGGAGATAGTGTATACATGTAGAGCACACGATTTTCTGTGCGTGTTAAAGAGAACTACACATTAACTACTACACAGTAAAGTGGCATTGACCTTGATTAGCCAGGATCTGGTCACCTGATGCTCGAGATCGGGTGTCCCAGGGCTAAAGTCATGAACGCAAGATTATAAATCGACATGGAGCACAACGATCATGTAATCAGAAACTGCACAGTTTAAACTAGACTGGGTTAAGACCTAACTTCTAACATTTGCACTCAGAAACTGAATGAATGCTTTAGGATTAAGTTAAAAAAGCATGGCGTTCTCTAAAAATAAAAAAAAACAACAACAAGAAAACAAATCCATGCAAATTTCCATGCACTGTAAAAACATCCCACTTTTGCATACTTGAGGTTAAAGGACTGCATAAATTTGTCTAGTTTGTCAGTCTAAAAGAAAAAGGAAATAAATCCCTGATTAATAGCATCTCCTTTACCCCTGGTCAGTCACACAACATAACCCGAGACAGGGTAAGCGATGAAATAGCCTAACAAAGAGCCCACAATGACTCCGAGGAATATCCAGACGTTGTAGGACATGACACAGAGCATAAGCATGTATCCCAGAACCACCTGAACAATATGCAGTCCTGTCTTGACGCCATGAAGAAGCCAGCTGTAATAAAGAGACACAAGCCCCACATTAGTGCGTCAATTAGAACAGGAGTCCATTATTTCCTCCTAGGAATTCCTAGTGGGAATTCCAAGTAAAACTTCCAGGCCTACTGTTTTTAAAAAAAAAAAAAAAAAAAAAAAAGGAGATATATGCTCGTGCTCGGTCCGCAAGGAACTGCGGGTAGCAACGGCAGCATCTTGAATTACCCGGGAAATAACGGCGGGAAAAGGAAACGCGCATGTGTAGATCAGCATACTTACAACAATCACGTATACAGGAATATTCCGTTGCCTGTACGCATATAAACATCGTATTCGGTATATGGCCGCAACCTGAATATAGACCTCAAACGGAATTTGACGTGCGTGTAAACGTCGTCGACGCGGCGTTTCCGCCCGCAGAACTGGCGCTCACTGGATGTTTTTTTTTGTTCTTCTCACCGTTCTGTGTAAACTCTATAGAATGCCGTGCGTGAAAATCCCAGGAGATCAACAGTTTCCGAAATACTCAACCCGGCCCGTCTGGCACCTACAGTCACCCCCCGTTCTGTGAACATTAACTGAAGCTCCTGACCTATATCCAAATGATTTTATGTGCTGTACCGCTGCTACGTTATTGGCTTACTGTTGATAACTGCATGAACGTAGGTGTACAAGCCAAATTGATTAACATGACGCAATCTATCCAGTGTAAAACAGGCTTAAGACGAGCTCCAAACTGAATGAAGGTTAAGGATTACATTAGAACTAATAGCTGGTAAAGAACCTACGGTTGAGAATACACTGCATACCTGTTTACAGTGGAAGTGCCGAGAGCAGGGGTAGCCGAATTCTCCGTGGGAGCCAGAGAAACTTGGGATGTACTGTTCGCTAGTGATGAAGTGCTCTCAGGATGTCCCACCTCTGGAGTTGTAGAGAAGGACGCAGGGACAGAAGGGGCTAGAAGAGGTACAGACTGTTTGCTAAGGATGTTCTTCCACACCTTGAGGAACTCGTATAATACTGTGAGCAGCAGTACCACCAGAACTGAAAGAACCATCCCTGTAGACACATGAAAGCAGATCGTGTAGTGTAAAAGCCTGATATGTATAAGCAGGGGGGGGGGAGGCATATAAAATCATTAGCTAGGCCACCAGGCAAGATGAAGCTCGGTTGCCTAGAAACCTAGTAAATTGACTACAGTAAAACACGCTAGCTAACAATGTAATAAAGTATGGTGAGCTAGTGCATTTATACATACGGATGGAAATTCCCAACTAGCCATAGACAGGTGTCTGGGGTATAATGTATTAATCAAGGCTAGATATTAGACTATAAAAGGCATAGTCCTGACCGCTGAATCTTCTCGTCTTGAGCGCTACACATTTGTCCATCCTGATAAGCATGTATTCAGAAGAACTGTTTGTCCCCTGTTGATTTCGACCTTAATGTAGCCGATTAGGAGATAATGCAGAACAGCAAAACAAGAAAAGTAGTTCATGTGGTTTAGGATTACCGCGTGTAAACGATTGGTTTAGTCAACCGTGTGACTGTCTTGGTTCCCAGGTGTTTAATTACAAGGCAGTTATTATACTGCATGGTATGACTTTATGCTTGTGGTTAAGCATTTACAATGCTTACTACTACAGAGTCATACATTGTTTGAAAGTAGCTGGCTCAGTTCTTTACGGCGAGCAAATCACAAATGCATTTGCATAAATACTGCATCTAGAAGTTATTCGTAACGAGTTGAGACAGCAGCGCAGAAAAACTTCCAAAGTGTGTGTTTAATGGTTTGCATTATTTCATTTCTATCCATCCTTCATTTTCCTTACCGCTTACGCTACACAGTGTCGCAGGGTAGCCTGGACCCTGGCATCACAGGGAACTCATGGCACAAAGGGGGGGGGGGGGGGGGGGGGGGGGGACGAGCGGTGACGTCACGCTC
>JANDJT010000081.1:3484186-3507044 GCA_024331685.1 Stegophilus panzeri | reverse complement strand
GGGGGGGGGGGGGGGGGGGGGGGGGTAAACTTTTGAACAGGATGATCTTGGTCTTCTGGGAAACGTGTACATATCTTGTGTAAGCTTCTGAAGGGTGGTACTAAATGAAGAAAAAAAAAATTTTTAAACAAAATAATAACAATTTACAATCTGATCATCCTGTTCAAAAGTTTACACCCCCCTCCCCTTAATGCATCATGTTGCCTTCTTCAGAATCAGTAAACGTTTGCAACGTTTTGTTACAAGAAAATAAAAATAATGTGCAGGACCTGGAGGATTGGTTCATTTGTGTAAATTCAGTTAGTATTGTGTCTTGTGGATTATATGTAAACATCTGTTATGGGAAATAGTTTATTCAGGGCGGGACTAAATAACAAAATGAAATGCAATTTTAATGATCCCTCTTAATTATTATTTTTTTTTTTAAATAACATTTTGTAGAACTCATGAACTGTACATGCCAGCTGTATTAGGAAGTTTATTATTGAAATGGTTAGGCGTACAGTATCATTAGTAGATAAGTGACTTCTTGCTGTTGAAATCTATTGTTATGTGTTTTAGGGAACAAATTCTGGAGATGTTTGATCATGCTTATGGCAGTTACATGGTAAGTAATAGTGGAAATTTTTTTCCGTTGTGATTATTCACTTGACACGGGCCTGACTTTATTTTAGTTTATTTTAGTCAATGTAGTTTTCACAGCAGTTGCTTGATTAATATTTCCGGTCCCCCTGCTCCAGAAATACGCCTACCCAGCTGACGAGCTGATGCCACTGAGCTGCAGAGGGAGGGTTCGAGGGCTGGAGCCAAATCGTGGTGACATCGACGACTCTCTGGGAAAGTGGGTTTCACTTCCTGTCATATCAGCTAGCAGTCAAACTACTGAATGTTCTTGTGTAGCACCAGAAGTAGTGAAAGTTTGTACAATCCATTGGTTTTAAAACGATCAGCAGACTTACAATGAGTAATGTGGAGAGAATGACAGCATTAAATCTTTTGCTGTAGTCTTTGGGCTCTTTCTTTCCATCCACTGTTTAATTAGTTGTACATTTCCCCCACCCTCTTTCCTCCTTTACAGGTTCTCTCTGACTCTGATTGACACCTTAGACACACTAGCGGTGAGTAGTTTTACTCGAACGGAAGCGGCAGAGTCGGGAAAAACTTCCCAGCCGTTCTAATTTACCTGCTATAATAGACAGGGTTGCCGTAAAATACGCTTGCATTACATCGCACGACTGTGTAACTGCTGTGATGTCCAAGATGGGGTGTTTAACGTGTGATTGACACAAAGAGGCTAGTCACGATAACAATGATTACAAGCCTCTCTAAACAAATGCAAATCAGTCAAGCATACATTAAGAAAATGAAGGCTTTGGGTTTCTCCTTCCAACATTTTTTTTTTTTAGGTCTTTGCAGTTTAAGTAATGTGTGTGTGTGTGTGTGTGTGTGTGTGTGTGTGTGTGTTTTTGTTGAACAGCTGTTGAACAGGATGGAGGAATTTGAAGAGGCTGTGAAGAAGACGGTCACAGACGTCCGACTGGACAACGACGTGGTAGTGTCTGTTTTCGAGACCAACATCCGCGTGCTGGGGTACGAGTCACTGTTAATCAGAGCAGGAGTGTTTCTGGGGTACATGGTGCTTCTGCGTGCCTGACCTCGACCTTCTTGTGCTGTTCTCGTAGAGGACTGTTGGGGGCGCATGTGATGGCTGACCTGGTAAAGCAGCGGGGAGAGAGGATGCAATGGTACAGAGATGAACTGCTGCACATGGCCAAAGACCTCGGCTACCGCTTACTACCTGCCTTTAACACCACCAGTGGCCTTCCGTATCCAAGGGTGATTAGCTGATTATAGTCCCTTTTTAAATGATTTGTGGAACTGTGACATAAGAATTGGTCCGAGTGTGTGGGTTTTATTTATTTATTTTTTTCGCTTGGAGCGTGTGTAAAATATCTGGGATACTTAAAAAGTGTTCCTTTTGTGGAATGACATTTTAACGTGATACGCAGCGCCCTCCGAAACTATTGGAGCGGCAAGGCCAATTTCGGTGTTTGTGTTATACACTGAAGACATTTAGGTTTGAGATCAGAAGATGGATGTGTGACGAGAGTTTGGGATTTCAGCTCTTATTTGCTGATATTTACATCTAGATGTGTTCAACAACATAGAACCTTTCGTATCAGATCGCCCGATTTTTAGGCGAGCAAAAGTGTAGGAACGGATCAGTCTTGAAAGTAAATAACACCTAATATTTGCTTGCATATCCCTTGCTTACAATAACTGCATCAAGCCTTTGAAACGCTGACATCACTGAATTGTTGGTTTCTTCTTTACCGCAGACTCTTTCAGTTGTTGTTTGTTTCGGTTGGGGGGGGGATATGAAGATATCTTCATGTCTCTTCAGGTATGTCTCTTCAGGACGTGAAATGCACATGAAGTTGTGTTGGGTGCTGGTGATGTCACTGCCTGTCGTTTTGTGGTTTTGTCTTTACGGCTCTCACAATGTTTCTGTCATCAGTTGTTGTTTTACCTTGGCCGACGCTTTCGGTGTCTTTTGCTCAATACACGAGTGGTTTTTTTTTTTTTTCTTTCTTTCTTTTTCAGGACATTGTTGCATTGCCTATGCTCCAACGTTTGTGCAGTGCCTCTGACTGTTTTTTCCCTCTTTTCACAGCTTCAAAACGACTTCCTTTTCTCCCACAGACAGCTCTCTGATCTTCATGTTGGCTTATCTCTTTTTAACAACAGACGCCGTATTCACAGGTGAAACCGAAGGCTGAAACCAAGAGTAGATGTTCAGAGCTATTTATTGTTTAAACAAATCAATCTAACAGGACACACCTGGGTAACAAGAAACGCCTGTCGGTCACAAGTATTCTTGCTCGCCTACAAATTGGGTGGTCCGATACAAAATGCTCATTTAACACCTCTACATATAAATACCAGGAAATAAAAGCTGACATATTTTTAAACTCTCTCTTCTCATTTTCATCTTTTGATCTCAAACCCAAATGTCTTCAGGCTACAGTAAAAACCAGTGAATTGGCCTTGCGGTTAAAGGGAACTGTAACGGGGACTGAGGGGACTGTAGCTGTAATATTAATGTCTATTCTTGAATTTGTCCATCCAGGTGAACTTGCGCTATGGGGTTCTGAACCCTCTGTCCCGCACAGGCACCGAGACCGACACCTGCACCGCCTGTGCCGGGACCATGATCTTAGAGTTCGCCGCACTAAGCCGACTCTCGGGGGAGTCCGTCTTTGAGGTGCTGAGCTCAGGCGTTGTCTCTCAGATCACTATAGGCTTATTGTGATATTAAGTTCATGCAAACCTTGATTCATGCAAACCTTGATCACAAGGCAAAGGGTGTTTGTTTTGGGTGGTTTTTTTTTTTGTTTTTTTGTTTTTACATCTCTGTTTTGACCTAGTGACGTCTGAAACTTTTCTATCCTCATCAGGAACATGCACGGAAAGCTCTGGATGTCCTCTGGGAGAAGAGGCAAAGAGGAAGTAACCTTGTGGGCACGGTTATCAACATCCATAATGGAGATTGGGTCCGCCGGGGTGAGACTAAACGTTTGACTAGGTTTATTATAGACCGTCGTATGCAAAAGCTTGAGCACTCCTGGACAAATTGACACCATTTTCTTGAAAAGAAGTAAACGCCCTCTCTGTAGGGAACAAACCTAAACATGATCCACAATTTAAAAACATACCAGTTATTATAATATATTTATAATATATTACATCAACAAATCAGTGGGGCCCAGGACAAAGCAGGTTTTATATCCGGACTATTAGCGTTTTATTCGTAGTCGGCCGGCGAACTTCCTGTTGACTTTTGCGATACAAAGTTTTCACTTGGTATGCGTGTTTAAAAGCAAGGCGCTTCAGGACCATCCATCGCACCTCACCTATAGTGTGCCATTCCCACCCGAATCCCACCCCCTTTTGCACGCCACACATCACCCAAGGCTCGTTCTAGCTGACTCTAGAGTTTCTTTTTATTTGCACTAATTAGTGTGCACAGATGACAGCCAGGAATAAAACTGCTGAAACTGAGCAAAATATAATGGAACAAAAATAACTCCTCTGCAATGAGGCATACCAAGAGAAAATGAAGATGCTAGTATAATTCGGATAATCTTTTTACAAAGTCTTTATTCCCTAGGAATTCATATTCTTATTCTTTTCTCTTAATCTGCCTCAATATGCTAGCTAACTTCAGTTGTGCCCAAAAGTTTGCATACCCCTTGCAGAATCTGCTAAATCTTAATACTGTTAACAAAAATAAGAGGGATCAGAAAAATCCCATCCCACTATTTCACATAACAGATGTTTACATATAGTCCACAAGACAAGATAATAGCTGAATTTATTCGTTCAAAAGTTGACATACGCTTGTTTATCAATACCGTGTGTCGTTACCTGGATGATGTGATAATGTTCTGTGAGAGTTGTTCACGAGTCCCTTGTTTGTCCTGACAAGTTAAACTGCCCACTGTTCTTCATAAAAATCCTCCAGGTCCTGCACATTCTTTACTTTTCCAGCATCTTCTGTATATTTGACAGCTTTCCAACAGCGGCTATATGATAAAAGATCCATCTTTTCACACTGAGGACAACTGAGGGACTCGTACACGACTATTACACAAGGTGCAAACGTTCACTGATGCTCAAGAAGGCAACGTGAGACATTAAGAGCCAGGGGGGTGTAAACTTTTGAACAGGATGATCGGATTGTAAATTATTACTTTTGTTTAAAAATCAATTCTTTTCATTTAATACTTCCCTTCAGAAGCGACACAAGATATTTACATGTCTCCCAGAAGACACAATACTAACAATTTATACCGATCAACCTGTTCAAAAGTTTACACCCCCCCGGCCCTTAATGTATCGTGTTGCCTTCTTGAGCATCAGTGAATGTTTGCACCTTTTCTAATAGTTGTGTACGAGTTCCTCAGTTGTCCTCAGTGTGAAAAGATGGATCTCAACATCACATAGTCACTTGGAAAAGGGCTCAAATATGCAGAAGATTCTGGAAAAGCAAAGAATGTGCAGGACCTGGAGGATTTTTCTGAAGAACAGTGGGCAGTTTAACTTCTCAGGACAAACTCATGAACGACTCTAAGCGTATGTAAACTTTTTTTGAACCGGTTCACTTGTGTAAATTCAGCTGTTATCTTGTCTTGTGGACTATATGTAAACATCCGATATGTGAAATAGTTCTTTCAGGACAGTACTAAATAAAAAAAAAAAAAAAAAAACCATGGTATTTTTACAATCCCTCTTGTTTTGTTTAACAGTATTAAGATTTAGCAGATTCTGCAAGGGGTATGCAAACTTTTGGGCACAACTGTATCTTGCTGTATGTTATTATATTACTTTACCACGTTAAAGCCTAGTCACGTAGGGACGTTTTGAGGCAACCAACAGAAGGAACTGGGCAGCACACCGAAGCTTCCGCTTGCTCAGTGGGCTAGATAATGGATATATCATTTGTTTAACCGAGCTCGAGCACCCTGTTAATCAGTCCTTTTATCCATTTGCCTCCTCACTTGTATAATTCATAGGTCATCTTTGTACAGAATACGTGAGCGAGAGTGTTTGAGAACCTCTACGCTCTCATTTAAATGAATTGACACTTCTTTTTTTTTTTTTTCCTTTTTTTTTTTTTTTTTCTTTTCCCCTTACTGTTTTCTCTATGTAGATAGTGGTGTCGGAGCTGGAATAGACTCTTACTATGAATACTTGATGAAGGCGTATATTCTGCTGGGAGACAATGTATACCTCGAGAGGTTTAACACTGTAGGAATGACACTGTCACACTTCTGTTTAGACGGTGGTATTTTTAAGCGCGTGTCATTTGAATGACGATGTTTATGCATGTGTGTGTGTGTGTGTGTGTGTGTGTGTGATAGCACTACAGTGCCATAATGAAGTACATCAGCCAGCCGCCTCTGCTGCTCAGCGTGCACATGCACAACCCCACGGTGAACGTGCGCAGCTGGATGGACTCCCTGCTGGCCTTCTTCCCTGGACTGCAGGTCGGCAGGTTCACTTTGAGATCCATGAATAAGAGCGCAGTAAAGCTAAATGTGGGTATTTTTGGGGGGGGGGGTTTGCGCTGGTATTTAAGAGTATGCGTCATTTCTTTATTTTGCACACAGGTTCTAAGGGGAGATCTGAAGCCTGCTATAGAGACCCATGAGATGCTCTATCAAGTCACCAAACAGCACAAGTTTCTTCCTGAGGTGCCAGTTCATTTAGCAGATTTCATTTGCACATACTGCACACATTACCTCGTGAGCTACTGTGCGTTATCTCGCAGCAGATTAAAATGTCACCGCTCTTCTTTTACAGGCTTTCACCACCGAGTTCAGAGTCCACTGGGGTCAACACCCTCTGCGCCCAGAGTTTGCCGAGAGCACTTACTTTCTTTACAAGGTAAAGGCATGTGCGGTTTCGAATACAAATCGGTACATGTACACGCACACTAAGCAGTGGATCTGCAAAGACACCCGGAATTTAGCCCCCCCCCCAAAAAAAAAATTGGGCTCTTGAGCACATTTGTGCTGTTCCTCTATCTTTTTGTCTTTGTTAAAACCATAAAATATATTCAACACTTACCAGAAAGTGACTTGACAGCTGACTTCTGTGCAGGCCGTAACCTCACGTAAGACACGAGCTACTACACGGACTACTTTACAAGATACTTGATTAGCTGTGCAGCTGCCTTTCTACCATTAAACTAACAGCGTCACTTCTTGAACTCATGATCCTGAAAGACATGTGATTCTCAACTGATGTATATTCGTTATTTTATACATGGCGCATCACAAAGTGTCACTTTTTTTTTTTTTTTTTTTTTTTTTTTTAATCCTCACTCTCAGGCCACAGGTGACCCGTATTACCTCAAAGTGGGCCAGTCTATAGTCGAGAAGCTGAACGCTCACGCGCGGGTCCCCTGCGGCTTTGCTGCGGTGCAGGACGTACGGACCGGGACACATGAGGACAGGTGAGGAGAGACACTCATGGAGGAATGTAATAACAATGACACCCGGAGTCACGTTTGTAACTAGCACAGTTGCGTGTTGTGTTTGTTTCAAACAGATTAAGCCTTGCTTACTAGCCTTTCAGTTAAACATGCAATATAAAGCAAGAAGTACGCGTACGCTAGGAACAGCGTACCGCACGCGTGACGCAGATTTCTTCGTCAGCAGAGCACGCACGTACTGTACATACGCCACCCGATTTTCATTTTCTTTTTTTGTACTTTGAAAGCGCAGGTCGCACATGCGTATTTAAATCTTTTGCACTATTTAGTTGTTCCACAAGGTGGCAACAGTGAGCCAGGGCCGTTGATTCTCAAGGTAGTTGAAGATTAAATGGAAGAGATGGAAACGAGTGCAGGTTCGAAAGTACCCACTCTAGTATAATTCTAGCCTTAGAGTATAAGGATTTGTATACGGGTGCTAATCGTGACGAGAGATTGCCCGAGCATTGTTCTTCGTGCTGTTGTGATTCTTCTTCGTTGTCGTCTTTCACACCAAAAGACCTGCTTTACTGCTCTGCACTGACTCTTGTAGGCCAGGAGGGGTAGTGCAAGTTGTCGTAATGCGCACGCGTCGACCACCTGTATACGCGTACATGTCAAACGAAGTATACGTTGAAAGGCTGTGCGTACGACTGTGTAAAAAAAAAAAAAAATAAAATAAAAGCGAAGTATACTAGAGGCTTAATTTAACCATGCTGAATCTTTAATCTGCATATTACATCGGTAGGGTTGATGCGCAGCGTGAATCTGCCTGACTTTGTGAAACGGCTTTGCATTTTCAGGATGGATTCCTTCTTCCTGGCAGAGATGTTTAAATACCTCTATTTGCTCTTCTCGGAGAAGAGCCACTTACCTTTTGATATCGATGACTATATCTTCACCACTGAGGCCCATCTGCTCCCAGTCTCTCTGTCTAACGCACAGACTCCCTGTAAAGGCAACAGCACGGTAAACTTGACATTTAGATGCGATCGTGATTTCTTTGTTTTACACCCTACCCGTCAAAAGTTTCGAGACGCTCGACCGAAATGTTTCTCATGACCTTAAAAACCTTTTGATCTGAAGGTTTGAAATCAAATATAAAAATAAAGAATGAGTGTGTCTAAACTTTTGAGCGGTAGTGTGTATTTTTTTTTTTTTTTTTTTTTTTTTCCTAATATTGTATGTCTTTTCATTTTATTTCACGCTGACTTGTGCTCAGCTATTCTATGAAACATGCCGTGTCTGAGTACACGATGTAGGCGTGCGTTTTACATGATGCTAAACCGAGAGCTATAAGCGTCCTGTACTGGTGGTACTTAATCGTGTATGTTGTAGTTGCATGATGTTAATGTTTGTGTTTTCAGCACCTTTACACCGCTCCTGAGGACATGTTTACATTTGCTTGCCCCAGTGCTCAGACCCTGTTCCCTAATAACCCCTCATTCGCGAAAACCATCAGGGACCGTTACAAATACCTCACTGGGGTTGGCAGGCCACCCCATACTTCTTCAGTCAGGTAAGTCCATTCATCATTGAAATGCAACTCTTAAATGCAAGCCCAAACAGGATTATACCACAACATACGCTGTCTTATTTTGTATCGTGGATTCTCGTTACGTCTCGTGGCTTAGCGGTTCGCACGTTCGCCTCGCCCCTCCGGGGTTTGGGGGTTCGATTCCTGGAGTTTGCGCGTTCTCCCAGTGCTTCGCGGGTTTCCTTCGGGTACTCCGGTTTCCTCCCCCTGTCCAAAGACATGCTCAGTAGGATGACTGACATTTACGTAGTGTGCGATTGTGCCCTGTGATGAGTTGGCACCCCGTCCAGGGTGTCCCCCGCTTCGTACCCCGAGTTCCCTGGGATAGGCTCCAGGCTCCCCCGCGACCCTGTGTAGAATAAGCGGTACAGAAAATGGTTGGATGTTACCTCAAGGATTCTTGTTCCAGCATGATATTTGAATCTTTAGGCTTAGTGCAGATGAGAAGAGCAAGCGTTGACCGGCTCAAGCGCCAGAAGTGTTCTTTAATCCTTTTTATTTATTTATTTTCCCCCCTCCATCTTCTCCTGCATGCTCAGGGGGATCGAACTCCCTCTTCATGACACTGGAATCGAGCCGGTCGAGTTCCTGAGAAGCATGGGCATCTCTCTTACCCCTCTTGCAGAAATGGCAGCGGCCAGTGGCGGCACGGTGACCCACGTAGGTTCCCCTTCCTTTTTTTGACTTCATTCATTTCCTCTGTGATTACACACCAAGCAAAAACGCCTTAACGACTTTTATTATTTATTTATTTATTTATTTATTTATTTATTTTTAACACCCATTCATGCATGCATTCTCCCTGTGGTGTGAAGGACACCCAGAAAGGTGTGTTTAGAGTGAAGCTGGTAGCTGAGGTCAGCCATACACCTGAAGAAGATGAGGTGGTGCCACTTATCGTGCAGCTCATCTCCCCTCCGTTTTTGGGGAGAACAGTCCTGACAGCGGGGCCAGCGAAATTTGGAATGGACCTCACCAAGCAGGAGCATGGGGTGAGCGAGATCAGGAGGATGGTTTAGAGTTCAACGGGATTGTTTGCATGTATTTTTTGATGCATTTTTAATTTTTCTCTCTCTCTCTCTCACACACACACTTAGGTCAAGGGTAGTATAGTAAAGAGCATTCCATACACAGCGTGTGGACACATAGAGAATGCATTGGAGCTGCAGGGCCACGTAGCCATCGCACTGAGAGGAGACTGCATGTTTGCCGCTAAAGCTCGAAGATTACAGCAGGCGGGGGCCATCGGAGTCATCTTTATAGGTGAGCTCTGCTATTCATATCATTAAACGGTTACGGGAAATCCCTGTGTTCTCAGAACTTGTTGTTTCACATGTATTGCTTGCTACTTCATGGTGGGGTTTTTTTTTTTTTTTTTTTTTTTTTTTACTCATCAGGCAAATAACATGTCCCTGTCATTTTGAAGTATTTATTTACTGATTATAGATATTTGAATATTTGTATAAATTGATCCGTAATAAAGGGATTATTTAAAAAAAAAAAACCCAACATTTTATGTATTTAGTATGGTATTCTGAAGTATAATCAGAAACATTTTCAACGGCAATCTTCTCGCTCTGTTTCCAGTAATATAGAGGAATAAAAACAGCACATTCCAGCAAAATAAAGGTGCATCTCAAAAAATTTGAATATCATGGAAAAGTTCCTTCTCCACCCTGACCCATTCCCCCACCCCCGGATGATTATGGCTTACGGCTCATGGAAATCAAATATCTTAATCTCAGAATTTACAAATTACTTACAAAAAAAAAAAAGGCTTGAAATATTTGACTTTATGTGAACTGAATCTAGAATATATGTAAGTTCCACGTTTTTAATTCAATTCCAGAGGGGAAAAAAAAAAAAAAACGATCTTTTCCACGATATTCAGATTTTTTTTTTTTTGATTTTTTTTTTTTAGATGCACCTGTGTGAACTTTGTGTATTATTAGACGGACCTTCTTTCTCAAGGCCTCTAGTGGAGAACAAAACATAAGCCTCTGTAACATGTGTTTTAATACGTGGGGGACAAGGGATCTCTTTCTTCATGGTGATCGAGTTTATAAGCGTGTTGCGTGTTGCTTTTATAGGTCATTAATGTAATCATACAACAGTGCTCAACAACCCAGCATAACACTGCTACACAGAACCATTATGTACAGTGTTTTTGCATCAGAAATTGACTTTATGCAGTATGGGTTCTGACCTTGTTGCTCTTTGCCCTGGCCTCTATCGATCTGCTGACTGCGTCTTTCTGACATCCTGTGAATGAAGGGCATAATATATACCTAAACAGCGATCTAGTATTTAAACCATCAACCCGAAACTCTATTAACCGTTCCTGGTTTGTTTTTTGTTTTTTTTCATCTCTTCTCCCTCTCTCAGATCAGCGAGAGGACAGCAACAGTGCTGAGACCCCTCTGTTCCAGATGGTGGGAGACGGGGAGTCTACAGAGGACATCACGGTGCCGTTGGTCTTCCTGTTTAGCCGAGAAGGGGCCATTCTGACCTCTGCCCTGCAGGAGCACCATAACGTAGACGTCCTCCTTCTGCCTAAGGAGAGACAGCTGGGGAAGGGTATTGAGCATTATGGAATTTCACATTATATCAACCCGAACTTCAATTAACAGCCATTTCCAGCTTTAATCCTTTTTAGGCTATACCGATAATGGAGAAGATGAGTAAATCAGTGTAATAAATGTGCAAAAGTGTTTCTGATATGATTCTATATAAACGATGTGCTGCGCAGCATGGAAGCTCATGTCCATCAACAGAGCCCTCCTTATAGCTCAATGACCAGCCTTCCTTGCATGGAGTATGTTATGTACATTACATTTTTACATTTAGGGTATTTCACAGACGCCCTTATTAACTTGAGAGTATTATAAACACTCTCATTGCAGGATTAAGACTTTTTTATTATTATTTATTTATTTAATTTTTTTGGTCTTAATGCTGCAATTTCTCTGTCCTCCTTTGTACAGAAAAAAATGAGAAACTGAACATCAAGTTCCGGCTGGCCAAAGAGAACGAGTACGAGGAGACGGCAGGAGAGAGAAGTACCATCCGGCTGGTGCTGGAAAGAAAGACGGAGCCTGCGGTAGAAGCTGAGCAAGACACTGTGCCGCAAGAGGCAGAGTCCCAATCCCAGTGTACTGTGTTCTCTGCAGGGGAAAACCAGGAGCCCTGCAGTCCAGAGCAGAAACGTCTCGAGAGCGGCCCATGATGCTGGACCTCGCATTAGTACCTCGGCGTCTTCGTCCGTGTCTGGGTCGCCGCTAGACTGTGGGCCGATCCAGGATCAGAGAATACAGCAAGACCTGGTCCCGACCGATCGAGCTTGGTATACACCAAGTCTCGCATGGACTGGACAGGGTTTCTCCTCTCTTATATTGAAGAATGGGGTCGATTTTGTGTCATTTCTAGTTATTTGGACAATGTACGGTATAGAGCGAGTGGGAGAGGTATGCAAAGCTGTATTCTTACTTCCTTCTTATTTACTGCCATGGCATTCATGTACTGTAGTGGTTGGGATTGATTCATCTGAGTGATTAACAGGTGAAAAAACTCATGGTTAAGAGGTGGGCAGTTAGCATTTATTCATTTTTGTCATTAAGGATCTTCTTTTTTTTTTTTTTTTTTCTGTCAGCTGACCGTGGAAGGGGGTTCATGGAAACAGCGAAGGGTTTGTTCGGCGTTCTGTTTAATTGTTTACTTATTTTAATGAGGATGCTTGAAATCCATGCCATGACTCCGGTCGCCCGTGACCAAACCAGAAATATCAGTGTTGATCGGTACTGGCCAGCACGCTGAGCTTTTTTTTTTTTTTTTTTTTTTTTAAGTTGAACCACATTTTATTTTTCCATACTGAAATCAGGGAAACTAAAGTGCTAAGCCTTGAACGTTTGTACGTCCATACACATGCGTGACGTCCATATGATGTGCGTATCTGTGAAGAAAGACTTCAGTGTTCTTGCACTATGGACGGCCCTTGTGCAAGCACTCGGTGTGCGTGTGCAGTCGTCCATCGTTCGTATACCGCAGACGCGTCCGTTCCTCTCTCTCGCGGAACGAACGTCGACGGGAGTTTTTGATGTTCGGGTAGTCGATGATGGTTCTCAGATTTGTTTTACGAATTTTACTTGATCCTTTTCCAGCATTAGGCCTTCCCGGGTTTCCTTCTCTCCACTTCCGTTGTATGTCCTCACATTAAACACTAAATTGACTATTGCGTTGTTAAGACCTAGATCGGGGGTATACAACGAAATCTGTAAAGATCCAGTTGCATAAAATCCTTTACTCGAAAAGGTCCGGATGAGCGACTAACACGGCCGAACACGAGTTAGCTTTTAATTCTTTAGTTTATCGCTATAAGTAAGACTGTTTAAAGTGGATACGTTTTTGTTCGGCGCTTTGCGATCTCACTTTTATCTAGCGTCATGGACTCTGAACAGATGAATCAAATCTGTTTTGAATCCGATGCTTAGTCTTTACCGTTGTTTGTTTTGTTGCCTTTTTTTTCTTTACTTTTCTTTTTTGAACAAGCCATGTCCGTTCATTAATCTGACCAGAGAACATCTGTGAAACCGCTCTGTTTAGCTCTGTTCTAGTCTCTGGTCTGGTGAGCTGCCTTCAGTTAAATAATTGACACAAATGCATATAATTTTGAATAAGCCATAACAGCTAAGGATCTGCTATTGTTTTCATGTTTACAAAATTAGTCACTGAAATGTAGCCCCCCCCCAAGCCCCCCCACCTCCCCCTTACGTTTATCAGCTCTGCTTCAAGCATTTATCTCAGGCCGCTGAAACGCAACGTCGGGTCCAAATCCAGATCACCTTCGGCCAGTCGGTGACCCCTGGTCTAGAGGACAAGAGTAGGACAGGAGTAGATCAGGCATCCAGCAGCTATTCTAATTACACAGAGAATGCTCCTGCATTGCCATCAGCTGTGCGTGATCACGTATACACATGCCTGTGTGAAGCTGAAAGCAAGGTACGATCATGACGTTTCCTGCCTTCCTGAGAATACAATACTAGCCAAAATTGGATCTGTGCATTATGTTCATTCTTAACGCTTACATTCGCACACACGGATGCGATCGGATTGCTGCAGCTGTTCTCAAGAGGATGTCCTGCATTTCTATAAAGGGCTCGACGAAGATTATTTTAACTACTCAAAGCTGACGCATAACCTATAAATGAGATATTTATTCCTTAATATATTTTATATATCATGGCATTGTTATTGTTCTTGGGGAATGTTGGTTTTAAAGGCAAGCTGAGCTGCCTTCCAGCTGATGTAAGTGCCAGTGTGATGACACCTTTTTCTTTTTTTTTTTTTTTTCTTTTTTTTGTCTGTTTGTTGTTTTTTTTTTTTTGTTTTTGTTTGTTTTTTCTTCCCTTCCCCTTCTCAGGTCTGTTATTATTAGTGTATTTTCTACTTGTTGAATGAAATGAAGTTCAGTTTGTAAACGGGTGGAGAAAAGGATTTGATTAAAAAGAACAATAAAATGAATTTTAACAAAGTGATTTATCACTTAAAAAGTGACTTTTATTACTATGTTCTGTCTTTTAGCGCTGATTGATTATTCATACCGCAAAACAGCTGCTAAGCTTGTCCCTTAGGTAAATTAGTCACTCCAGTCTAAAATCACTTATTGTTCTAAAGATAGCAGAGACCCGCTGGGCGGCGCTGTATGAATACGAACAACTATACACGATTAAGGTTTGTCTGTTCTATCAAACTGCAAAGATACCTGTGATTTGTAATTACAATAATAACATGGCAAAAGTGTGTATTCTCCCTGAAACTTTAGGATGTGATTCAAGAAGGACAAGAACAAGGAGGGTGAGGTTATAGAAGACGACACCATGACGCTGAAGTGAGAGAAAATGGTGCATGGTGTCAAGAACTTTGTCTTAACAGCTGAGGGAGGGGGAGGGGAGGGGGAGGGGACGAATAGGAATGATTTCACCTGAAATACTGCGACGCAAGATGATCAGAGATTAATGCACTAATACAATATCGCTCATTATAAATCTGTCATGCAGATCTTTAAATCAGACGTGTATAAATTTTTTTTCTGAATGGAAATGATTTCAAACCCTTTTCAAATTTCAGGTTTCGCACAGTCCTTATAGGATAAATGGCTGAGTTACGTCAGGTTTAAGAGATGTTTATGCTGGAGCTGTCTAATTCATCCTGTGATGCTTGGATTATAAACAACAAGCTTCTGTAGGTGTGACAATACTGTGTGAAAGGGACTGTATTGTTTATCCTCTTCAATACTTTCTGACCTTGTCATTTGCCATTTTCCATGTGATTTTGACTAATTACATTGCTGCACTAATGGTTGTTTTTTTTTTTTAGGATTGGATTTATCTGAAAAAGATACCCCGCCGCCTATTTGCATTGTACTGCACTGTGATTTTTCTAAAACTAAATACATTTAAGATGCATGAAAATGTGCTTTTAAGTTCAATCTCACTTAACCGCTGTACTTGAAAGTCATCATTTTATTTTAGATATTCTATAAAAATAACTGGTGTTTATAACCAATACATGTTGCATAACTTTATAGCCTATATTTTTCATATAGCATAATGTACATTTATACGCTCCGTGGTCACTGCATATGTATTTAGATTACATTATTTTGCATCATCTATAGTACACAAGCGGCCAAAAACAATCAAATTGTGACCATTTGCGAAGTGTAGCAGAAAACGTACAGAAGTGGCATTGTGACATCATCCTGTGGTGACGTCCAAATTCCATCATAGTGAAAACGTTAACATGGTGATCACGCCTTGCAAAGTGTGTAGGGAGGCCACTGTAGGGGGAATTTACAGTTAAGGACCAAGATGGGACCAGTTAGGATCAGTGAAGACCAGAAGTCAAGAGATGCAATCAATTAAAGAAAATTTTACCGAAGAATAGTTTGCAGTTTCTTCAGCAGAAAGTCAGCGTCAACGTTCAAGAAGGAGTTCGTAGGCCGCTCTGCGTACACACTCATTACGTCACCAATTATACTTTCACACAATCACTAAACTAGTCATTATGTCCGGTTGAATGATCCTGATTGGTTAAGGCATAGATAAATTTAGAAAATTTACACATTTGGCTGTGCGTCAGAAGAATGTCTCCATCGATTATCTGGACGTCAGTCATATTCTGGTTTTGGAACACCGTGAACCACTGACGTCATCAAGCTGAGTTTTTAGGCTTCGAGTTGTCTCGTCAGACGATCGGTTCACCCCCGAACGTCCTGTGACAACAGAGTGCACGCGCACACACGCAACACTCCTCAAGGCTGGATTTGGTCGATTTATAGCTCTGACCAGGAAGCTTTCCCTAAACATACTCATTAGATATACTTCCTCTCAGTAAGAAGTTCAGACAATATTCCTCATTATTCCGTAGTGATTGAAGATGAAAAGCAAAGTAAATTCTTTAAATCTCATAAGCTTGAAGAAGCCATTCAAATCATTTAATATAATAATATAATCATTATTTTTATATATATATATATTTATGATTATATTATGTGTGTATGATAGTCTTTATTTATCACATATACATATGCACAGTGAAATTGCATATGAAATTATATTCTTCGCATATCCCAGCATGTCAGGAAGTTGGGGTCAGACATGATACAGCGCCCCATGGAGCACAAAGGGTTAAGAGCCTTACTCAAGGGCCCAACAGTGGTAGCTTGGCAGTGCTGGAGCTTGAACCCTTGCCCTTCTGATTAGTAACCCAGAGCCTTAACCGTTACGCCACCACTTTGCATCCCTAAGACGTTCTGTTACGTATTTTGGTAGTAGCTTTATTCGCAGTGTGGTTTTTGTATTGTCCTGCTTCTTTTTGCACAAAGGTTGCACTTTTATCAGTCTGCACCTTACATCAGCATCCTTTTCCTGCCACCTGAGACCACGCCCAGTTCAGCGTCATCCCATATGTCATTGTCGTACGTATCCCACCTCCTAACGTCTCACGAAATAGCTTTTCAGATCTTTGAATTCTAAGGAGGACTACACTGTCACCATTTGAAGTGTAATTCCAAATCTTAAGCATCAAAATACAAAAATGTTCTCTTTAGTATGGTAGTATGCAGTTTACATTTTTAGTGTTCTCACCACTTTTATCGACATAGCCATTAAATATAGCCCATTTTCTGATGACACTATTGATCGTTTAGTCCGAGTCAACTCTCACACCAAGAAGTTCTCGCACATCCTTTGCACATCAGTTCTTAAGTCATTCTTAAAGTCCCCGTGAAGTGCCTTGAAATGCGCAGAGTTATTCGATGTGTTGAAATAATTTCCACTGAAACAGGAAGTCAGGACGCGTGTTCGAACAGCCGAAGACACATTTACGAACCACGTTCGCTGATACGATTTCTCTCGCTCAAAAACGGCAACGTCGGCAAGGTGATTTTTATAACGTTGGCGACGGAACGCTTCAGATCCTAGAGAGCGTTTGATTGGACAGAAAATCTGATGAGAAGCTGAAGTACAGAATGATGTCATCGAAACGGTCGATCCGTACCGGTGATAGAGTAGAAAGAGACTGTAAATTCTGAATGAATATATCTATCTAAATGCGCATTTTGTCGTTGTTTTAGTACACACTAGCTTACAGATAACCTTACAGTTAACATACTCGTACTAAAAGCCATAAAAACTCCCATTTTGATTTCATGCGAACTTCAACAGCAATCTGCACCTTTCCCCACCCCCTCACCTGAGGAAACGCCCACTCCAGCGTCACTGCGTCATCGCCTTACGTAACCCGCCTCCTAAAACCTCACATACTAGTTTTTACAAATGTTTGGTTTTCTGCGGAGAATTTAACTGTCGCTGTGCTGAGTGTAATTCCAAAGCTTATGTATCGAAATGCTAGGGGTGGGAAACGCAATACTGTCCAAACTTTTGGAAATGCTATACTTTTTAGCATTCGAGCTGGTATGATTTGAATGAATGCTATAGTACGTAAGCTGAGTACTATTTAGTATGCAGAGTGGGATCTCCCCGCCCGTTAATAAACATTAGCCCCGCCCACTTTGTCCCTGCTATCTTTAGAACGGCTAACAGCGATTTAGACTGGCTCAGAGTGACGGGTTCAACAACGTTACCGTTTAGTACCAGGAGCTTTCTCAGTCTGTGTCACGCTGAAGTGCGTTTCAGCTTGAGGAGGATAACGCAATGACACCTCTCGGCTCTTTTCTGCTTCCGTTAACGTGAGAAGTGGGACTCAAGGATGCTGCTCCTTCTCTCCAGCCGGACGGAGCGGCTTTATGCCGCGCTGCTGCTCGGCGTCGTTGTCGCCGCTGTTAGCGCTAGTATGCCCGGTAAGCTCAGTGTACTTTCTCCTCACCCACATATGGGATGTTTTGGACGAGTTTATTTCCGTTTACTTCAAATAAACACTAAAAAAGTGGACAGAGGAAAAGTTTTTGTCCCCCCCCCCCTTTTCACAATAATATTGCTTGTTTGGAGCTGAAAAATGTAAATAAATAATTTGGTTAACATTAACAATTCATGCAACTGTTTACTTCGAATACATTTCATCCGTTCTTTTCAGGAGAAAGTAGCTAGTCCACGCTCCAAGTTGCTAGAAGTCTCCAGATGACGTCATAAATGAATTTGTTTGTCGATTGAATCGTCATAATGATAAAAAAAAAAAAAAAGAGACATATTTAGTCATGGTCCTACAAACTTTCTGTGTTTACAAAGTGAATGTTTGGGGATAAAAAAAAAACAAAAAAACAACAACAGATGGTGTTATTTAATTTTCTTTATACCACAGTGCTGCTGAATGCTCGAATCTGATTGGCCAGAAGGTGTGTGTTATTTCCATATACCGGAGCTTTCCGGACAGTAGTTCCGGCTGTAACGCAAACGGTTTATATTAATGCGCTCGTTCCAGTACGTTCTTGTTTCTATAGTAACGACTCATACACAGGGGCTTGTACAGTGGGACATTCCACATAATTTAAGACTAATGGTAAACAGCGCTTTTTAATTTTTTTTTAAAATATATAAATACATTGTTATTTAACGATCAATTTAACGATTTATTTTCATGTTAAAGTACATCTATTATGGTTTTTCAAATATTATTTCATGTAGTGTGTTATAGAGCTGTTTCAAAAATCACGACAAACGGAGTTATTGACTCCCAAAAGAAGGAACCGGTTCTGAACAGCTGAAACGAGTCATTAGTAATTCCAGACTTACTTCCTGTACTAACCTACGTAGGTCTGTAACAAAAAACCCCGCCTCTGGTCTTCATCTGCTGCTCTCTGACAGACGCCGCTGAAAGTCCTTATGGTAGTGGGCGTTTTCTTTTTGACACACACTGTAGACCAATCACAACAGACTGGGACATCTGACCAATCAGAGCAGAGTATGTGCTCTGAAAGGAGGAGTTTAGAACGAAACCTTTAGAACGGATCATTTAACGAGTCGTTTGTGACACTGGGGGGGGGGGGAAGTAATGCTGCAGTTTAAATTATGAGCACGTTAAAGTGTTTTTTGACCTTGGATGCATTTAAATCTATTGTATGAGACCTTTTAAAATGAAATTAGGCACGTTTCAAAAAGCATAATAGGTGCTCTTTAAGAGGCATCGATTTGACCTTTATGGAAGGAGTCTTGGTTGTAAGCGCTTTCCAGTTTCTCAGTAAAAAGACTGCGTTTTTAGAACGAGAGAGCGCGCGATCCATCCGAGCGAGAGACTGACGTCTCGTGACGTCACGTGATGCGTCTTGGCGCAATTCTGCGCTAAATTAGAAAAATTGAAAGCTCCTGATAAAGTGTGAGATGTCGTGTATTAATAAATTAAACATCGTAATCATTATCAAATCGCTGCGGTGTAAGCGATGTAGTATAAGCAGTCCAGACTGTGCTGTTATACGGGGAAAACAAAAGCACTTTGTGGTGGTATTGTCACCCCATGGCGTGCATTATTTTTGTATAACAGCACGGTCTGTCGTGTGTTCTTCCTTACATAACAGCAGCTCTGGCAATAGTACCAGCTGCAAGGGTTTTATTAATGTTCCTGTTTCAATATATTATCATTTCTTTAGTAACATCTTACACAGCGACTTGTATGGCAGACGCTCCAAATAAAAGCATTTAAAAACATATATTTTGCAAATATACTGGGCATGGAACAGAACAACCAGACTAATAACAGACTAAGAAACCCAACCTCGAAGAAAAAGAACAACCGAGACAACTTGGGTCAAAGTACTTCCTTGAACAAATTGAGTTCCATATTTCGCGTCCGTTGCTAAAGTATGTTTTGGATTTCATATAATCGGTGACCAGTTGCTCCGGATTAAGAGCCGAGAGATTATCCCGAGCTGTTCTGTATTTCATCGCTTCCTGTTTCGGCTTGTTTTTAAATGACTTCTTTTTTAAAAAAATTTTTAACTGCACCCTCCCTCTTAATCTTCAGAAGCTTTACCAGCTGGATTTTTTTTTTGTTTTTCTCTACTCCATCTGTCTGCATCTGCATCCTCGTCTCGTGATCGAGAGCCACCGAGTTGTACTGCGATTAGGTTAACCTTAATAAGAAGAAATCCTTTGCGCTTTAGGGCAGACAAAATGTTCCTCCTGTCGGAGCGGATATGCCGTTTATCTTTGTTTATTATTTTTGGAACATTTAAGGATTCAGAAGCTGCAGTGACATGATACTTTGTGGAAATGTGAAAGCAGGGTTGATCTTGGGGACGCTTAGTCATAACATACATTCATTTTTCATGTTATTTAAAATGATATTGGATGCATGGGGGGAAAAAACGCTCGATTTTAATTTGGCCCATTCGTATCTAAAATACCACGTTGTGCTACTCTTGGCAGTTTTGAGCCACTTCTGAAGCACTCTTAAATACTCACTTATTTTAAGAATTGCCGTGATCACCATTAAATTCACCAAGAAATGGCACAAGAGCCCTGATTTGATTGTGTATTTTGACCTATTTTCTCAAAGGAAGTCAGCATGACGGCATGTGGGAGTGCTTGACAGTAGCTTGGAGAACTAGCTAAATATGAAGCTCGGCAAAAAGAGTTCTAACGAGAGATTTGGAGGATTCCTCATTGCCGCCTCCACCCACGTGAGATGATTTGTGAATTTTGGAGTTATGCAATAGATATTTCCGCCAAGGTTGACCGTCGGCCGCGCCGGTGGTGATGGCGAGCTGCAGGGTCATCACCAGGAGGCATGCGACACATCTGAGTGGTGGATACAATGACGTTATTTTATTCTTACAGATGGATAAGACCTGAGCGTAAAGACAGAACGAAGTTCTTGATCAGTCTGAGGTACATTCCTGCATTAAATCCACTTGAGTTCTAGAGAGCATTTAATTGGACGATCCCAAGATTAGCGTGGGACATTGAGGTTACCTTTGTGCTTAGCACGTTCACCTCGTACCTCCAGGGTTCGAGTCCCACCGCAGTTCTGCGTGCGTGGAGTTTGCATGCCCTCCCCGTGCTTTGGGGGTTTCCTCCGGGTTCTCCGGTTTCCTCCCCGAGTCCAAAGACATGCATTGTAGGCTGATTGGCATTTTTCAAATTGCCCAGAGTGGATGTGATCGTGCCCTGCGATGGGTTGGCACCCCGTCCGGGGTGTCCCCTGATTTATGCGACCCTGTGTAGGATTAAGCGATACAGAAACTGGATGGATGGATAGATGGATGGATGAATATCTCCAAAAGTTAGTTTTTTTTGCTAGATATACTACAGTATTGGTTTCGATAGCAATAAGGGACAGATACAAAAAAGCTCTGAAGCACCGATTTTGATTTCAAGCCCAAAATTGTTTGTTTATTCCTCCAGTTTTTAGGCCTAGGAGTATTGGAGTCGATTTCCTGAATTCTAAGAATTTAACTTTGAGCCGTTTTTAATTCTACTTGGCTAAATCATTCAGTTTTGTGTTGTACCATGTTTTGGCAATCCACTTCCGGACGGTTTTGATTTGGTTTCGATATCAAACTTTGGCATGTTGGTGTCACACAGGCATGTGCTAATCTGTAGAAACTGTGCTTGTGGTTTAGGACTGTAAAGTAAATCCCTATGGATTGTCCCACCACTGTTTTGTTGATCCGTAAGCTTAGTTAATCCTCTCCAGCCCTAAACGGTCCTGGAAGCCCTGACTCACCGGCGAGGTTGTAAGGGGTGATAATGAATAAACTATTTGCTATTTCCATGCAAATGTTAAATGGAAAAAGTTAAGCTGTGAGGGGGGGAAGTCAGCACTTCGTCGTACCGCCGATAAAACCTGCAGCGTGAGACGAGAACAGGTGTCTCCTGATCCGTACCTGCTGCTGTGCTGTACTGGCCATGCTTTCTGTGTATTGTAGTTAATTTAAAAAAAAAAAAAATGTATAAACACTCCCACATGAACACTGAGATCCATTCCAGCCATGTTCAAACATTTAAACGATGCACATCAAACATCCATCCGGGTGTCACCGCATTGCTGAGTACACACAGTTTTATAAGTTCATCGCACGCTGTTCTGTTAATCTTTTCTGGAGGAACACCTCTAAGGTAAACCCGATGTCAGACCGGATCGTCTGAGATGAACTGAGACATATGGTAGGCTCCTGGATTGTCGTCATTCGAGTCTCTTTCGACGCAGTACCGAAGCGGCACCATTTTTTTTTTTTGCATTTGTTAAGATTAATCTAATTCTTCCTTTTTTTTTGTTTTCTTTTATCATAGGACCTTGCTATAAGATTAGGTGAAATGTTGAAAGGTCAAATGTTTTAATGCAGCAGAATATAAATATTCAAACGATCTTGCAAATGGCTTGCCATATATTAGTCCCTTTTAGACCCTGTTGGACGCACTGAATAAGTCAGTAATGTTCTTGGCATGAACAATGCCTTTTATTTTAAGTTGCATTGTTTTTACTTGGCGGGGAAATGATCTGGTTATTGATCATTTCCTCATTTTATTTGCTTATTTATTTATTTTACAAACTGTATTGACACACAATGGTATTATGCCATGTTCATACTCCCATTCACGTTCAACAGGGTTGTAATTTATAGAGTTTTATGAGATCTACTAGTGTAAGATTTAAGATCTAAGAGTGTAAGATCCACTGAAATTATAGGTGCAGTGCAAAATGTTTCCTTGTTGAAAGTTTAAAAAGAAATATATATATATATATATATATATATATATATATATATATATATATCATGACTGAATTATTTAAAAAATTACTCTAAAAGCCAGCGGTCTTGACCTGCTGTA
>JANDJT010000081.1:3466887-3484086 GCA_024331685.1 Stegophilus panzeri | reverse complement strand
GACTGAATTATTTAAAAAATTACTCTAAAAGCCAGCGGTCTTGACCTGCTGTAATTGAACTCAAATCTGAGTTGTTCGGCGGTCAACGTCTTTGATGCGTCCTGCAGCATCACGTCCTACCTTAAGCAGAAAGGTGTTTCGCTTATAATCAAGCATGACAACAAAAAATGCGACAATAACAACAAAAAATTGTGAATTTGTGACTCTGACAGCCCTGGTTGATGGGGTAGAGAATTACTACAAAGGAGGCAGTAGAACAAGATGTTCTTCATTTTCCAATGCTATGCTTTTTGGCACTCTCAAGTAAACACACACACACACACACACACACACACACACACACACACACACACACACACAAAAAACCAAAACCGACCCAAATGGCTCTCGGGTGGTGCAACAGAATTGTTCGCACTAAAATCGGGAGATTAAAAGTTCAAATCTCAATGATGCCGGAGGCGGCTGTGGCCGGGACCCAAGGAAGCAAAATGGGTCGTCCTTATGTATTCAGAAGAGAGCAGATCGGACTTTTCCAAGGGTGTTGCGCTGCCCCGTGACATAGCAGGAGCAGCAGTTTGAAAAGATGTGGTTTGCTGGCTTCACATGTCTTGGAGGAAACACGTGTTAGTCTTTATCCTCCCCGGGTGGTAGCTACCGTGTGATTGGGGAGAGCTGGCTGGTGGGTGGGAATTGGCAGGCGACCAAATTGGGGACAAAGACTGTATCACAGTGACCTACTTGTCAGAGCAGGTACGGTCAGCTCTGTCTCTCTCTGGGGTCTGACTGAGAGAGGGAAAAAAGCACACAAATAGCCTGATGTAAACCATATACAGGTGTAGACAATCACTCATTACCCGTTCTGTCTCCACAACTCGCCTTCCACTTCACAGCCAGTGCTTGCCACCGTAAACTACACCTAGTGGTGTGGCAGTAAGTATGTTGACCGATGGTAGATGTTTAAAGCTGAGGAGAGTAGTAGCTAGTTGTTAAGCGACAATGGAATCCATAAAAAGTCTCTAAATACCGAGTCCTTAAAGAAGCAGTTTGATTGACTTGAAAGAGAAGACACATCATCTGACCATCAGAATCATGTAGAATACGATAGGAAAGGGAAACAATGTACTTTTATCTCTGGTCAATAAAGTAGTTTCAATGTTTAGAAGCTACTCGATTAAACTTTCCCACCTTTCGATGGAAAAACAAAAGAATGTCACCATGGTCTTCCATCTACCAATTAACCATCTACACTATGGCCAATAGTTTGTGGACACCTTGTGGACTTTTATGTGATATTTTTTATTTATTTGTTTGTTTATTTATTTTTAACATCCCATTCCAGATTTAGTACCCCATTTGCTGTAATAAATAACCCCCACTCTTCTGGGAAGACTTGCCACTAGATTTTGGAGCATGTGTTTGGGGATTTGGCCATTCAGCTACAAGAGCACAGTCGACGTTCCAGTTCATCCCAAAAGTGTTCAGTGGGGTCGAGATCACGCTTCTGTAGTCACTGTCGAGCCCCCTCGAGTTCTTCCACTCCGACCGTGGCAAACCATGTCACAGGGTCATTGTCATGCTGGAACATGTTCGGGCCCCTTGGTTCCATTGAAGGTAAATTGTAATGTTCCAGCATACAAAGACATCCTATACAGTTGTGTGCTTCTAACTTTATGGCAACAGAGTGGGGAAGAACTTGGTGTGATGGTCAGGTGTCCACAAACTTGTGGCCATATAGTTGTATCTGTAGTTCAGCTTTTAGAAACGCAAGTGTCCGGGGAGGGGGGGGTTGGGGGAAGAGCACTTGGGATTTCCCAGAAGGAACAAAGTTTCTGGCACACGGAGAAAAGGAGTGGGTAAACGAAGCCTGTGTGATTTGAAAACTGGTTCCTTTTGTTTACAGACAAAGCTGTTTTTTTAAGCAGCAGTAGCAAAGAGATAAGATGCTACCGGAGCTGGCCTTGCCCTTTACGTCCTTGTCTTTTTTTTTCCACATTCTTATACTGTGATAGTTGGTTTGATTTTCCTCATCAGAATCAAAAAACAAAAACCAAAACATTTAATGTTAAATGTTATTTTGATTATATAGGCTATGTGGGTGTTTTTAATTTTCCTGATGTTCTTTGACCCCCCACCCCCACCCCCCGAAAGTTAATTCCCAGAAGATTACTGATTTCTATTTTGGTCATTTATTGATGAGCGAATTTGAGTGAGGGACATTGTGCAAAATGAGCTGACGAATTGTTTTGCTTATTAACTTCGGGATCAGAACTTCAGGATCTCCTCTTCAAATTTACCATCAGCACATACACAAACATAACGATAAGGCTGTGTGAGACACACGACATTGAAAAATACAGTAACATGGTGACCCAGGGGGGGAAATGTGGGCTGATGGACAGTGAAATTAATGCTAACATGTAATATCTAATGAAATTCAGTCATCATATTTGATGATTTATATATTAGACATTTGTTTCATGCTCACTTGTATGGGCAAGGCATGTTTCTAAAGCCATGCTTCAGTTTTTCACAGTATTACCTCTGTACATTCGTTCATTTGTTTGTCTTGAGTAAGTGCCTTTATCCTGATCGGGGTCGCTGTGAATCCGGAGACTATTCCGGGAACACTGGGACCAAGGCAGGAGTGTACGCCCTTGATGAGGTGGCATGCACACACACACATTCATACACTCATTCACATTTTTGGGCAGTGGGAGGAAACCGAAGAACCCAGAGGGAACACATGGGACAATTGGGGGGAGATGCAAGTCTCCACACAGACAGTAACCTGAGTTTGAACCTGTGAGTCCTAGCTCTGTACAGTATCATCCAGCCATCTTCTGTACTGCTTCTGGGTCGTGGGGAGTCTGGGTCTTCTCCCAGGGGACTTGGGGCACAAGGCGGGGGACAAACCCATCGCGCGCACACTCACACACCCATTGACACACAACGAACAATTTAAAGATGGCAGCGGATGTCTTTAGGCTAGGGGAGGAAACCGGAGTACCTGGAAGAAACCCTCCAAGTTTCAATTCTCGGAGGCGAGAATCGAACCCCCAACCCCAGAGGTGCGAGTCTAACGGGCTAACCACTAAGCTACTGCACTGTACAGCAGGACATTACTATGACAGACTGATTAAAAGTAAGAGCGTGTTGGTGTGATGTACAGCCCGCCAGGCTGCCCACCTCCAGCCGGGTGAGCCGTGTGCCATCGTGTGCCAGTGTGAAGATGATGTCAAGTTGTTGGCATACACGCCTCCAGAACCAAGCTGTGCGCTTAAATCCGAAAAGGATCTGGCTTTCTTTCGCTGACCTTCGGAGCGATCCAGTCATCACTGGTTACTCACGTGTCCACTGCCCACACAGCATCAATGCTGCACGACCCCATCTGTCTCTCAGTCACGCGGGCAGCTATAGTTCCTCCTGTATCTGTCCTCCTCGGATAATTTAGATCGCAGCACCCCTGCAATAGAGAGAGCAAAAGAGAGAACTTTTTGATGCTTTATGATGCTGCAGTGGCATAACATTAACCGGGTCACTCGGGTCTCATCTTGAAAAGTACCGATAACTCCAACTACATAGGAGTCAGACCCATTTTAGGTAACAAGACCCAAAAAAAATCACTTTGGTAGACCAATTAAAAACATCAACACCTCCTCTAATCGGCATTTATGTGGGTTCATTCTAGTATGTTTAAAAAAAACTAACATTTTCCAAATGATTCCAGTATAAGATTAGGATCACCGTACTAATCCTAGGTAGGATCTGCTTTGCTTTCCAAGCAGCCTCAATGCCTCATCGAATGGATTCCACAAGGTGTTGGAACTATTCCTTTGAGATTCCAGTCCATATTGACATGATTTGTCATGCAGCTGAACATATCCCATTCTATCGCATGCCAAATGTGCTCTACTGAATTCAGATCTCGTGGGTACAGGGAACTCGCTTGCCATGAAAACATTCCCCACACTGTTTACTGTTTACACAAGGCAGGTCGGATCCATGGATTCATGCTGTTGACGCCCATTTCCGACCCTACCATCTGCATATTGCAGCGGAAATCGCGATTCATCGGACCAGGTGATGTTTTCGCAATCTCTAGATGATTTTAACTTCTAGTCTTTGCTGGACTATTAATTTGAACTCGAAGCATTCCGTGCTGATTTATAGTGAACAACTTCTATTGAGCTCCCTTACACAAATACAAATGCAGTAAAGCTGAAGCTGTGGTCGAAGATGCCTTGTGTTAATGATCTTATTTTATTTTTCTGGTGGTACATCATACAAGAAAAGCTCAGTCTGCACCAAGGAAGCAAAACGAAACAACAGGGAGATCTCAGTGAAGGAAAAAGAAGAAGAAGAAGAAGAAGAAATATTCTGTTTGAACCACCTGTTCCTGTGCCAGTAATCATTAACTAAGCACATTCCAGCACAGACGAGCAAAGATTAAGCTAAAACAGTGGTGCGACGGAAAAAGTAGAAAAGCACTTGTGGAAAATATCTTCTAAACTGGTCTGATTAAGAAATCTGAGTTTGGTGGTATAGTGTTTGAAAGATACCAAGGCCAGGAAATTGTCCCATTGTGAGAGTTTCCTGTCTTTCCTTCCCTACAGGAAGTCCATCAACAACTAGAAGCAATGTGGGCGAGAATTAAAAGATAAGATATATAAATATTTAAGACCGTTTCCAAAGTTATCAGATGTTCAGACCATCAGTAGCGAATTTGAGCTCCAGTGCTTTCCGTCTGTTCTCTAACGTTTGCGTCTCCTTAACCTGCTGAGAAACGACTTTTACTACCAAGGTTAAAATCGGGACAATTCACAGCATAACAGGGTCAAAACATTAAAAAATAGCAATTTGCCATCAACATGTATATGCGCACTGGTCCTTATGAGACTTCTGACAAGGAAATCAGTCATACTGTTACACAACAATTACGGGGGGGGGGGGGGGGGAGCACAAGGAAATGAATTATAAAAATAAAAAAGGCTCCGGTGGTATTTAATTTCCTTTTCTACAGTTGTTTGCAGAGCAGTTCTGTCCTGTCTGTAAACAAAAGCACTCCATTTTCAAGTCACATGGATGACTGAGCACACTCGGTTTAAACACCCCACTCCTTCTTTTCTAAATCTCCATGAAAAGTCTAAACCTGCCCGTCGATCTCCTCCTCGTCAGGGTTCTTTGTGATTCAGAACCTGCGCTGGCTGTATGACAGTGACGTACAAAGCATTATGTGCTATTACTGCTATGTGACCTTGTTGGAAAATCTTGGTACTGAGATGTTGCATATCTGGCGGTCATACAGGGTTCATAGTTATGTCAGTCATTTTTTTTTTTTTCTTTTTTTTCCCCCTCCTCCTTTTTTTTTTTCCCCCAAAGAACATTGACTCAGACTCGTACTCAACCGCCACTACAAGAGAAGGAGTGTCTTGGGTGTTCGAGTCAGTACTGGGCTTTATTAAAGACCGTCTTCTTCATCACCTGTTTAAGATTAGCCGTGTTGTGTCTTGAAGTTTGATTCCGTTGTGTCTCGTCGTAATGTCAAACAGCAGAACACAACAGATTTAACGTGTGAAAAGTGAAAGCCGTTTTTGAAGCAAAGCTTAGTGCAGACACGTTCGTGGACCAGTTCCGTGTTTATTCATCGTGCCAGTTGAGCAGACTTGGTACAGATAGTTTGCTCAATGCATTCAAACAGTGCCAAGAACTGTTTCCATGTTGCCAGGTTAGGTTTCCATGTTGCCAGGTTAGGTCAGAGAAAAATTGGTTTACAAAAGTGAAATGCCTTTCATGCATCAGGATTGTCGACTACCTATCTTCTATTTTTACAGACTTATTAATAGGCTTTTCTGTACGTGTGCTTCCTGGCGTAGTGAAACCCTGCCCCGACCACGTCGACTGCGCCAGAGCGGGCCGTCGGTTCTGCGAGCCTGGTTCCTCTCACTGCGGCCCGTGTATATCATTACTGCAGGAGGATGAAGAAGGCCACTGTGTAGCTCCAAACAGCCATCATTCTCATCGCAGTAAGCACCCATCAGAAACACTTGCGTACGCAGAGAACACCTTAGACACACGCTGAGTAAAAGAAATGTCCTGACCTGCAGCTACTTTTTTAGCTTATATTGGCAGACGAATTCAGAGTATCGAGGAAGCAGATTATTGCAGGGAAATACATTTACCACAAGGGTGCAGTCTTGTTCATCTTCACTAAACCCTTGTTTCACAGATGTTTTTCAAATCAAGGTACATAGCAAAAATGTTCTGAATAACCATGCCCAAGTCAATCAACCTCCTATCACTTCTCTACAATTTTTTTTTTTTTAAATAAATAAATAAATATATCGGTGATTTAGGGATTTATGCAGGCTTTTTCAGCATTACACTACAGCTCACACCAAACCCTGAAGATGCCACTGAAATGTACTGAAATGTTGCAAATGCTTCTTTGTGTCATTTGATGTTTGTACCCCAGTTACAGTGCATTCATAGATAAACTAAACGTAAATGCATCAGCGTGAGTCTGTTGTATGCGGTCATTTGTTTGCTGCTCGGTTAGAGACTGAAACTTGGGCGAGGCAGTAAGCTGTTGGCTATCGAAGACGAAGTTATATTACGTAAACGTTACAAACCTTCAGTGCGTTTTTCGCAAGGAACGTTCCTTAGGAATGGGGGGGAACAAAACGAAAAACAAAACCATTTTATCATTTATCGCACCAAGGTTTCCAAGAACCGTTGGTAGTTCTTTTGTGTTCGTATTCATTTCGCATTTCTGCACTGTACGTGATTTTATTACACCAGTTGTTGAAGTCAGGATTATGTCTCTTAGCTGGAACACTGGAACGAGTTTATGTAAAGCCAGCAATTCAAACAGTCCCAACGCTTTATAAAGATTGCATTCACCAGTAATACGTGTCTCCGCTTTGGAAAAGCGCTACCGATTCTTGTTTTTAACTCCATTCGTTAAGGTTTTGGAAGCACAGCATATTCTTTTTTTTTGCTCACAGTAACAGCATCGGACACTAAACAGAATCCGCCATGAGTAGATTGAGATGGGACGGAGTGAAGGGGCTTTTGGGAGTGTTTATAAATATATAATTTAAAAAAAAAAAAAAAAAAAAAAAAAAGAAGAAGAAGAAAGACTGACAGGCGGACCGTGTAAACGCAAATAAGCCACCCAACCCGGACTGCGGTTTTCCAAACAGGTTTTCTCAGCCACATGATACACGTTTCCTGATGCAATGGTTTAAACAATGATTTTTATTATTATTATTATTATTATTATTATTATTATGATCTAAATATTTTCCAGTTTATTTGTATTAGTATGAAATAAAACGAATTGACTACTGCACCTTTTTAATCCAGCTTGGTTTTGCAGTTTATTAAATAGTACAAGAGACACTGTGGGACGTGTATAAGACATGCAACAATAATTATGATATCAGACCTTTTTTTTGTTGTTGTTGTTGTTGTTTTATTTATTTCTATTTTTTAATAATGACACAGGTCAGAATTTTGATTGTTTTGTGGTCTGTCTTGTTTTTTTTGGAGATTCACGCTGTGGGTCATTGGCCCTACATTGCATTCATTTTGATTTAAGGTTAGATCTTATCAGTGAACTGATTCAGTACAGTTTAGGTTAAACTGAACCTGGCTAGAGGTGGTCACGCATGGGGTTTCTTAGTGACCAATAGAGGGCGCTGTACATCTGTTGTATATTGATCTAATTGTTGGGACGTGTGCTTTACTGGAAGTCAGTGAAGTGATTTTTTTTTTTTTTTTTTTAAAGCTGTGTTGGGTTTTTTGGGGTTTTTTGCACACCAGCATCATGTCACATGACTTGGTTCTGTAAAAACGCACACCTATACATCTTGCTTTGTTTTTGTTTGTTTGTTTGTTTGTTTTTTTAATATTATGGGCCGCATCTAATTTTCATTTGTGTGCATAAACGAAGCGCAAACTCTACAGGAATCCATAAAATTAGTATGGATGGCTATAGACAAGGCAACATATTTCTGCAGTAATAACACTGTACAACACCAACATGGGGGAAATAGACAAAAGCTGTTTGTTCTCTCATCGACTGTCTCATGTCATGTATTCTAATTACATCTTGGGAAAACCTCAACTTCTCTCACATCCTACGTACTTCATTATCTCTGGTGTACATATGCTGATCATGCCATTTCCGTTCATGTGATAAAAATGTAGCATGCAAAATATGTCTGTTTGAATGTGAGCGTTTGCGGTGTTCAGAGGCAACTTTTTGTTACGCTTCAGCATCTCTCCTATAATGTGTCCTTATTGTTCATAGTTTGTCTGAAGGACTGATCATCACTGCACACTTCCGTCATTAGCAGCATGTACTCGCCCTTCCTGCTTCATTTCACTCCCATGAGGTACAGATGGCACGGCCCGCCTACTTTGACACCTGCTGAGGAGTGCACTATACAGCCTTGATGGAGGGGGGTCATAGAGTCACAAAGCAGACAGTGAAAGTGCTGTGGCACCATATCAGGCATGTTCTAAGAGCCAGATGTCTGTCCTTCTGGAGAACAGAGCAACTAGCCATCTTCATTTCAGATTACCGGGCCGGCATTTTGCTGTAAATGCAAGTGTGTGAAAGATTTTATCTTTAACACGGTCCAAGATTCATTTTCTGAGAATCATGATGTTAGGCATGTAATACAGAGAACCAAACACGTTTTGTTTTTTTTTTGGGTTTTTTTTCGGCCGCTGTCTTATTAAAGGTTCTGACCTGGAAAGTTCAAGATGGTGATGTTGAAATCTCTAGAGCCATAGGGGGGGGGGTGGTGGTGGTGGTGGTGTGAAGGTCTTCACCCCCCTGCGGTGACCCTCTGCTTGGCCACACACACTCTCCTGCTGGTTGCCAGGAGGGGATCTTCCATAGTCTTGGAATGCAGCTTACTGTCTGGCCAACAGTACCATTAAATGATGCGCTTCTTTTGTTTCCTTTTCACAGCGTCTCAAACAAACAGCACGCCGGCACACTCGTACTCCCCTGGGACACACAGTAGCACACACTCCATCCCTAAGGCTTACACATTTTCTCTTTTAGTCTTGACAGATTGTCACATGAATGCATAAGAGATCTTGCATCATCCCGTTACAGCCAGATTACTCGTGCTTCTCAAAAATGTCGATGTGTTGAAATGAGAAGTTTTCCAAGCCACGTCACATGTAAGTGTCGGTGGTACGGGCCAAATAAAAGAAAAGTCATTTATTTATTTATTTATTTACTCGTAGTAAATTGTTCCAGATTGGGGTTTCTACTGTAAAGAACTAAGACATTGGCACACGTGAAAAGAAGATAAACAAGGATACAATCAGTATTAAAAATCCATCAGATATAACAACACTAATGAAGACATTTGCAATATAATGTGAAAATGTGGTGGCCTGGGAAAACCCATCAGATGTTGCAGTTGTTAGATTCTGGTCTTAAAAAAAAAAAAAAAAAATGGTTTTGGCCTAAATTTTGTTTACAGTAAAATATAACAAGCTTTGATACTGTTTCTTTAAGAAAACACAAATATATTTCACCAAAACAACATGAAAATGTGGCTTCTTTTTTAACTTCACCTAGGCTTTCTTTCTGCAGAGATCGTGACCAGAGCGGGGGGGAAAAAAAAACAATCAGTTCGCTTAAAGATGAAGAAAACCGTCCTAGTAAAGTGTGGTTTCCTCAACCTGTGGATGTCAGACTCTTCGTAGACTTTGTTCATAGTTCTTCGTCGTCCATCAAGTCGTCCATCGTTAAGTGAGCGCGAAACGGACATGCGCCTAATCAATTCCGATAGAATCTCAAAATGTCCGTGATGCTCCTTCACCCCGGTTGGAATGAAATCTTTCAATGCAATTTTCTCCATTTTTTTTTTTTTTTTTTTTTTTTTTTTTTTTTTTTCCCTTTCAGGGTTAGCCAGACTTTTAAATCGCTACATGGGGTTACGTTCTATATGTTTCAGTTTAGGAAAGGTTGTAGTTCGTGTTCTGAGCTTCATCTAGTAAAAATGTTAGTTTGACCACGTAAAGGGTTTTCCCAGGCCACCACACATTTAGGCTTGCGAGCATCAAAAATCCACAAATCTATGGTTTCAATTATGTTTTTATTTAACATTTTAAAGGAGAGACAATAACACTAAAACCTTTTTTGGTACAAAAATATATTTAAACATCCAGACAACTTGACACAGTGAGTAAAAATGGACTTGGTTGGTGTCATTAAGGAATGGACCAAGCCTGGTCAATATCTCGCAGAAAAGCATATTATGTAATGGAAAACATTATTGATATAAATTTATATATAGGACCACCTGGGGAAAAGATTTTTGATACAGGTTTCACAGAATAGAAAGTTGTCTCTTTTCATGGATCTCAGTAAGTCTGGTTAAGTGAAAAGGGAGAAAAGATAAAGATCTTATTCCGGTTCCGCTGAGAAACACTGATGCATTGATGTGTCTAAAAGCAACTACTATGCATCGACTGCATTTGTATTTACCACCATGTTTGTTAAACTGGATTCTCACCTAATATGAGCTCAGCAGGAAGGTAGCCCAGATGAGACGACTCGGTATATAAAAACATTTACACTTTAAAGTTAAGTTGTCAAAGGGTGTTCTATTGGTTGTTTTCCAGAATTCGCCTAAAGAAACGTCCGGAAATTCTTTTGCCCAGCCCTAATAATCCTCTATTTTTTTTATTTTTTATTTCCTGTTCATTGTTTGAAGAGTGAAAGTGACTTCGGGATGCTTTTTTGTTTTGTTTTCCTTAGGTAAAGACACTTCCCTTCCTGATCTCGATGAACAAATCGACTACCTGTCTTCAGTCGTCGCCAAGCAGGACGTCTCGGATGTCAGGCAGTCAGGTTTGAGGTTTCGCCCCTTTCGATCGATTATATCCCCGTTATCTTTTACAAATCGGTTGCCGTGTTATTCACCGTCATCTGTTCTTTCGCAGACTCTTCCGAGCCAAAGAGTCAGTCCACGCCGAAGAGTGCGTCTCACTCGAGTACAGTAAAAGCAGTCACACACAGTCCTTCCACCACGACCCAGCGAACCTTCAAACCCCCTGTGGCTCAGACGAAGGCTCCGGGCCGTAGCAAACACATCAGCACGACCTTTCTAGAAGACGGCGTGATCATTCGTACGTATCCGCGTTCGGCTCTCGAAGCTGTAGCTGAATAATTACCACAGTAAGCCACGGTATTCGAGGTAGCAGGGCCTTATCATATACTTATACTTATTTATAGATCCTGGTTAAAGGTATAGAAAAAGTCTTCCTATATAAAATCATTTTAATGTGTATATGGATGTATATGGATTTTTTTTTTATGGTTTATATGTACGTATTCAGAAGTACTTTATAGAGTTTGGCATAACATAGCACATGCCTCAGTGTTTGTTTGTTTTGTTTAGTTTTTTTGCCGCACACTCATTTCATGGCTGTGTCCTCTGACATCTCTTCATCTCTGTTCTGTGTGAGCAGTCATGATGTCTGCGTTCATCATTTTGGGGACTGTGGCTCTCATCATGGCTGCTGTCTGTTGGTTTCGGTAAGATCTAGCACCCATTCTGTGCAATGCAAATGCATTCGTTCCCTTTTTTTTTTTTTTTTTTCCTTTTTGTATTTTGATTAAGACTCTTGACCGCGTGACACAGGCTATGTTTTTTATGACGAGTAGTAGGACTGGGCGATGCCGTTGGTTTTTAGACATAATTTGGTTTATTAAATTTTTTTTAATCGTTGTCTTCGTAGGCATTAAAGAAGATTATCATCAAAGTCAGTTCACCAATTTGTGTTTATTTTACTACTGTTTTGCGGACAGTTTGTTAGTTAAATTATATCGTGATGCACATTGTGCATCGTAGAAACGTCCTCCAGTATCGTGATATGATATTTGTGTCGTATCGCCCAGCCCTAACAAGTAGTAACTTTCTGAACATGGAGCACGTCTTTTTAACGCAGCTTTTATGAAATGTGTTTTCTATTGGGAACATTAACATATGGCGACGTTGTCAAAAAATGAGAACCTCAAAGACTAAAAGGCTTTTAAAACAGCAAAAAAGTCCATATGAATGAATAAAGTAACTTTTTTTTTTTTTTATTTTATTATTTTTTTTAAATAATGGTTTTAATAATATTATTTAGACTTTTTGAAAACATGTTGGAATTTATAATGTACTTGTTCAGATTTAGTTTTTTGCCTTGTTATTTTTTTTTCCTGTAAACGCCTTTAGAGAATTTATATATAATATTTATGCACATTATCACACATTAATATACTCTCACTTTGTCTTTTACCCATAAGAAGTACCTTTTAATTGAACGCTATGCATTTATAGGTATATAAATAAATGGGAAGCTTGCCAATTTCAATTAAATGATTTATCTTTAGAATTAAAGATCAAGTGATTTTATGTATTTATTTATTTATTTTTATTTTTATTTATTTTTTTGTCCCTGCAGGATTCAGAGGGAAAGCCATTTAACTCAGAAAGTGGATTACCCAGCGTTTCATGCAGCAGGAAGCAGCTCCGCTAGCATCGCTTCAGTAAGCAAACTTTACTCAGGAATGCGATTACGTACTAATATAATTCAAGTGCATTATGATCAAGTTTTTGCTTTAAAGCTAAAGTCAAGAAATTGCTCTGTAATTCCATACTCCAAAGCTCGAGTGTGCTGAATCGGTTTCCTCTTTCTTCCAGTCGGGGGACAAGAAGCTGGCTCACAGTGCTCAGATGTATCACTACCAACACCAGAAGCAACAGATGCTCTCAATGGAAAAGTACACATCTTCGTAGCATTGACATCCGAAAGCAGCATCTTGATCAGCTCTCACGTGATCTCATTTATCAGTCATGCATTGTGGCTTTTATTAAGAACTAGGGGTGTCGAAACAACTTCATAAAAACTTGTTAAACACTTCTTTGCCTAATTAATTGAAACACATTTGCTGAAACTTTTTGATCAAGTGACTCCTGTTTCATCATGTAGAAAAAGGGCTCTGAATGAATGCATGTCATTTATGGGATATTTTATTTTCACACTTTTTAAAAAACAAACAAAAAAAAAACTTTATTAGACACCCATGTCTGTGGAGTTTGCACGTTCTCCCTGTGCTTGAGGGGTTTCCTCCAGGCACTCTGGTTTCCTCCCCCAATCCAAAGACATGCATTTGGACCGGCTGATTGGCATTTCTAAATTGTCCTTAGTATGTGAATGGGTATGAGAGTGAGTGTGCAAATGTACCCTGCGATGGATTGGCACTTTGTCCAGGGTGTCCCCGGACTCATGCTCCAAGCTCCCCATGACTCTGTGTAGGATGAGCGGTACAGGAAATGGACTGCTGGATGGATTGGATGGATTGATTACTACCATATATCGTTAGCATACATAGTGAATTTGATTCAGAATTTGATGGGATTTTGGCAGAAACCTGACATCCCCAATCTGAACTTCCAGCTGTACTGTTTTCAAGCCATTTCAGACATTTTTTTTTTTTTTTTTTTTTTTTTCTCCTCTGTGTGTTAATACCCAGACACAAAGTTGAACCTAAAGTCTCTGAACCCGGAGTTATATCAGATGAGGAAACTGAAGAAGGAGACTTCACTGTATACGAGTGTCCTGGACTTGCACCGGTAAGCAAAAATAAATAAACAAACAAACAAACAAATAAATAAATAAAAGTGCCTAGTTTAGCTTTCGGCCACGTGTGACTGTGAGGTGAAGCTCTGCCTGCTCACAGCGTGCACTATTTTGGTCTTTAGTGAAGTGTCCCGGCGCCTCTCTGCGGGATGTAATTCAGTGTGTGACTATCTTCCTGCGAACAGACTTTCAGCATTCTGTTCCCTTGGTTTAGTTTAAGAAGAAGAACTTGTGCATGAAATCTGTTCCGCCTCAAAGTAATGTGCCATTACATGTTTGAGCTTCTCTCTTCTTTCCCTATCTGACATGTAGTACAATATGTTTTCAGGAAAAGAAAGCTCTATATTCGGTCCGAGTTAAAATAATATAAATGTTCAAAAGGAACTGACACATAACTGACAACAAAAAAAAAAAATATCCAAGGTTGGCAATGCATGTGTACATGTCAGTAATTCGGTGGATAATCAATTTCAGGGAAGAAAGGGGGGGGGGGTACATGAGTCACTTAATAATCTGAGAATTATTTAAGAATCAGATTTCTTTCTCAAGGCTATTCGTTTAACTACATTTCCCAGTGGTGATGTCAAGTTCTTTTTCCTTTTATTCTGGTGGCTGGAAATAGAATTGCCTTGAGAGCCGACTCATTAGCAGCTAGTAACCTTAAGTTTATGCTCATGTGCATATATGTGGAAAAACATAGATCGCCATAAAGACACGCACCGATTTAACCAGATTTTTTTTCTTCAGCTAAAACCCAAGTGTCATTACTACATTTCTTGACTTTTCATAGTATATTTTTTGTGACCTCTTAAATAATCTTTTACCTGCTCCAAATTTAATTATGATTTAATTATTAGTGGACATGTAGTGGTGGTGGTGGTGGTGGTAGCAGTAATAATAATCATAATCATAATGCTCTGTTTATTTTCCACTGCTTTCCTGTTTTCTTTAGACTGGAGAGATGGAAGTGAAGAATCCACTGTTTGACGACTCTACTTTACAGAACGGAAGGAATCACAAGTGACGTGGATGCTTACACAGACACACGCACTGCACGATACATCCAGACGTTTCCTTTTCATTCGAGAGAATATTACTAATATACCTGCACACTTTTAATACATTTAAAATGAATAAAAAAATGCACACACAAACTAAACATATCCAACACTGGACAATGATTTGATGACAATGATTTTTTTTTTTTTTTTCTTTTTTCTTTTTTCCTTAGCTTAGGTCCTAAGCTAACCCTATCAAATAGGGAAGAAGGGAATCAAATAGGGAATAAGTTCTTATCAAATAGGGAATAAGTTCTTCCCTATCAAATAAGGAAGAACTAGTCACACCCTAAACCTAAAGAGGAGGAAGACTGGATGGAAATAAAAGCAAAGGTTGAAAACGAACTGTCCTTTCAATGCACTCTTAATGAACACCGTGCACCCAGACTACACAACTTCAACTCTACACGGCTCTTCACTCCCCTCACCATATCTGCTTTTCAGTCGATCGTCCCTCGTTTATATTTGTCCAGCTTATGGAATTAGTTTTTCAGTGTCGTTTTTGTCTTTATTGTAAAGCTACTTCATAAATCTTTCACTCATATTTTAAAAGAATGTGTTTTACACACACACACACACACACACACACACACTACATTTATTTCATAAATATAACCTTTTCCAATGATGAGGTCAGATTTTTAGAAAGAAAAAAAACCCGCACTTTCGAGTTTTTATGTTGCTCGTCTCTGGTTGTGTAGCGCTCTTCTCGTGTATGTATTTAAAGGCTTTGATTTTTTTTTTTTTCCTTCTATCTGTTTTGTGTTTTTCTTCTTCTCTCCACTGCTGCTGTCCTGCTCTTGACAACCTCTCCCTTTTACACTTGGCACGTTTGTCTCTTGATATGTAAGCTTCTATTCAGATAGAATAATGAACAGACTTTGTGTATATAAGCGTCACTGAGGTGTCACGTACTCAAGTCACTATAGTATAAATAAATAACCTTGTCAAAAAAGGTCTTTTGTTTGTTTAAGCTGAAAGGCAAAGTCTGGCATGGAAACCGCGTCATCGACTAATCCTGAGCGTCAAAGACGGAAATGTGTTTTCAAAACAGAATTATCTATAAAGATGAAACAGAAAACAGTTTTTATGAGGTAAAAATTTTTTTTGATAAAAAAATAAAAAAAACCTTTATCAAACTATCAATCTTCAACATATGTACAGTATATTGTTTTGTTGTATTATTAACCACTGCTGTTACGCTGTATGCTAGGCAGTCCGTACAGGATTTCACTTTTTCACAGGATTTAAAAAAAAAAATTTTGTAATTGTTGCGGCCAAAAATGCTTGATTTTGCTGCAGCTGTTTTTCAAAATTTGCAACGCAATGTGCTGAGATTTATTTATTTATTTATTTATTTATTTTCTGCCCCCTTTTTTTTTTTTAACCACTAGAATTGGTGAAATTGCAATAGTTTTGCACAGTATTTCAGAGTTATTTTTGTTGGTAAATGAGACCCTTTAGCTGTACTCATGTTCGACGCATGTGAATCGAAGAGCTTTGGCTGAATGCGTGTTGTGATGCGTCTCGACCCAAATCTGCAGAAAAACGGTGGTAATTTTTGAAAAATTGCAAGCTCCTCTGAATATTGCGGAGTTTGCGTGATTAAGGTAAATCTTTCAATGTTGAGCAAAAGTTGCTTAACTGTTTTTGTTTGTTTGTTTTTGTTTTTTTTATCACATGCCTTCTCTGATCAGTTTAAGAGACTTTTTTTTCCAGTCATAAAAGATTTCGGATAAACACATTTCATTGTCTTGGCATAAATCGATCTTAGATGCTACGTTTATTCCCACACCTGATTACAGTGCCATTGTCCCTATATCCTCTAATGTTTGAACTGGAGAGTCACATGGTAAGAGCTTCTTGCATACACAGAAGACTAAATTTGTTTCTGCCATGTGGTTGACACTTTGGTTGATGTACCCAGCGGAAACCAAATGATGTCATGACCCTATTAACATGCCAACCAAGCTTCACCGAACTGTTCCGTGGCAACGAAGCACAGAAAAAGACAAACATCTGAGTGTATGGTGATTTTTCAGTAAATAGACATTTTATATAACGTTTATGGAAGGAGTCTCCAGTGTTAGACCTTTGTAACAGGCAGCGACTTCTCCGCCATGGGAAAGTCTTCAAGACGGAGTTCTTTTTAGTTAATTTGTTTTGTCCGAATACTTTTGACACAATTTTAATTCCATATATTAACTTAAAGACTGCACGGAGAGAGCGGGGGGGAAAAAACAAGGCTGGTAATGGAACTATTGATTGTAGCTGTTTGAACATAAGTGGGAACTTGTCTTGTGGACTTTTCACAACCTGACACATAACTATAAAGGGTTAAGCATTCATTGCAATCGTTGGCAAATCAGTGTGGTATAAGAGGAATAAAATACTTAAGGATGTTAACGTATCACGCCATCCTGTCATGGATTATTTTTGCATAACCTCATGCCCCGTCATATTTTATTCCTTATAT
>JANDJT010000081.1:3452699-3466877 GCA_024331685.1 Stegophilus panzeri | reverse complement strand
GGTGGGGGGGGGGGGGGGGGGGGGGGGGGGGGGATACAATTTAATTTTAACCAACAAGGCATTTGTGTGACATCATTTCTAAAGACTTATATGCTCACTGAAAGCTAGACCAGGACTGAACGGTTATGGAAGATGAATGAATTTAAAAAATGAACTTGTATTGAACCTATGCTTGGTGTTATAACTATAACTCCCTCAGACTTAGTTGTGTATCTTTTTGAATGTCTTTTGGAGCCTCTTAATTGCAGTACCACCAGTTTTTCATGACGTCCCATGAAATTTTCTAGCGCCGATGTATTGCTTTACCCATCCTTCTTAAAATACCTCTCATAACTCACACATCATACACTGAAGTCTTTTATATTAGGTCTCGAAGCCAATGAAGTTTTTTCTTTTCTTTATGTAAATTTTAATGTAAGCACATTTTTATCGTTTTCCACCCAGAAACCATGAGGGACGCTAACTTCAGGATAGGGTAAGATAAAGATTGATTTGAACTCTGCATTGATATTGCGTCCAGCTTCGGGTGAAGTGCTGTGAGGTGTTTCTCTGTTTCTTTTCCACAGCAATATCAGCACGACCTCCCCCGCTGCCTGAGTTGCAATGGGCCACTTAAAGGCCTCTTAAGGTGTGGCTCAGAGTCAGCGCATCGTCAGGGGAGCCGTTAAAGCCCATTGTTAGCGTGAATGGTAAGGAAGGCAGCCGTAGGCCACCCGATCAAGATATGTGGGGAGAGAGGGACGGTGGTCATCAGCCGGGTGTCAAAGCTATCAAAAGACCATCACAGTGGTCATATCAGGAGTCTCCACTGTGGTGCAGTCAGAGCAAGATCAGGCAGTGCACCTAAAATCTTTTGATGACGATGATGATGATAACTCAAACATTTTCAATGTATATATTCACAGAGCTACATTTGATCCTTTCGGACATCTCGGATAAAAGTTTTAGCTGCCCTTTTCTGTTTGGGATTTTACTAGTTTGGTATTGAACTAGATTTGATTCAAGCATCTACGGTATAAATGTGATTGATTCTGCTATGTGGAATAATAATTGGCTATATTATATGAGCTACATGTTGACTGACTAACAGTGGATTTTGAAAAATCTCACTAATCAAAACAAATAGAACTCGTTCGTTATATTAAATGTTTGCACGTGAATGCAAGGTATTTCCGTAGGGAAAAAGGATGAGTGACGTGAACTTCATGATCACGTTTCAACGCGAATACTCATAAGCACCTGTTTTATAGATCGACTATAGTAGACATTTGACACATTGATATCAATAGCATTCAGCATTTGTGTCAAAGTTAATTCCCATGAGTGTGATTTCAACACCTGTTCCTGTTTTATTAACACGTCCTGATTTTCAGTCGCATCAGCATTTCCTGAGTATCACCTGATCATAGCATGTTCAGGTTACTCAGAAACTGCCATACGAACACTACATCCAGCCCAGACATTTACTAAAAGCTGGCTTGCAAGCTTCAGTACGTGTTTGGGTGTTGCTTTCTTTTACCCAAGCTGATGTAATGTACTCTGACCATGCTAAAAGAAGAAGGAACGTTTGTCATAATGTTTCACAGTTCCATTGCATACTAGTGTGAAACCTCTGTGATGTGGTTGACTAGAAATCACTTTTCTCTTTTCAAAGAGAATTTAAAAGATGAGATCTGAGAATGGGGGGGGGCATCTGGGTGCTTCGGAGGTCTAATCCTCGGTCACCCCCATACTGGAGTCCTTCTTGCTCTTGTTGACGGCCTTCTGAAGCTCGCTCCACTTTCTCCTCCGCTGTCTGCACTTTGCATGACAATCCACCTCCCAAGTCCATGGGCCACTACAATGCCTGCAGCAGTGGTTTGATGTCTTTTATATCTTTGACTGGCCCTAGGAGGCCTCCTGGGTGCTCTTTCCACAGCTTTCCAAGCAGGAGACATGGAAACATTACTTGTGGCCTATAGCTCTTGGTTTTGCTGAAGGTTGTTTGAAGGTAGGGGGTGGATTGTTTGAGGTGTAGAAACTGGTGGTGGTGGTGGTGGTGGTAGTATTGGTCAGTGGTAGTGGTGGGGATATGATTTGATCTGACTGTGGAAAATACAAAAATAATTAAAGGTAGTTTTGAAGTGAGCTAGTGCATATGCCAGTGTTCTGGCAACCATTCATCTGTAAGATTCCTCCTTCTTTCGATTGTGCTTAATAGTGATGTTTGTTTCGGGTGGAGCAGAGGGGAGGGGTGGATCGAAATCAAAGGCTAGCGGCTTTATTGTTGGCGCTGAAAAGCAGCTAATGGCCGCCCATCGCAGATCTGCACCATGAATCGACGGGGCGCCCCGGCTTTTTAGGCATCACCTCCACCCCCGCACCCACCCTCAACGACCCCGCGGCGCGGCTTCCTGCTCCCCCCCTCTCCCTCTCTCTCTCTCTCTCTCTCTCTCTCTCTCTCTCTCTCTGGCAGTTTCAGGTTTTTCTCCCTCCCTCCTGACCTTCTCTAAGTGCACAACATCGCTATTGCATTAAATATATAGAAATTTTGCGCATAGTTGTTTTTTCTTTTCTTTCTTTATCGAGAGTATTTTTTTCTCTTGATTTATTGGATGCAAAACTGCACTGTCTCTCATTCAGCTCTTATTTGCAGAAGTGCTTGCTTTCTAGAATAATCTCAGTGGATAACAAGGTGATTTTCGCCTGTTTCGGTGTGAGACCCCACACTTCAGTTCCCAGCTCTCTATCAGTCCGAGCCGAACTATCAAAAGACAAACATTTCACCTTTTTATTTATTGCTGCTGTTCTTCAAAGAACACTAGACGACGAAGACACCGTTTATACAAAACTGTTTGTTTTTAAATGCGATTAAAGATAATCAAGGAACTTTACAGTAGGCCTACATTGCACACTTTATTCAGTAACATTTTTGTTTAACTTTGATTTATTTTGATGTAAATAACTGAAAACGAGGGAAAAGATGAAGCTGGAGGCTGACAAGTATTTTTATTTTATTTATTTATTTATTTTTTAATGTTATTCAAATAGCTTACAGAAACTCAACAATCTTACAGAAAATGTCATGAGTGATGTTATTTTAATACATATTTACTTTCTTGTTTTGTGTGTGTGTGTGTGTGTGTGTGTGTGTGTGTGTGTGTGTGCATGAGGTGTGTGAAAATAGCCAATAGAAACGTGGAAAGGAAAGGATTCATGCGTGAAATGTCGGGGGGGGGGGGACTTTAAAAACAAACAAACAAACAAAAAAACAAAACAACAATAACAACTATAAAACAGCAATGTACATTTTTATAAATTATTTTGGGGCACTGTATTATTATTATTAGTTAGCCAGGTGTGTGTGTGTGTGTGTGTGTGTGTGTGTATATGTATGTATGTGTATATAATATATATATGTGTATATGTATGTATGTGTGTATATATATATATATATAGTTGGTTACAAGTTATTAGTAGAGTATTTTGGGTTATGATTAGGGTTTGTGTGTGTGTTGGGTTCCCCCCATACAATTTTCCTGTAAAGGTAGGCCTACATCAAAATCCTATTAAAAAAATTGGCTATTTCAACCGAAAATTCCTTGACTCAAAAACAGATCATTCTAATGTGCTCTAATGATCACAATTTTCTATGATCACTTGAACCGAACCCTTTTTCTATGGATGTAAAAAAATTTCAATATGAAGGACGACTAATTAAGAGGAAATTATTGAAACAAGGTCATGTGTCGTGCATGTTAAACACGTTAACTAGTTTGCATTAGAAATACAGTGCATGGAGGTCATAGTTTAGTCAACCTCAGAGGACTATATACAGGGAGAATGTAATCTACACCATGCTTTATATGAGAAGAAACGTTTTGGAAAATCTTAATATCCTGTATGTAACTATTCTTATATAATAAGATAGAACATAAGTCGATACTCCTTATACACGTTCACCATATTGGGAATGAAAGAATGGCTTGTGCACCCAGTACACTGTGTGTCCAATGAGGAGTCATTTGGGTTTCGTTTACAGAAATCAAGTTCATTCACAAATATCCCATCAGCTGAGCCCTATTGTGTGTGATGACCAATGGGAGGTGAGATCATTAACACTCCTGCCTCCAACATGGATTGATTAGGAAAAGCTGGGAGCAGGCTGCAGTCCACACTCGGAAGTTTGACCTTTTGAAAGAGGGTGGTAGTGAGATGAGGGAGGAATTTAATTGATGGGCTGCTCACATTTTAAACACAGTCTGAAACTCAACCGGACATTGTGTAGAGCACGGACAACTGTGATATCTTGTTTTTTTTATTTTTAGTTAAAACAAACAAACAAACAAACAAACAAACAAACAACAACAAAAAAAAAACACAGAACAACTATTATTAGCATGGACCTGCTTAACACAGCTACTTAATAGCAGCTCGTTGGGGACGTTTGTGTTCTTCGTTTGGTGGGATCGCTTGATTTAGGAGGATGTCTGATCGCCCAGAGAGTCCTCCAGAAGACTGCAGTAACCGCGCATACGAGCTCTCCAGGCCCATGTCCTCGTACTCTTCAGCGCTGGGACATGAAGGCCTGCAGTTTCCGCACAGCATGCTCCAAGATCCGGGCCTGCTCTTCAATAAGGCGCCCTTTAACGGCCTCAATGCTGCCCACACGCAGACTTTTTTCTCTTTCCCGTCGGTCGGAGGGGATTTCAGGCACAACGACGCGCAGGTGGGAGATTTCACTCAGCCCAAACACTGGTACCCGTTCACGGCCCCTGAGTACACGGGGCAGGTGGCAGGGGCCACTGCGGCTACACAGCCCGCTAACCTGAGCCCTCCTATAGCTGAGACTCGGGAGCAAATCAAGATACTTGAGGTTAAGACCGAGAAGGACGGGAGTGAAGAGTACGACGGCGCTGAGACCAAACTTCAGCCTCAGTTTCTCGGCCCGGCGACCTCCGTGCCCGCCGGCGTGTACTATTCCAGTTCTGCTCCGTGGACTCCATCTTTTTGGCCTGGTCTCTCTCATATCGCAGCTCCGACTACCGTGGCCCAAGCCCCGCCGACCCCGTCTGCTTCCTCCCCTTCTTTGTCACCGTCTCCACCAGGGAACGGCTTCGGAAGTCCCGGTTTTTACAGCGGAGCCGCCGCGCAGAACGCCGCCGCCACCCAGGTGCAGAACAGCGCCCGCAGCAGCGGCTCCTCCAGCGGCGGCTGCAGCGACTCCGAGGAAGAGGTACGAACACTGTGACTTCAATCCATTTGTATATTGACTCTGGACTTTTAACCTGTGTTTACATCAATGTGTGTGTGAGTGGGTTTTTATTTTATTTATTTTTTTTCTTTGGTCAAGTTGTCAATTTGGTCTAGAAATTATTAGTTCATAAAAGCGTCAATACAACTGGTTTTCACTTTCAGGAGAACTTGACCACGGAGGATCTGGAGCAGTTTGCCAAAGAGCTGAAGCACAAGCGCATCACACTCGGCTTTACACAAGCAGACGTCGGACTTGCGCTTGGGAATCTCTATGGTAAGCGAGAACACTTCAGAATTCAGTAGCCCTTGCATGATGATTCAGTAGCCTTTCCAAGATGGTTCCTTTGCAAACCCTGCATCATTCAATAACCTCTGCACAAGGTTCCTTAGAGGACCTAAATGTTCTGACCATGACTAAGCATTTGTTTGTTTGTTTTTTTTTTTGTGCTGTTCCAAAATGTAACTTCTTGGAAGACATTTTAATGTTCTTGGGACATAATTGCTTTCATTAAAGCACAATGAAGCTCAAAGTTGTTATGAATCTGTTGCATTGTATGATGAAATATCACCATAGTAGTCTGCATCTGCTAAACATGTTCTTTCAACATTGTGTACAGGGAAGATGTTCAGTCAGACGACCATCTGTCGCTTTGAAGCGCTTCAGCTCAGCTTTAAGAACATGTGCAAGCTCAAGCCACTGCTCCAGAAATGGCTGAACGAAGCAGAAACTTCAGAAAACCCGCAAGATGTTCGTAGGCTGTGCTGCACATTTTCAGTCTAGTGTGGTGGTCTCTATTAGAGAACAGGCTCGATTTTATAATCAACTTTCAGTTTGTAGTCAGTGTGTCATTCACTAGTATGCTATTTATTTGTAGAATGCACTTGTGTGTGTTGGGACACCACCATTTCAAAAACATGGCTTATTGATCCAGGTCCATGAACCCCTACCATGCATTGTTTCCCCAACCACACTTGAGTTAACAGGTCTGAACTGGATCCCACTGCTTGTATTGGTGTGGGGAATATGTTAATGTGTTGGGCAGGAGTACTTTAGGACCATGATTGAGAAACACTTGAAGTAAAATGGCTTTCAGATGCTTCTATAGTTTCCCTTATGCAAATAACCTGGCTTGTTTTCACAGATGTACAAAGTTGAGCGGGTTTTTGTTGACACGAGAAAAAGAAAAAGGAGGACCAGCTTGGAGGGTTCGGTCCGCACTGCCCTCGAGTCCTACTTTCTCAAGTGTCCCAAGCCCAACACTCTGGAAATAACACACATCTCTGATGATCTCGGCTTGGAGAGAGATGTACGTGAATGTTAAATTGTTGAAGTTCTGTCTTTTGTCTGTGATCCTTTTGTGACGAGGCTTGTGTTTATTTTAGGTGGTGCGTGTGTGGTTCTGTAACCGCAGACAGAAAGGCAAACGGCTGGCTCTGCCCTTCGACGAAGAGGGTGCTGAAGGGCAGTACTACGATCAGAGCCCGACACCACCTCCACACATGGGCGGCACACCCCTCTCGGGTCAGGGTTACCCGGGACCCGGCCATGCCAGCGGCATGCCAACACTGTACATGCCACCTCTTCATCGATCGGAGGTCTTCAAACAGGCCCTTCATCCCGGACTAGTGGGTCATCTCTCTAGCTAAGCTAGCTGTGTCTAGCCTTTACTTCCTTTCCAACATCTACAGCATGACTCAGTGCTACAAGGGAGGTTGCTCAATTGCTCCAGGCTAAATAGACTTCCTCTTATGAAACAATACTGCATTCAGCTTGCTTTGTTGCTCTAAACATTTTCAGTGGTGTCGAAATCTGAGCCTTTCTGGTTCGGAAATGAATACTTTGGCATCGTGATACGTACTCCTCAGATCTGATCAGAGTTTCAAATTTAAACCGCTTTATCAAATGCATTTGCACAAGTCATTGTTTTGTTTTGAAACATGATTTTAATGTTTTTTAAATGTCCACCCCCCCCCCCCCCCCACCAAATTTCTGTGTGTGTACATCATTCCCTTTCTATTTTTTTTAAATGTACTTTTTAACTTTTTTGTTTTGTTTGGTTGGTGTTTTGTGATTGATGGGTAAGAAGAAAAGACAAGTCAAAGGTTTTGATTGCTTTTATTTTGGATCCTTTGGTTGATCTACAAATATGGAAAAGTCACAAATTTGGCATGTTTATTAAAAAAAAAAAAAAAAGAAAAAGAAAAATGAAGTTGGCCATTGAAAGGGCATCGAACACTGCTTCCTCAAGGCTGTATTTGATAACTTGCCCCTGTGCATGTTGGACAGTTTGTCTTGAATGGTTTTTTTTTTTTGTGGTTTTTTTTTTTTTAAATGAATTATGTGCCTTATTTGCTTGTCACATCTCGACAAATACTCTTGTCTACAGCCCTGTAAATGATGTGAAATTTGATAATTTATTGCCAAGTTGCAGTGAGATCTTATTCCTGACAATTGACAGTACATTTCCTCACTTAGTGTTTAGCAATTAAAACGATTCCTTTGACGGTTCAAGTCTGCTGTTTTTGTCCTTGCCATTTTGTCATGAATTACAGCCTTTTTAGAGGGTATAAATGATCAGGTGTGTTTTTTTTTTTTTTTTCTTTTAAATATAAAAGAAGCAGGTGTTTTTATGATTGGTTGAAGACAATGGTGTAGGTGGGGGAATGTTTTCTGAATCTGAAATTAAACATCATGTTGAGAATGCTTGAACGATGTGGTGTTTTTTTTAAATAGCTATGTAGAAACCAGGAGGGGTGGGGGGTTGGTTCATTGAGCGAGATTGATTGGACTGGCACATCCGCTAGAGACTTCTCAACGCTATTGGCACAATTTTTAAATATTTGTTTTTTTTAAAGAGAGAGGAAACTGAGGTTTCCGCTTGTTTCAGTTTCTTCAACATTTCCTCTTTTACCTCTGCGAAGGTATTTATTCTTAAGCTGCGAGTGACTGATGCAGCTCCTTTACCACTAGACTTTTCCAATAGGATGGGGTTTCTGTGCCTGTGCAATAAAGTGAGCAGTATATGGAGAAGATGGGGGTACTTTAATCACCATCTAGGTAATTTGTGGTGTATTTTATGGTAAGGAAGTTTGTCATAAACTTGGCAGATCTTACATAGCCTCTCTCTCCAATCTGCATATAGTTTGATGGTGTAGTTTTGGTGCCAGGAGAAGTAAGACCTGTAGCGTTTTGTATCTCCAGCTAGTTCTGTTAGAAACCTGGCCAGGTTCGCTATGGAGTCAAAGTCGTCTACGTGGATGAATGAATGTGGTGGTGCGACAGCCTCATAGTGGCTTCGTGGAGGACCCAGTACTACAGGCACTGTGCCAGCCATGAATGAGTTTCGCCACAGCTTCTCGGTGATATAGTGCGGAGACTCCGAGTTCTCGAAAGCAAGGTAAAAATAACAACGGGAAATCGTGGGCAGCAAAGCATTTTGGTTCACTGGCTTCCTCACGGCACGACCGTACACCTGCACAGGGAGGATCTTATTAAGCTGTTGATACACGCTAGATCTCCTGTGATGATTCTTGTAATTACTGATCACCCAACACACCAGATGGGTCTTATTCTTAGGCATGACAAAATCATCAGTCGCTGTGTCACCATCTTTCTCTTTGATCTCCCCATATGGTACTGTAACATCTGCACCAGGATGGTACGACATGGTCAAGTTGAAGATCCCAGCGTATTGGTTTAAATTCCCATTGTTTTGTGGTGCTTCCAGAGACAGCCAGAGCCATCTCTGGCGAACTGGTCGAGGGAAATGGAGCGGAAGCGTCTGGCTGCGAATCTTCAGCTCGTGTTGATGGAAGACGACGATGTCAGCGGCGGAATAGTGTGCACGATTATCCACCAGGTGACAACCAGAGATGTTATAATTCTTCAGGCATGTGTCATCCTCCAGGCTGTAGGGAATGTGGAAAGGCCAGTACCACAGCAGAATCGTAATAGTGGTTTTATTTCCACTGTCATGAAGATGAAGACGAGGCATCTTCTGCAAGCTCATGAAGACGCAGCCAAGACCAACGACTAGAAGCAAGCTCTTTTTGTTCAACCTCAGGCTCAGCATCATTCCTGAAAAGAGACCGAATGGTATTTGTATTAGAAATGGGTTGGGTTTTTTGAGTTGTTTTTTTTTTTTTGCCTGAAATTAGATTGCTTGGTCATTTCACAAATAATTTTCTTCAAGTAGAAGCTTGTGGTTTTGTCAGTGTCCTGTTTTTCAAAAATTTCATGTGATGAGTCAGATTATTAGGGGTGGGTCCATCAAAAGAAGTAGCAGAATTCTGCCTTATCATTGGTTCATATGTCATACAAAATATATATGATACATACAGGGCTGCTTAAAAGTTGAAATATGATCTAAAACAGCATCAGATTTTCACACAAGTCCTAAAAGTAGATAAAGAGAACCCAAATAAACAAATGAGACACAAATATTATACTTGTCATTTATTTAGTGAGGAAAATTATCCAATATTACATATATCTGTGAGTGGTAAGTGTATATGAACTTTTGCTTTCAGTACCTGGTGTGACCCCTTTGTGCAGCAATAACTGCAGCTAAACGTTTCCTGTAACTGTTGATCAGTCATGCACATCGACTTGGAGGAATTTTCGCCCGTTCTTCAGTGCAGAACGGCTTCAACTCTGGGATGTTGGTGGGTTTCCTCACATGAACTGCTTCCTTCAGGTCCTTCCACAACATTTCTATTGGATTAAGGTCAGGACTTTGACTCGGCGATTCCAAAACATTAACTTTATTCTTCTTTAATCATTTTTGGTAGAACGACTTGTGTGCTTAAGATCGTTGTCTTGCTGCATGACCCACTTTCTCTTGAGATTCAGTTGACAGACAGATGTCCTGACATTTTCCTTTAGAATTTGCTGGTAAAATTCAGAAGTCATTGTTCCATCAATGATGGCAAGTCGTCCTGGTCCAGATGCAGCAAAACAGCCCCAAACCGTGATACTACCACCACCATGTTTCACAGATGGGATAAGGTTCTCATCCTGGAATGCAGTGTTTTCCTTTCTCCAAACATAACACATCATTTAAAACAAAAAATTATATTTTGGTCTCATCCATCCACATCATCCAATCCACCTTCCCAATAGCCTTCAGGCTTGTCCGCGTGATCTTTAGCAAACTGCAGACAGGCAGTGGTGTTCTTTTTGGAGAGCAGTGACTTTTTCCTTGCAACCCTGCCATGCAGACCATTGTTGTTCAGTGTTCTGGTGATGGTGGACTCATGAACATTAACATTAGCCAACATGAGAGAGGCTTTTAGTCGCTTAGAAGTTACCCTGGGATCCTTTGTGTCTTGCTCTTCGAGTGATCATTGTTGGTCCCCACTCCTGGGGAGGGTAATGATGGTCTTAAATTTCCTCCATTTGTACACAATCTGTCTGCCTGTGGATTGGTGGAGTCCAAACTCTATAGAGATGGGTTTGTAACCTTTTCCAGCCTGATGAGCATCAACAACTCTTTTTCTGAGGTCCTCAAAAATCTCCTTTGTTCATGCCATGATACACTTCCACAAATGTGTTGTGAAGATCAGACTCTGATAGATCATTAAATAAAACAGGGCTCTCACTCACACCTGATCATCTCATTGATTAAAAACCACCTGACTGTAATTTTATCATAAACCTATCTGCTAATCCTAGAGATTCTCATACTTTTGCCACTTGCAGATATGTAATGGATCATTTTCCACAATAAATAAATGATCAAGTATAATATTTTTAGTCTAATTTGTTTAACTGGCTTCTCTTTGTCTACTTTTAGGACTCGTTTTATCTATTCAGTGCTCCAAACCACAAAAGGGAGTCTCTTATTTATTTATTTATTTTTAAATAAACCATATGACTGTGCTGCAAAAACCCTGCAAAAGCCCAGAGGTAGAAAGTCCAGCACTGTTAGCACGGCCTGTGAATTCTCTCTGTATTAACTGGTTTCAACCTTAGATATGTGTGAGACTGTTTTTCCATGCAGTAATTTCTGTGCCAGCGCTTTTTTTCTAACGACTTTAGCTGGTTATATTTCTCAAAATATGAACACACTACTAGTCCAATTTAACTCCTCATGACCCGCACCAGGCAACAAAGGAAATCGTACAAATGTTACACTCAGCGGTGCATTCTTAGGGTCTTTATTTGTCCGTGAGCTACGCGTATGACTGCATGAAAGTAAAAATAACTGCGAATATTTTGCACCTCCTAATCGTATCTGTTTAGAAAGTAGAGATGCACCGATACTAAATTTCTCTAGCGATAACTGATTATTCAGAGTGATATCGGCCGATACCGATAGTTCTGCCTTTTATACCTTCTTTTAAATGATAAAATAATCATTAATTCCACAATTCTGAAGCGAATGCAAATAAAAACTTTATTCTCTCCATTTCAGCAAGTTGTTTCACAGTAACTGGTCTCATAAACACGAAACACATTACTCTAATGAACATGAACACATGAACTCAATTCTGAAGATTAAAGTAAGATTTCTTAACTTGAATTGAATGTTATTCATTCATATTAACATTGACTGAATTCTAAAAAAAAACCTCCTGATAGTCTCACATTCACTCACCACACACAAAAGCATTTCTACTTCATCACTGAACATCAAACTGGTAATGTATAGGCCTAATATAAACCCTTTTTCGATGATATTAACATTAACTGCATATGAAATATACTACTCTACAAATATATTTTTCTGTGCAGTGTATATATTACTTTTTTGTCACTCATCTTTATTTAAATCTTTCAATGGTGTACTGGCGCTTTAATTCAGCAGCGATAGTGGCGAGCAGTGGGGGTAAAATTTTAGCAATGCAGGGATTACAGAGATTACAAACTGCAGTTTTGTCATCATTCCACACGAGAGACATCTTCTTTACACACAGCACGAAATCGATGTGTTTTCCCGCCCTCTTTTGATTGACAGGATATAATCGGCCCTGATGGTTGGATGTTTTTAAACTATAGCGGGATAGCGGAAAAATAGCCTTTATCGGCCGATACCGATTATCGGCCGATACATCGGTGCATCTCTATTAGAAAGCATTATCTGTTCATTCCGAGTAACGTATATGTTTTCCTACTACACACCTAACATATACCGGAAGTCAAAATTGCATTGCATTATTTATTTATTTATTTATTTATTTTAAAGAGTTTCCTGTTACACTATTAATGTAAATAAAGACTTCGTGTCAATATTTGCATTGGTTTCTCTTTAACTTAAAAAAAAAATGTTTTATTTAATATTCTAATGGCTCAAGAGCTAAAACTTTTCCGGAGGCACGTGTATACCTTGCCTTTAGTTATACCTGTACTAAACAACCTCTGCCCCAAATAATGATTCACCAGATTCACAGATATTAACTATTGGTGCCTGCATGTATGAAAAGTCTTCCAACTCTTTTGATAGGTTAAATGTACTGTATCTCCAGCCAGTTCCTTTTATCCTTATAACATGAGTTTTATCTTCATCTTCAGAGATCAGGATGGTTCAACAAAGGAAATGAGTACTGTTCCAACAATTTCTTAAAAGACGTTTCAGGACATCGATATAGTACAAATCATTGTCTAAAGATACATTAAAATATGGCTTGCAAAAGATCTCAGCAAGCTGAGATTAAAGCAAAACTTCTTGTACAGAACACGCAGCTTGAGGTTCATGCTGTGTGCATGCTTACCTAGCAGAGGACGTGGTTTCTCTGTGAAGATGCTGCATGAGGCTCAGAATGCTGATTTAAAATGTGCATTAGTCTGACCGTGTCAGAATTATGTGGAAACAAGGTGGAGGGCAGAGCTGTCACACGTTCAGTAGGCAACTACAGAGAGACAAGCGTTTCCTGTTGTCACACTCGCTTCGCTGTCTTTCCCATTTTCTCCTCCCCTTCTCAGTTTTACCCAGATGTCTTCTCAAATTTGATTAACCATTTCAGGAAAACAAGAGAGAACATTGCACTGACATTGTGGTGAATGGTAATCCAGTGAGGCTGTTTTGAGAATGATGTGGTTTGGATGTATCAGTCATTTGTCATCTTTGCTCAGTAGTGCTGTGATAACGGAGGTTTGGTTCGTTGAGGAAGTAAACTTTAGTTTAAAACTTAAACCAGCCTGTCATGCCTGACTAGCTTCATTAAATAACATCCTAAAATAAGGTACAGCGATTTGATAATAAGGCAAAATGTTCTGCACGGTACAAAGATCAAAATGTTAGAAGAAATGTGGCTTGGATTAAACCAGCATGTGCGGTTTAGTTATTTATGTGTATAAACCACATCCATTTCAGTGAAAAAGAAAAACCACAAGCTAGTGACGCCCCACAATGTTTTACTTCAAGCATTAACCAAGTCAGTGCCTCCAGAACAGTGATAACCCCCTCTCCTCCCATAGATTCAATCCTACAGTCTTACAAGACTGCCTGACCAGTCCTCAAATCGAGGAGGGGCTTTCTTCACTCTCAGTTGCTGAGCAGATCACACAGCACGAACATATCAGGTGATTCATTTGGCTGTTAACAACGATGTCGTCGTGCCTGATTTTAGTTCCTCATTAGCACAAAAATAATTTGTCATGTCCTTCCTTGACAGCTTTCTTTTCATCGGAAGCAGCAACCAGATTTTAATCAAACTTTGTAAATGATGTGAAGTAAGACTACAACTCTCATGTTGTAACCTTAACCATTCCAATCTTTTCAGGTCTTATGAATGTATACTTAGTAGAGATGCACCGATGTATCGGCCAATAATCGGTATCGGCCGATAGTTTAAAAACATTCGATGATCAGGGCCGATTATATCCTGTCAATCAAAAGAGGGCGGGGAAACCGAAATCGATTTCGTGCTGTGTGTAAAGATGATGTCTCTTGTGTGGAATGATGACAAAACTGCAGTTTGTAATGTCTGTAATCTCTGCAC
>JANDJT010000081.1:3433591-3450221 GCA_024331685.1 Stegophilus panzeri | reverse complement strand
CTGTTACACAAGCTGTACACTCACTACTTTACATTGTAGCAAAGTGTCATTTCTTCAGTGTTGTCACATGAAAAGATTTAATCAAATATTTACAAAAATGTGAGGGGTGTACTCACTTTTGTGAGATACTGTAAGTGTGTACATCATTAGCAGCTCCTTATGCGATTTTATCTTTGTTTTTTGTTTTGTTTTGTGTTTTACCTCAGAAGTTAGGAAGTGAAACTCAAGATGATGTGTATTTGGGAATCTGGCCTATATTTTAACTGCAGTTTGGTGTCAGATTACACAGGATGTTATTAGCATACTAGCATTAACCCCTATGGAAAGCCATGTGTGTTATCATAGTTGGTGTGATTATCATGTCTTCCATATACGTCACTAAGAGAGTTAAGAGTTAACAAAAAATAACTTGCAATGAGTTAAAAGCTCTTATAATGACAACAAGGGAGATAAACATTAGTAGTAAAAGATCCATCCAGTACAAGCTTTCTTCATGGTAGTGTTGTGACAGAGTGACAGTAGGAGAGCACTGATATATCTTAAGGCATGTCAGGGACTGGAGCTAGAGTGAGAGAATGAGAGAGTGTCATTGAGAATGAGACAGGTTGGACAGGTCAGTCCAGTGGGAATGCTCATCGGGTGTGGCGAGAGACACAGCGAATAGACTCCGATTGAAACTGGCAAGATAGAGAGCAAAAAAAAAAGAGAGCAGCGTAAACTGAGTACTGTTTGAGAAAGAAACAAGTGTCGTTTTTGTATTTTGAATTAAAAGTGCCGCTCGGGATTTTAAACTCATCGATCCTGAAGGACTACCGTTTGGCTAGGATCGTTGGACTTAAGTGGATAATTGAGCCTACTTGGACACAGGGATGTTAACATTTCTCCTAGGTTGGCTAGTAAAGGTTTGACAGCTGAAAGACCACAGGAGGTGAGGACACAGAACCAGAGACATGGCGGAGGCACCAAAGATTGAGCTCTTCATCAAGGTCAGAGTTTGTACTTTTCTGTTTTCCAGTTAAAGCTGTTGTAAGTTTAGACAATGTTACATTGGCTAGGTTTGTAATGGGAATGGATCGTATTGTATGAGTAATCGTTTAAAAAAAAAAAAAAAAGGTTTGAGGCTTGTTTACTTCTAAGACTTGGTGTAAAAACCTGCACTTCCTGACAAACCTGTGGTAAAATCCCACAATTTGTCAACAATATTTGGAATGCCTAAGCTCTGGAGAAGACTGAAAACCCCCAAAAAACAAGCCACACTCAATGCAGCCATTTTATTGTTATAGAAAACTTGTGAAAATACCAGCTCTTGCTATATGATATCTGATTTTCAAATCAAGCCATTTTTTTTTTTTAAAAGAAATCAGGCTTTTTTCCCCCCCACAGGCAAGTGATGATGGTGAAGGAGTTGGCAACTGTCCATTCTGTCAGCGGCTCTTCATGATTCTCTGGCTTAAGGGGGTTCATTTCACCCTCACCACAGTGGACATGAAGAGGTAAGAGAAATACTCAGTGATTATGTAATCATTAAAGAGGGCATTAGTGTTCAACGTCGCTACCCAACCCTGCTATCAGTGATTTACCACCCTACTGAGTTTAGTCCCAGCCCTACTCTAACATACCTGATAATAAGTGGTTTCTGGAAATTATAGCCACATGTAAATATTATAGCCAGTCTGCACCATGGTAGATCTCCAGAAGCTGAGCTGGGTCCCCTGGTTCCTCATAAAATCTTTGGATGATTAATGGTTCTAGATCTTCTACTTGGAATCTATTCTATTCCCCCGAGGGCACAATGAAGAACCATTTAGGTGCTAGATCTAATCTTTTGTTTTTCTTCTAAGAATGAACCCAGTGATCACCAAACCTCCAGTTTCATTCTTGGAAGAAAGGTAATAGCCAGTGACCTCATGATACAAACAGTCACTGGGGTGGGGTACCTTTGAGGGTATGCCTTTTTAATCTTTACACTCTTATAAAACAGAGTTCCTCAAAGGCTCTTGGTAGTTCCTTAAAGGGGTTTCACTTAGAACCTCTGTGAAACTCTCTATATGGTACTATATTGAATCTTCACGTACCACCTTTACGTGTTAGAGTTTCTTTTTTTCTTTCTAAGAATGTCCCCAGTGATCAGCAAGAGCCACCTTCATTCTCAGATAAATAGTATTTTCTACAAAAGTAGATCATCAGATACAGAATTGGTGATCTTCAAGGGTCCCCCTAGAACGGCAAACTGAAGAACCATAGGGGGTGCAATAAATTGATTAGTTAAAAACAATTAATCCAGTAATCACCAAACTTGCTTATAATACAGTTTTCCTCAAGGTTTTTTTTTTCTAGTTCCTTAAATGTTTTTCATTTAGAACCTATTATAAATATATAGATTCTATACTGAATCTTTAATGGTTCCCACAGTGGAGTAAACCAAAGAACCCTTTATGGTGGTATGTTATTTGTCAGTTTACTTTCTTATAAACTATTTTCTCTCAAGAATTTTTGATGCTTAATTGTTCTAACTTCCTAAAGGTATTCTACTTGTAATCTTGTACTCTTGAAAAGGAAACTATCTGTTGTAGGAGAATGTGAAGAATCTGTGTTGAATTCTATACAAAGGAAGATAGCCAAAAACAGGGTTGGTGACCTTCAAGGTTTCGGACAATCCAAAGAACCCTTTATGGTGCTAGATTGAATCTTTTTTCAAGAATGATTCCAGTGATCACCTGTTCCTGGGCAATATCTGCCTTCACTCTACCTTTTTTTTTTCTGTAGAGCTCCAGAGGTTCTGAAGGACCTTGCTCCAGGTTCTCAGCCCCCATTCCTCCTTTATAATGGAGAGGTACGCACTGACACTAACAAGATTGAGGAGTTTCTGGAAGAGACTTTGGCACCCCCACAGTGAGTTTCACCTTGCACCATTGGGGAATGTGTTGTACTGTAATGGTGGCATTCCTAAGAATTGATCTTGCACAAAATGCCTGTGATACATGAAGGACATTATCTGCAAACAGTGACAGATTTAAGGACAAGATCTTCTTGATTTTCTTGATAAAAGACATGATCTTGTGGGCATGTTTGTCATTCCAGATTTCCCAAACTGTGCTGTCGCTATAAGGAGTCTAACAGTGCTGGCGATGATATCTTCCACAAGTTCTCTGCTTACATTAAAAACCCCAACCCTGGACTTAATGACAGTGAGAAATTGTTTGTGTGTATGGGGGGGGCATATATATATATTGTTAATATATCTTGATGAGAACCAAGTGTCCATATAAGGATATACATGTGTATATAGAAGGAATATCTAACAGTTATGACCTCTTGGCGAGATTAATAATAATAATAATAATAATAATAATAATAATAATAATAATAATAACAATAAACTTTATATATCAGGCCTCTCAATGCACTTTACATAAGAGTATATAGGCATGTATAAAAAACAGTTAATAATAAAAATGTAGTTTCAATTATTAATAGCAATAATAGTTAAATAACATCAAGTAAAATTAATCCTAAAGAAATGTTTTAAGAGAAGACTTAAATACGCTAAAAGACTGGGCTTCTCTAAGATCAAATGGTAGCGCTTTCTGGTTTTGGAGCGTAAGAAGAAAAGGCCAAAGAAAAGAAAATCACCCATAGTATGTAAACAGGTCTGAGGGACAGTTAAGAGACCAGAATTTGAGGAGTGGAGATCACGTTGAGATTAGGTGTTCTCACACAGAAAACGTTTTTCCTTTTGGTTACTGAGCTTACGTTTAGGGTTAGGTTTAGGTGTAGGCATAGCATTAATTAGCTGCATTAATAATTATGTCAGTGGGAGGTCCTTACAGGGATAATGTGACAAACATGTGTGTGGGTGTGTATACAGACATGTGCCAAATGTGAAGAAACTAGTTGGAATAAAGGACAGTGTAACACATTGTACACTTTAGCAATTAAGATGCCATGCTTTGCGGCGTGTATAAAAATGCTGAGCAGGTCCAGTTAACCTCATTTCATTTTGGTTCAGAATGGAAAGAGGAAAAGATCTTGATGTTTTGGGTTTTTTTTTAAAAAGAGGGTTCATTATTCGGATAGGAGCTTGTCACAAAGTCTGCTTTGTTTCAATAGGAATAGTGACTAAAGTGACATCAGCAGCAGAAAAGCTTTAATGCACCTCAGCATAGATTCTACAAGTCTGCAACACCATTCTAATGGATACTGTGGTTGAACACGCACATTTAATGACCGTGATTTTTAGTGTGAGCAAATATAAATGTAAGCGAAACCCAGAAAAATGTTCTTCAGGTGTTTCCACGTACAATTACATAGAGAAGGCTATAGTAGTATAGGCTATAGTGTTTATTCAAAGACGTTGTTACAAAGATGAAAGCAACTTTAAGAGCTGCAAAAACCACAGTTCAGATAGAGGACAAACATAATGTGGTAAGATGAGTCAGCGTACTCTTGATGACTGTGAGATCAAGAGAACATCAAGAGAACCATACAGGCCTGAATGCTGGATCCCTACACTGAGTGGCTCTGTTATGCCATGGCAGGCTGTTTTGCCTGCATGATTTGGGACCACTGATAATACCCCATCCACACAAGGACTCACTGGATGGTTTGATGAGAATGAAAATAATCACCCTTCTCTGAAATAATCAAACTAATCAAAACAACCACCAGATATCCACTAAACTAGACTCTTGTGGGAGATGTTGGACTGGTGCTCTTGGAGGATCTTCAAATGGATGGAAATGTGAGGCAATATGTTTTGGAAGAATGGTGTTCCAGACTTGTAGAATCTATGCCAAGCCAGCTAGTGGTAACCCAAAACCTTACTAATATACTTTATAATGTTTTTTCCTTTAATTATCTGTATACATATTAGCCTCTATTGTATGTATTTCCAGTGCTGGAAAAGAAATTTCTGAAGAGTCTGATGAAGCTGGATCAATACTTGCTCACCCCTCTTCCATACGAGTTGGATAAGAACCCGAATGTAACTCAGTCCACCCGAAGCTACCTGGATGGAGACTCCCTCACTCTCGCTGACTGCAACCTTCTCCCCAAGCTACATATTGTCAAGGTTCTAAACATTATGCCTTTTATAATGTGTTTGCCATAATCGGGGCTGATGTGTCTCAGTGGTTAAGGGTCTAGACTCCAAGTACCACAAAGCTATTATTGGATCCCTGAGCATGTCCTTCAACGCTCAACTATTAAGCCCAACTGCAAAACCGTACAAAAGCATCAAAAGAATACATGTAAATGTAATGCAGTATTTGAGAGCTGATAGAGGAATGGGAAAACATACAGTGGCAACCCACATAGAAAATCTTTTCTTTCTTTTTTTTTTCATTTAAAATTGGAAATAAACTGAAGGTTTTAGAATTTTGAAATATTTCAAACAAAGAACATAACAGGTCAATATCTTGAATTTCTATTATGCACTATTTCTAGGTCCCCATTCCTAGGCACATTTGTACTATTCATCATGTTAACTGCTTTGTACAAAAGGTCAGAGTTTCCTCATGCCAAATCTCCTATTGAAGCATGTGTTCAGACAACACTGATGGATTTAAAGTGTCAAATGTCAAATCTAAATCTAAGATGGATCATAAGGTTTGGAACAACCCTGTGGAGTCCATGCCAGCTCGAGTTCACACTGTTACTGAAGCAAAAAGGGGACGTACCAAATACTAAGAAAGTCTGAAATTCATGTAAACATTTCAAAGATTCTACTTTTGTTGTCAATAATATAATTTGTAATGAAGATTATTGCATTAAATTGGAAAAGAATGCTCTCAGACATTTGGACCCCACTGTATCTTCATTTGGCGTTGCGTTTTATTTAAAGCGAATTGCCACTGAGAGCATTCCAAGCACTTCAGGGCTAGGAGCTTTTCTCATGGGCTCAACAATAAAACTCTGGCACTTCTTGGAGTTGAACCTCAACCTTCACTAGTGCAGAGCCTTACCCTCCAAAACAAACACCGCCCCATCCGATGCTCTTCACAGATCTCCCAACCTTCACACATTTTGAGTAGCAGCACCACATTTTAACATCAGAGTATGTATGAGTTATCGCCCAAAAATACGCCAAATCGAAACCGCACACGAGACAATCAACATATGAATCTGGTATGATTGACAGAGCGAACTCTCTGATATGAACTGACACCCTCTTGAAGCCCCACCCTCTTACCCCTGTCCCATGTTAGTAATAGTAGTAGAGATTAAATAAGCCTACAATGAAGTGTCAAATCGAACACCAAGCACTTTGAGGGGAAAATTTGCTTAACTAAAAAAAGAAATGAGTGGTGGCTTCCTCCCCAAGCACCTGTTGGCTTGATGGTTGAGGTAAAACCCTATATATAGCACACTGCAGTTTCAATCTTTGCCAAGTGATTTGTGAAAGGACTGTATAAAAATATATACTGCGTTTTTATACTCGCTGTCCCTCATTGTGACTATGTATTATTCTTCCTTGGCAGGGTGTATTCAGTTCAACCGGTTTGTATTATTTCTTGTAAAAGTTACCCTCATGCAGTGGTGTAGACAAGGCCATATGCCCATATATACTGTAAACATACTATTTTTAACCGTCCTGTATGTGTATACTGAGTAATAATAGTGTATACTCAGTAAGCCTGACCAGACCACACTCCTGGTCCTATGGAAGTCTTTTTTTTATTTCTATTACACTTGTTAATGCGTTACTTACTTGTTCTTTCTTCTCAGGTTGTGTGTAGGAAATATCGTGATTTTGGGATCCCTGCAGCCCTCACTGGTCTGACTAAGTACCTGGAGAAATCCTACCAACGGGACGAGTTCCGCTACACGTGCCCCAATGACGTAGAGATCCTGCTCGCCTACCACTCTGTGGCCAAATATCTCAACAAGTAGATCGACTATAGCAGGGGATGGGTGGGGCTTGGCGAATGGAGTGGCTCTAGGCAAGCCCGAATCATATGTCTCGTAAATACAATTCTATGTTAGAGGTTTCAAATCACCTGTGGTTTGTAGGTGGAGGTTTTTTTTTTTTTTTTTTTTGTACAAATGAGACATTATGTGCTTTGAGTATTTGCTACCTTCTTTGTTTCATATTAACATGTTCGCCTGTTTGCTATTATTAATTTTGGTACTGCCATATTCTCTGTGTACATGGAATCATTTGTCTGTACAATTTACAGTATAAAATCTCAGCTGAAAAACATAATGGTAAACATTTGAGGTTTCTGTTGGTTCCTGGTGATTTTATAATGGTTTGTAATGATTACTATTGGTATGTGTGTGGGTTGATCACTGTGGAAATGGTCCTAATGGTTTTAAGTGGTAAGTTAAGAGTGTAAATCATTCTATATGAGTTTGATAGTGCTAATTGGACTTGAAGGTGTCCTACAGGTGTCTGGTGGTCTCTGTGATGAGCTCGCAGTAGTAGGCTGTTGTATAATGGTGATTTAATGTACTGTGCCCAATAGACTTTGCTTCAGTTATTCTAGACTGCAAGGCTTTATGCAAGAAGGCATTCATGGATATCAACACAATGCACACCATTAGGACACAACAATTAAATTAATTGGGCGGCACAGAGACACAGCAGGGAGTGTTGCTGTTGCACAACTCCAGGGTTTCAGGGTCGATTTTACTGTCTGTGTGGGGTTTTGCATGTTTGTCCCAAGTTCACATGGGTTTCCTTAAGGTTCACTGGTTTTCTTCCAGTGTCCAAAAAACATTCCAGTAGGTGGATCGACTATGCTAAATCACCCATAGGTGTAAATGAGCGAATGTTTAACTCCAAAGGACGGCCGACCAGCGCGTACTCCCACCTGCTTTACCAGGATATTCTCCAGATCCACTGCCACCGTCATCCCCCAAGATGAAGAGCTTACTGAAGATGAACAAATTCAATCACACTGAATATAGCCGAGATCTGTAACCGAATCAAGAATGAAGACCAAGTAGTCTGGTGGGAAAATGTTTCATGGAAACCATTATGGCAATTTCTATTAACAATATATATATTTGTATTGTCATTCTTTCTTTTTTTCTTTCTTTCTTTCACAAGATTACCCATGCAATTCAATTCTGTATATAAGACCAAAAAATGCACTGAAGCAACTTTAAGAATAAATAAAATGTGACTTTTAAATTGTGTCAGCGTTAACTTGCTCGTCTTTAGTTGCACCTATTTGCAGTTTACCACTGATGATCCAAGAGCTGATTAAACTGATAGATGTGTGATATAAACAGCGGTTATAACGTGTTGAATATCATTTCCAGTTTTTAAGCTTTTACACCCCACCTGTATTCCGGGAAACCCCTCCCACCGCCTACGGGAGTGGGCTAGCGGTAAACAACAACGTCTCTGATTGGTTTGTTCAGACATAAACAGCCAATAGCGATCGAGAATACTATAATGTGTCTGACAGCTGAAGTAAACAGCCATGGGGAGGAACACAGAAGTTTACAATGATGTGAAGGATTTCTAAAAACAACAGGTTAGCAGTTAGAACTTTTAGAAAGTAGAATTGTTTCCCCTTCCCCGTTTTTATCGCAGTATATGAAGAGCTGTGATGTTTACAGCGAGCTAACGTATTTAATGTAGCTAACGTTACTGTCGTCAGGTTTAAATGAGAGCTGCTACACAGCTAGCTAGGTTTGTATGTTTGTGAATTATTGTCAAGATAATTGTTTGAACAGTTCAGCTTGCTGGAACACGACTGAGCTGATTTAGTGGATGCTAGTCTGCATTAATAAGCTCGAAATGTGTGTTATATCATATATATAAACTCATATCATTGCCTGAGATGAAAACTGCACATTGTGAACCTTTTCTCTTGTTCATAGAAATGGATAAATATGTCGGAGGATCATGTACATCTCCAGTAAGTGACTTTTTTATTTATTTTATTTTTTTTAAAGTCTTAACATCAAAGTTCTTCTAAATAACTAAGTCAGTATGTTGTGGGAATGTTGCATAGAGGTTGTTGTTGTTGTTGTTGTTGTTGTTGTTGTGTGTTTTTGTTTTTTACCTCAGGTACTTGCACCTTTTTAGTCCACACTGCTTGCTAGTTTATTTCAGAGATTCTCAAAGGTTTTGCAGCCAATCTTTTACATTTTAAACATGCAAGAGAAGATATTCTCTTTTTAAAAAAAAAAAAAAAAAAAAAAATTCTTTACTTGTAAAAATGATCCGGAAGACATTGTAGAACATGATTTTTAAAAAAAAAACAAAAAAAAACAACCCCAACAATAATAACAAAGCAAAACAAAAAACCCACGCAATGGCTTAAGCCGTGTCCTTAAGCTTATTAATTCTCTCAATGTATTAGAAAAAAATATATATTAATCATGTAATTAAGTAAACACGTAAAAAAAAAAAAAAAGGATGAATTCTCTGAGGAAATGTTTGCTGAAAAATGACCTTTAGTTTTAAATGTTTGGGTTTTAGATGAAAGACAAGTTCTAGTCGATTGGAGTCAGGTGACCAGCTGAACAGGCTGATAACAATAAGATAATGCGAGGGGGATTTTCAACCTGAGAACGACGTCCCAACAGCGAAACGTGGTGGTGGTATCGTCGATTTAAGCGAAGATGGGAAACACTGGGAAATTCACTGGGAATTCATTCACTGGGAAACTGGTCAGGATTGAGGATGGTGCCAAATACAGGGCAGTCCTAGAAGAAATATGTTCTGCTCTGCAAGGGACTTGAGACTGTGGTGGAGATTCACCTTCGTGTAGGACAGTGATCGTAAAAGCGTTTCAAAACAAGAACCTGAATGCGTTCGAATGGCTTAACCTAGCCCTCAATCCTGAAGAAGATTTGAATACGTATGCAAGGCTTTTTAGGGTAGATGTACCTCATAAAATGGCTGAAGAATGTAGATTATAAGCTAGGTGTAGCTGCTTATTACACTGCCAGCCTACTGTATATGTTGTGTTGTGTTAGTGTTCATGTTGTCTTTTCTAACAAATAAAAGAAGCGGCCTCTTTTGAGAGCACGTGCTGAAATCCCTCCCCCCCCCCCCAGGAAATCAGGAAGGAAACTGCCTGAAGCACGCAGTAGCTTACCTTCCTCAAAGACAATTTTGTTGAGCTTCAAAGACGCCTCCAGTGCTTTGAAATGTGAAAGATTAGAATCAGACTGTACACATTTCATGACCTTACCTTTGCAAGGTTCTGTCTGGACGAAGAGCCGTTTTGAAAATGTGGAACATTCAAGTGTTGACATTCCAGCTAGGAGAACTCTAAAGTACTGAAATTTCTATATACAACTCAAGATCTGTATAATTGAGTTACTTCAAACTTGCATTATTGAAATCCTGAGACCGTTAAGAAGTGTGTTTGTTTGTTTGGGGTTTTTTTTTTTTTTTTTTTATATAATTTTTTTTTTTTAAAGTGACCAGAGTTCATTTAGTTTTATAAGGTTCTGTTTCTTATAGAGCAATACCTTAATTTCATCCAATAACTAATAAATGGTAATAAGCTAAGCAGCGAAATACATTTTAAGCCTACTAAGACCACGTTGTGATAATTTTATACTTTTGAGTATGTTTTTATTTTATGAATGTAGTCTCTAAGATCTAAAATACACCATATCTCACTACGAAATTTGAAGTTGTTCCTAAACAAGGTATTTTGCCTGGAATTTTCATTTCAATTGTCGGAGTAAAAAAAAAACTACAAGGCCGCCTACGTTTCGTTCATTCTACGTTCATCATGGATGACCAGATATAATATGGAGCTCACGATTCAGGACAAAAATTCTAAAGCCTGTATGCGTGTTATGTTTTGCTTCAGGTTATGACGGCTGGAATTGACTTTCGTGCCCGTGTGCAGCAGTTTATGGAGGAGAGGATGCAGACTACAATGGTACTTCACACTGCGAGGCCCTTTTGAAACCTAGTATTATCTGTTCCGTTCTAGTTGAAAAACGAATATTGGATCCACTGCCGTTACCGCAACACAGATTCACATGCAGTATGTGCCACTTTAACTTGATTATGTCTCATGTGAATTGTTTCTCTGTGTTGCAGTTGACAGGCATGTTAATAGGGGCCGTGGTGGCCGTGTGCCTTATTGGCATCTCTGTGCTCTTCCTCTACCGCAGGTACAAGTTAGCGAGTAAGTTACCTTCCTAACCTTCATCCCTACACCCGTGTATGACTTTTTTAGCATTTCTTACTATGCAATTATGACCCAAATGGTGTTCACATCATACTGTGTGTGCCCTCTATTATCCAGTAGGACTCGTAGTGCTCAACGTTATTAGAGTATTATTATGATGACAAAATAAAGGATTAAAAAGACAAGTTAGGTTCTAGTCGATTCAAGTCAGGTGACCAGCTGAACAGGCTAATAACAATAAGATAATATGAGGGGAATTTTCAACCTGAGAATAACATCCCAAACAGCGAAGCATGGTGGTGGTAGCATCGTTTAGAGAGGATGCATTTAATTCACCGGGACACTGGTCATATTTATATTATTATAATGACAAGATAAAGGATAAAACATTACCAGGCGTGCTTTGCTAGGGGAAAAAAAAAATCAACAGTGTGGTGGTGTGATGCGTTACCAGCCCAAAGTTAAGAGCACAAAGTGCTTTATTCCTCTTATACCGCAGCAATTTGCCAACGATTATAGTTTTTTTTTTGTTTTTTTTTATTAGTTAAAGAACATTATACATTTTGTCCTTTTATAGTCACATTTAATGTTGTGAAACATCTGCAAGACTAAAGGTTAGTTCCTGTTATCACTTGTTATAACAGCTATGAACGGTTGATTCCTACCCAGTCTTTCTTTTTTTTTCTTTTTTTTTTTTTTCTTTTTTGTTCCGTCTCTTCAATTTGATGAGAAGAAAAACGCAGCATGTCATTTCACAGAGAATCTTGGTGTAAAACTGGGTGTAAAGTCGTCTTTTCTGTGGCAAGAAATTTACAGACTGCTTACAGATAAAGCGCTTTTACAGTGAGTTGTTATTAAGGAAACGATAACTTATAAGAACAAGGGCGTAAATATAAACCTGTGACTTGAATTACTGTCAGAGACGCTGTTCTAGACAATTCATCAGCAGTTCAGCAGAATCAAGAATTCAACAGCGCTGTTGTATAAATAGGAACAAAAGTTTACAGGTCGTAGTTTTGGTTTTTTTTTTTATTTTTATTTTTTAATTATGTAAACGCACTGTGCTTTTGTATTTTGCAGGTCAGCAGGCGGGTACGCCTCGGTACCGCTTCAGGAAAAGAGACAAGGTTCTTTTTTATGGGAGAAAGATTATGAGAAAGGTTAGTCCCTAGTCCTATTGTGTGATGTATTTGCCTGGTTCTCAGTCAAGTCTTCATGTTTCAAGTCTTTGAACGGATCCAGATCACTCCAGATTCAGTCATTGAACAGATCCAGATCGCTTCTCATTCTGCATCTCAAGCCCTAATCCTGCTTAATGAACTGATTTTGAAACATTCAAAGCGAAAATTCTGTTTCTGTAGATGGCACTGTTTATCGTGTCATTCGAAGGAAATTTCCACCCGTTTCACATAGAGTGCTTTGTATCCCATTCATTTCTTTTCCCTTGCGTTCTTTCAGGTCCAGACTCTGTCCTCCACACCCTTGTCTACTTCAGTCTCTAAACATCGCCCTCGGAAAAGGCCTAAAGTCTTGAGTATAGCTCGAAGGTATTCCTTTAGAGACTGTATAGTATTTGGTAACACGGGCGCTTTAAATGCAATAACAGTCTGCCGTCAAGTAGAAAGCGCGAACCTTTGAACCAAGACAAAGTTTTGATGTGCCCTTGGTTGTTGAATTGCAGGATATTGCGGATAAAGAAGGAGCCCCCAACCCTGCAGCCCAAGGAGCCTCCTCCCTCTCTGCTGGAGGCAGATCTTACAGAGTTTGATGTGCAGAACTCCAACTTGCCCTCAGAGGTGCTTTACATGCTTAAGAATGTCAGGTTGGTAATTCGGACCGGTTAGACAGATTATGTTTTGCACTGTTTTGTAACATGCACGTTTTGGGGAAACTGTACGAACTTCCCCCAGTTAGCATAGAAATAAGGCGCACCAGAATACTTAAATCCAGTACTGAATGTTCTAACAGAATTTTTTGGTATCTGTTCACAATTGGTACCAAATACGAAGATTCTGAGTGTCTAACACGTACAGACAGTAAAACAGACAAAAAGCTGCTTTGCTTTTTAAAGCATCATTGTGGTGTTTTATTTCTCAACCTGTACATAATAAAGTTTTATTTATTATGCATAAACTATGCTACCTCATGCTTTTTACTGTATTGATACCTTTATTATTATTATTATTATTATTATTATTATTATTATTATTATTATTTAATATTCATTTTGTCATATTTTTGTCAACCATCAGAATTAAATTTTGTTCTCAGCAAAATGGCCAGATCAAAGGAACAGCGTTGAACTGAACACTTCTTCCGTGTTAAAGTTGATGAAGCCATCACTTATACTGTCATCAGTACAACCCTATAAGTCGTTCTTAAGTTTATGGAAAATAGACTAGAATTAAAGCACGTTCTGTTGGTTCTTGTTTCTGGTTTTCGATTGCGCAGTGGAAAAAAAAAACACTTGCTATCTGATTTCTTCAAAAGTGTTGTTTTAACTGTGAGGGTTTTTTTTGTGTGTGCGTGTGTGTGTGTGTGTGTGTGTGTGTGGCTGTCTGTGTGCGCGCTAGAGTGCTGGGTCACTTTGAGAAACCTCTGTTTCTGGAGCTTTGTCGACACATGGTGTTTATCGAGCTGCAGGAGGGCGAGGGTCTGTTCAAACCAGGAGATGATGATGACAGCATTTATGTGGTCCAGGATGGGAGACTGGAGCTGCGTATCCATGAAAACGTAAGGGCCAACACCAGGGAACATGTCGCATATCGACTTTACTTCTGGCAGCGAGAGAGAGTAGTTACAGCTGAGGTCATAGGTTTACATACGCCTTGCAGAATCTGCAAAATCTTAATAATAATAATAATAATAATAATAATAATAATAATAATAATAAATGAGGGATCCTTAAAATTTTATTTTGTTATTTATATAGTACATTATTTATTGAAGCAAAAAAAGTTATCCAATACCAATTGGGCTTGTGTGAAAAATGTATTTGCCCCCGTAGTTACTAATTCCCCAAAATCTATGAAACTGCATTCATAATGAGGTTCAGCTGGACTAAACCTAACAAGGCCTGATTACTGCAAACCCTGTTCAATCAAATCAACACTTCAATAGGACTATTTCAACAACATGAAGTTGGTTAAAAGGTCTTATCTAATAACACACTGTGCCAAAGTTGAACGGAATTCCAGAAATGATGAGGAAGAAGGTGATTTGAAATACATCAGTCTGGGAAGGGTTACAAAGCTATTTCAAAGGTTCTGCGACCCAAAGAACCCACAGTGAGAGCCGTTATCTCCAAATGAAAAATACTCAGCACAGTAGTGAACCTTCCCAGAAGTGGCCGACCTTCTGAAATTCCTCCACAGCAACGACTCATCCAGCAGGTCACAAAAGAGCCAAGGACAACATCAAAGGACCTACAGGCCTCTCTTGCTTCAATAAATGTACTGTTCATGACTCCATTATCAGAAAGATACTGGGAAAAAATGGCATCCACTGCTAACCCAGAAGAACATTTAAGGCTTGTCTGAATTTTGCTAAAACACACCTTGATGATCCTCAAACCTTTTGGGAGAATGTTCTGTGGATTGATGAGTCGAAAGTGGAAACCAAACACTGAATTCCACAAAAAGAACATCATACCTACAGTCAAGCATGGTGGTGGAAGTGTGATGGTGTGGGGATGCTTTGCTGCTTAATGGCCTGGGCAACTTGCAGTAATTGAGGGGAAACATGAAATCTGCTGTCTACCAGAAAATCCTAAAGGCGAAACTCAAGCGCATCTGGATTATGCAGCAAGACAATGATCCGAAGCATAGGAGACAGTCCACCTCTGAATTGCTCAAAAAAGGCTAAATTAAAGTTTTGGAGTGGCCTAGTCTTGTAAACTTTTGTTTAAGTATTCACATTAAGAATCAAGCGTATGTAAACTTTTAAACTGGTTCATTTGTGTCAATTCAGTTGTTATCGTGTCTTGTGTCATCTAAATATGGACAATCGACAGCTGTATAACCCAAGTCTAAATTCGAGTAATTTTTTGAGGACTTGAGTCGCTGACTCTGAATACATCCCGATAAAAGTGAGGAACTCTTTATGGCATGTCTTTTCGTCTTTGACTCGTACGCACTCCCATACCTTTTAGACGGTTATTCGTTTGTCTTGGTTACGCTTGCATAATTGTGCGAATATGAATCTCAGGATGGCACAGAGCCAGTGGTGAAGGATGTGCTGCCTGGAGACAGTGTTCACAGCCTGCTCAGCATTCTTGACATCATCACGGTGAGTCTCTCTCTTTCTCTCTCTCTCTTTCTCTCATCTATTCTTTGTCCTTCCTCTAGTGCCAGCACACAAAAGTTAATGCCCTTCTTCCTCTTTGTCATTCTCATCCATTACCGTTTTTGCTCCGTAGGGTTATCCTGCTCCGTATAAGACTGTGTCTGCTCGAGCAGCGGCACGCTCCACCATCCTGCGCCTGCCTGCCTCTGCCTTCGAGTCTGTGTTTGAGAAATATCCGGAAACCCTAGTGAGAGTTATACAGGTACAGGCCCAAATCTCATTGAAACTTAACGCTCTGTTCCATGCGGAACCCTAATGTAGAATTCAGTTCTATTACGTTTGATTTGTATCAATAGAGATTTTGTCACAAAGCAGCTTTACAGAAATCTGGATGTATATTTAGATCCCTAACGAGCAAGCCAGAGGTAAAAGGGGTGGGGAAAAAAAACTCTCTCAGACGACATGAGGAAGAACCTTTAAGAGGAACCAGACTCGAAAGGGAACCCAGTCTGTTCTGACACCAGATAGTGGGATTAGAAGGCATTACTCTTCAACAGTTTTTAATATACTATAAAAGTCTAGAGTCCTGTTTGCATTTCATGAGGTCAATGTAGTGATCCTCGGTCTAAAACACATCCCACGTGTCCCATACATGACGGGTCTTTACCAAGAAATCCGATGCCTATATGTAACAACAGTGTCACGAAATGTCCCTTTCTCCCAAGTGTCACACTTCACAGTGTAATGGGTCACCGAACGAACGGCAACGCTCAGCGAGAGCTGAAAACAACAAAACACGACTAAACAGCGAAAGAGCACCTCCTAAACACGGCGTGTGTAAAATCGTCCGGCGATTACAGCGCGTCAGCGGTCATAGACACACACTAACTCTTACTGTTCCCACAGGGCACCGGTTCTTTTGCGCTAATTGAATGGCTAGTCTTATTTGAATTTGTTTTGGATTATATGTTTGGACAAACGTTTGGAGACACTCGACCGAAATGTTTCTCATGATCTTAAAAACCTTTAGATCTGAAGGTGTATGCTTAAATGTTTGAAATCAGTGTTGTAGACACAAAATAGAATTGTCCCAAAATATTAATTTCTTTCATTAGAAAACTAACATTTTATTTACAAAAAATTATTATTATTATTATTATTATTATTAATTATTAATTATTAATTTTTATTATTATTATTAATTTATTTATTTTTGTTTGTTTGTTTGT
>JANDJT010000081.1:3415255-3423445 GCA_024331685.1 Stegophilus panzeri | reverse complement strand
GGGGGGGGGGGGGGGGGGGGGGGTGTGGCTTTAGTATTATCCCCGAAGGGTGAAAAATAAATAAATAAATAATTTATTGGATTTCCTTAGGTTTTTGTTTGTATGTTTTGTTTGCACTGACATTGTTAATAAAAACTTTGGTGTATTCCCCCCCGCCCCACAGTGTGCACGAGTACAGGTTGTCGAGTTGGCTGGGCCAGCAAGAGGACATACATCGTATTGTCCTGTACCAAACCGACGGCTCTCTCACACCCTGGACCCAGCGCTGCATCCGCCAGGCTGACTGCATCATAATCATCGGACTTGGGGAGCAGGACCCTGCGGTGGGGGAGGTACACATCTTTACAGACAGCATTTGTAATGTCTATGCTGTTCTCCCTGCCCATTTGAGAGGGAAAAAAAAAAAAAAAAAAAAAAAAACAACCCACAAAATGCTTACTGTTTCTTGTAAACTCTCGAAGTGAATACTCTGGAAGTGTTGTTTTTAAAAGATGAAAATGTACTTGCTGTAGATTCTATCAGTTCTGTCTTATTGTCTTAGGCAGCGCTAATCTTTCTATTTGCATAGTTGTAGTTTTCTACAAATGATCAAATCACCATGTGACAAGAAAAGAAAACCTGCTATACTGTTTGAATAGAGATTTAGGCACAGGATAAATACAAATAAATAAATTTATTTATTTATTTATTTTACCACAACTTTATTGGTGAATGATGTCATACTTTTTAATCAATGTAAAGTTACTTAATATTGTGGACCGTCTGTGAGACAAGTTAGTTCCTGTTATCACTTATGTTATAGCAGACTATATACAGTCATTTCTAATGAGCCTCTCCTTTTTCCTCTCTCGTGACGTTCGTGAGACAACAAAACAAAAACAAAAATGCAGCTTGTCATGTTACCGAGAAACCAGAAAGCACGCTAGACCTTCCTGTTGTGGGGAAACTTACTGTGTTTTACAAAGCACTGATAGTGGAGACTCCTTCCATTAAAGTGAAATAAATGATTCTTTACAGAAAACATCACCCCATCAACAATTATAAAAAAAAAAAAAAATAATAATAATTTGTTTAATAATAAGTTTAAAAACGGGGTGAAGGTTAACTGAAGGTGACACGTGACGCCGGCCAGCTGCGTCTTCGCATCACACTCGGGGGGAAGTGCTACCTAACTTATTCCGTATACATGAGCTCACAGACGCGCAGGATCGGTTAGAGTCACTGATTGACAAGGGATAGACCGTACGCCATCCCGCTCACCCAGACAGCACGGTCAGACATTGATTTCCGTGTCATCGGCGGGATTTGAACTTGCGGTCTCCCCATGACAGAACGAAAGCATCCGAGATGTTTTACGTCCCCGATGCACATCTCGCGCCTCTTTCACACCACAGTGGTGTTGATTTGATTAATTCAAATAATTCCAAAAGGTTCAAAAACGCCCTCGTAAAACCCACTTTTGTTTTTAAATCTCGGATACAGTGAAATGAGCGCGTAATTATGGAAGTAGTGGTCCGTAGAGAAAGCGATTTGGAAAAGAAAACAACACAGGCCTGAAGCGTACATCAATATTTAAACACCAACATTAAACCACTTGCAGTAAGAAACTGGATTTTGTGGTCTCTGGACTTAGTTGGTAGGAGCGGTTTTAGAGTACATCCTCCCTTTTTTTTTTTTTTTTTTTTTTTTAAAACATCACAGGGGCCCTAGACTCTAAAAACGGTCTCGGTTGCATGCTTCCTGTGTTTCTAGCTGGAGCGGATGCTGGAAGGAAGTGCAGTGAGGGCTCAGAAACAGCTGGTTTTGCTGCACCGGGAGGACGGGCCTCCACCCACAGGAACTGCTGAGTGGCTCAACATGCGCAGCTGGATCTCCAGACACCTGCATCTCGCCTGCCCCCGTAGGGTCTTCTCTAAGAGGAGCCTGCCCAAACTGGTACCACACAAACCTACTTGTCAAGTTGGGCCATTTAGACAGATTACTAAAGCTTTGTCAGTATTAATAGTATTTTAAAGCATCAACTAAAGCCCTCTTAATCATTCTGTCGTATGTTTAAATAGCACGCCGATTGATGTTTAATCATCTTCTGTGTTTTTGTCCTTAGAGAGAGATGTACCAGCGTGTTTTCCAAAAGCCTGCAGACCGCCACTCCGATTTCTCCCGTCTGGCAAGAGTCCTGACTGGCAACGCCATCGCCTTGGTACTTGGGGGTGGAGGAGCCAGGTACTCAGATTTCAGAGTACAATGGTCCAATGAAAAATTCAGTTGATCCAAATATACACACAAATGTCTTTGCACTCCGTTGTGTATATAGAGTATAATAAAAACCGGTTGGGGGGGTGGAAGAGATCATAATAGACATAAATGCGTTTTAATCTGTATTTTGCACAATCGACTTGTATGATCATACTAAACATGAAACCATGACACTACAACAACCCTGTAATTATCTCCCTCTTTACTCTGAGTAAAGTGTCTGTCTAAAACTTGTTAAACTTGGTCATTATGTATTTAAAGCAGACTCCCAAATGCTTTTGATGTACCTCTCTGATAGCTGTTCTGTTGCCTCGAAGCGTCCCTTCACCATAGCTTCATTTCGACATTTACACTCCTTTTTTTTTTTTTTTTTCTCCAAAGGCTCTCTTCCTTTCTTCCTCTCGCTGTTCTCCTGTACTTCACTGTTCTGACAGTTTCTTTGTCTTCTTTCTTTGCATTATGCAGGAGGTGCTTAAAGGTTTGTTTGCTTTTTCTCTTCCTCTTCTCCCTGTCGAGATCACCTGTTCGTTGGATTTATGCAGTGTAAATGTTATTCCGCTCATGCCCCAGTGTATACAGTCGTGAGCTTGCAGTAGGCGCGTTTTTAATAGATGCACCTACAAAACCCTGATTATCAGAAAACGATGAGCGCGGCTTCATTTAGGCAAGCATGTTTAACATCTCTGGAGGCAAAGATCTGATGTCAAACAATGCATGTTAAGAATCTGCTTATTCTGTTAGGGGCTGCTCTCAGGTGGGTGTCTTACGAGCGCTTCACGAGGCTGGGATCCCTGTAGACCTGGTGGGAGGCACCTCCATCGGTTCCATGATGGGAGCTCTGTACGCCGAGGAGCGCAGCTACAGCAGGATGAGGATCCGAGCCAGGGAGTGGGCTGTGGTCAGTATGAACTTACGTAATGTACAAATAAACACTTGCATCCTACACTACACTGATCTGAATTGGTCCTGGACCAGTTGGCAGTTTAAAACCTCACTTTCTGGTTTTTGTTGGCAAAAACAAAACCGAACAACAAGATTGATTAAGTCAGGTTGTGAAGACTTTGATGGGGTCTCTATTAAGCAAATACGCCTTAATTAAAGGACTGATGAGTTAATGAAGACCATTTATTTACAGATTTTGTTGGCACTCAATCTCAGTAGCTGTAATTGTACAAGGTTCCAGTGTGCTCAATTGTAATTATCAACATTATTTGCTATTTTTATTGGCATACTTTTACTTAATATGCTTGCTACGCGCTACTGATTGATGATCGTTGAGCTCCATATGCTGGCGTGATGTATGAGACAAGGAAAATAAAGGGAAAGATCGCTTTATTACATTGGTATTGGAAGGTCGGGGTATGGTATGGAAGGTCTAGGTATGTTCACAAGAAGGTTTCTTGGAGCGGTATGGAAAACGGATGGATGTATTATTGTTTATGGTTCTGCCTGGTTTTGCGTCTATGAAGGTGTAGATTATATCCATTCAATTCAAGTGATCATTCAAATAAGCTAATAAATATAAAATGATTGTGAGTCAAATGAAAACCTTGAAAGCGTGACATGAAGTGAAATTTAATCGATTAAATTTTTTTTTTCTAGAGGAATCTGGACACTCGTTAAATGCTGGAACACACGAAATGGAGATTATGTAAAAATGATGCACTTTTGTGATTCCTGTTTGCAATAAACAATGCAAAATTTAAAATAAATAAATAAAAAGGTTTTCATTTGACTCACGTTTCATAACGTATTATAATATTTATTCATTAATGGTTGTGATTTTTTTTTTTTTTTTTTTTTTTACAAAACTGTAAAAAAGAAGAAAGAAATACAATAAATTGTGGCCCCTTTTCTAAGCTTCAGTGACCCCACTTGTGTGTGTTTATGCACCATCTCTTTTCTTTACTTTTTACTTGTATTTAAAGGAGATGACATCAGTTTTCAAAAAGATTTTGGATCTAACCTACCCCATCACCTCCATGTTCTCTGGAGCATCCTTTAACTCCAGCATCAATGCTGTCTTCAAAAATAAGCAAATCGAGGTATGCTTACTGCTCACAGATGGTTCTAGAAATATGCTCGGTATTGACCTCGCTAATTCACCTGTTTTATCTTGTTTCGATTCCCCTGCAGGACCTGTGGATCCCTTATTTCAACATCACCACTGACATCACTGCTTCTACCATGAGAGTGCACACTGATGGTTGGTTCGAATCCTGCTAGTTTGTTTTTCTCCCTTGCCACCCACGCTTTTTATCGAGTGACCTAACATGATCCCCCCCAACCCTGTTTTCCAGGCTCTCTGTGGAGATATGTTCGTGCGAGCATGTCTTTGTCTGGCTATCTTCCTCCTCTGTGTGACCCCAAAGATGGACACCTTTTAATGGATGGAGGTTATATCAACAACCTGCCAGGTTTGTCTCTCGCAGTCCTGTATGTTTCAATTCACGATCCGTCTAATGGTTTGATGTGGTATATCGCATCATTTTGGTGTTGGAGATGCTGGGAATTGTGTTCGGGCATGACTGATTTATTTCTTGATCGTGTTAAATGTCCCTGACACCGTTTCATAGTTTAGTCTTTATTTAATTTGAGCACATCTGAAAGATGTCCTCTGCGGCAGTCTGCCCTCGGTGTCGCGTATCGATTTTATTTCTTTTTTTTTTTTCCCCTCCCCTGTGTTTTTAGCGGATGTGGCGCGGTCGATGGGAGCTAAAGTTGTGATCGCCATCGATGTGGGCAGCCAAGACGAAACCAATCTAACCAACTATGGAGACGCCCTATCTGGCTGGTGGCTGCTATGGAAACGGCTCAACCCTCTGGCAGAGAAAGTCAAAGTAAGGGGAATTGCATTTCAGCAAACGTGGACAATAAAATCGAACCGAACTCCTCGGCCACTCGCTTCACTGGGTTTCGCTTTTGTGCGTGTTTAGGTGTTGAACATGGCTGAGATCCAGACTCGCCTAGCATACGTGTGCTGTGTGAGGCAGCTGGAATCCGTCAAGAACAGTGACTATTGCGAATATATCAGACCTCCTATCGACAGATATCGCACTCTGGAGTTCGGCAAGTTTGATGAAATTGCCGTGAGTGACTTTTTGTGCGATTTCCCTCACGTTCTAGTTTTCCTTTCTACCCTTGTCACTTTTTTTTTTATCCTCTCGATTTTAGCCTCTCATCCTCTCTCTAGCTGCATTTTCTTCACCCTTAAGTGTGTAGTTATAATTAGGGATGCATTGATGCCACGTCTTTTAGTACGAGTACATGGTTTTTTTTTTGGTGCTTGTTAATACGGGCGCTGATACTCGAATAAGTACCCTACTTAGCATTAACCAATCAAGGAGAGTGTGTTTTCAAGTGCTTAATCTACTAGGCTTGTTCTTGAAAAGATGGTGAGTTGATTTTAAATGAAGTGGTTACCTTAGATGAAGTAGGGTTGTAGTGGAGAAGAGCGGGTTTTGAAATCCGTCCACTTTGCTATCATTCCGTGCCATTTGTTTATTAATGCGTCACTGCACACATAGGCACATACTACCATGTGGGATCAGATATTGCTGTCTGAGCTTTCTTTTTTTTTTCTTCTTCTTCTTCTTTCCTCTCGTCTTCTTTTCCCCTCATGAGTACGAGTAAACGAGCACAATAGTAGGCTGGTACCCAATAGCAGTGTCTGTATCAATGCATCCCTAGTTATAATGTTAGCCAGCGTAGCAGCATTTCCATGCAGGAAAGCCTGTTCTGTCTGATCTACTGCACGTGTTCCACATTGTATTGACAGGAGGTGGGCTACCAGCACGGGAAGACCGTGTTTGACGTGTGGTGCAGGAGCGGAGTGGTGGAGAAGATGCTGAAGGACAGGCGCCAAGAGGAGTTCCACAACACCCACAGCAACAATGTGAGTAACTGATCATTTCCACACTCTTCAATCCAACACCGAAAGTATTTTTAGGTTACGGTTTGTTTGTTTTGTTTTTTTTTCCTTTTTAATTTTCCACTTTAGCAAGGCATTTTATAACTTCTCCTTCATTTCATAAGAATTCTCGCAGCTGCTCACTGGGTGGTGAAATGTTGCCTTGGAGATAACCCTGGCTACTGAGATCAGGCACGAGACCTCTCATATGCGGTGTTATATGACAGCAGGCACAACTCTATATGAACGATGTCTCATTCTCTTAAATAAAAAAATGAAAGTGACATTTAATGGTCATAAGGTCATGAGTTTAAATCCCAGTATTGCAAATCTGTCACTGTTGGGCCGGTGAACAAGGCCATTAAGCCCTCAACTGCTCAGCTGTTTCTCGTTTCAGTTGTGAGTCACTTTGGATTAACAAAACAAAACAAAAAAAACATGAGTGAAATGTAAAAAAGAAATGTTAAAAATATTCTATTCTTAGTCTGCTCAGTTCTCAGTTCTTGCTCAGTCTGTGGACTCCTTTAGCTTATGTTTTGTGTCAGGTGTGAATTCTAGGTCAATAGAGGTTGGAACATCCATTTGGTCTTTCTTTTAGATGGTGACTTGTCCAAACGCCTCCTTCACTGACCTGGCAGAGATCGTCTCCCGTATCGAGCCAGTCAAACAAGCACTTAAGGATGGTAAGTAGAGAGAGAGAGAGAGAGAGATCGGGAGAATGTTCGAGGACCGTTTTTAAGAATTTTGGCATGTCCCCCCCCCCACAGAGTTAGAAAAAAAATAATAAATTTGCTCTCTGAACGAAGAATGTGATATCGTAAAGTTTGATTATATAAAAGAACGTCGGCCGAATAGCTTGCCTCTGTTCGTTTCTCTCGCTGTCTCTCAGAGGAGTCAGACTATCACACTGATTACGAGGAGGAGCTGGTGGGAAGTGCTCTGTCTGACATGGAGCCCACCAACTACTGCAGCGAGCACACAGAGGAGGAGCTGACCGCTGATACCGTGAGTATCCACAACCAGACCGCCTTATTTTTTTGCACTGGTATAAGTGCGCTGTTGCCTTTAAGGGCTGGGGGTAATACGGCAACGTATAGTACTTAAAATAGACTGTCTGAACATATTTCCCTGTTCAAGGAATTCTAACTTTTTTTTTTTTAATTTTATTATTATTATTATTATTATTATTATTATTATTATTATTAATTTTTTTTGTAGAATCCAAAACAATCGTACTCGCCAGAAACGACCGTACTCGGATTCAGTCCGCAGCAAACGTGCCCAGTGTGTCTAGTCTAGTTCCTCCCAAAAGTGAAAAAGGGTTAAAAACACTTTTTTTTAAAGATTGAAGTCTGATTCCACTGAGGCACACCAACGCATTAATTTTCTAAAAGCAATTTCATTTCATTTAAGATATAATAAATAAAATGTCAAATAAATAAATATGACCATGAAAACTGTCTCATCTTTATACCCGCCTTCATTCGTAGCCTACTATGAATAGGTTTCATATACAAGTATACTAGTGACATTTAGTTACTTTTTTTTTTTTTTTCCTTTTCTTTTTTATTTATTTTATTATTTATTTATTTATTTATTTATTTTCCCAGGATGAAGAGCTGGAAAGAGTTCACTCAGAAGACATGAGTGGAGCATGTTCTTCTGAGTCACAGCATACAACAAGCCCTAATAACACTCCAACTGTAAGAGCCAGAAAGGTGCGAGAAGAGTGACCGTGTCAGCCATGACCTGTGACGTTTGTCCGTCCAGTGCCGGGTTGGCTTAGGACGAACACTTACATTCCAAAAAAAAAAATTTAAAAAAAAATGCAGCATTCCTCAAGACTTTCAAGAATGTGTTGCCGCTTCTTATCTACAGTAGAATTAATGAATAATAGGGACATTTGGTTAAAAATGCACTGGCAGTCAGATGGGCACGGGCAGATTTTCTGCACCTCGTGCCGTGTCTGTGCGGTAAGTAACGTCTAGCGGGAGATTTGTGTAACCAACACTCTTACCCTATCA
>JANDJT010000081.1:3405255-3412755 GCA_024331685.1 Stegophilus panzeri | reverse complement strand
ACATTAACTGGCTAAGAGTATGTAAACACCTGAAAATCAGACCCATATGTAGGCCTTCCTCGAACTCTCTGAAATACACGAAGTCCATGAAGACATGGTTTGCAAAGGTTGACGTGAAAGAACTCGAGTGGCCTGCACAGAGCCGGGACTGAACATCCTTGGGATGAACTGGAACACCGACTGCGCCCCAGGCCTCCTCACCCAACATGAGTGCCTGACCTCTAATTCTCTTGTGGCTGAATGAGCACAAATCCCCGCAGCCACGCTCCAAAATCTAGTGGAAAGCCTTCCCAGAAGAGTGGAGGTTATTATAATAGCAAAGAGGGGAGTAAATCTGGAATGGGATGTTCAACAAGCACATAAGTGGCCATAATAGTCATGCGTCCACAAACCTTTGCCATATAGTTTATTTCTAGTAGCAAACAGCTATTAATCTGACTAAACTGCTTCTAGTAGGAATGTCTTTGTCTCTGCCCAGGCTTTACTGTATGTGATTAGCATTACAAAACTTTGTGGGTGTCGTAAAGCGGTAGCAAGGGGGGTTGCAGGAAAACCACCGAGTGACATGGCATTGAAAAATCTCTCCCATTTGCATCAACCTGTACAAGCTCGCATCAAACTTGCATCAACCTCTTAGTCTCTACAAGGCTGTTTTTTCAGCGCTGGTGTACCTGAAGAACAAGTATAGAACCAGACTCATGGTTGAAGACAGTTTGATAGCCCTACTCAGCCACGACTGGACCACCTCGCATTCTCTATCCAAGCCCAACCATCCCACTGAGTGAGTAGAATGAGTAATAGAATTAGTAGAATTAGTAATTATTTGTTAGCCTAACGTCTTAGTGGTTAGCATGTTTGCCTCACACTTCCAGGGTTAGGGGTTCGACTCCTGCCTCCGCCCTGCGTGTTCGGAGTTTGCATGTTCTCCCCGTGCTTCCGGGGTTTTCTCTGGGTACTCTGGTTTCCTCCCCCAGTCCAAAGACATGCGTTGTAGGCTACTTGGTATTTCCAAAATTGTCTGTAGTGTGAGATTGTGTGTGCGATTGTGCCCTGTGATGGGTTGGCACCCCGTCCAGGGTGTCCCCTGCCTCGTGCGCCAAGTCCCCTGGGATAGGCTCCAGGCTCTGCGTGACCCTGTGTAGGATAAATGGTACAGAAAATGGATGGAGGTTAGCTTAATATAATACTGCAGTGAACTTATTCCTCTTAAAATCACCATTTTATTATCACTTCAGAGCCTTCAGTCTGTTTACACTTTAGATTTCACTGCTCGGTGTTCAATCTTGTACTGTACACCCCATCATGTTGGTAAGCATGCAGTGCCTTCTAATTCCAGCCTCCTTTAACTACACCGTGAGTGAACGAAAACGAGTTTAAATATTGATTGAAGCTCAACTTCATGTATCAAATTCGAGTTACTTTCAATTGGCTTCCCCCTAAAGGCCGCTTTCTTCTGCCGAGGCAAGAATGCTGTCTGTCTGAGAGAGTGTCTGCTAAGTGTAGCTCTCCGATGACTTCTTCTTCTTGTCTCTCAGCACTCCTGATGTCCTGATTTGGAAATTCTGAAATATGGCACATTTGGATTCGGTGCTGGAAGCGTAGGGATCCGTGAGAGAGAGAAACTGATAAAGTGCATCGTTATTTTCCCATTTCCAGTTCAAATAGCAGGCGTGTGATAAATGGCCACTTTGAAGAGCAGGGAGTGGTGGGTACGAGGTTTAAAAGCACCATCAGGGCCAAAGGAGGACTTTGTAATAATATAGTGTGGGAAATAAGTATTGAACGCGTCAACATTTTATTTCAGTAAATATATTTCCAATGAGGCGATTCACATGAAATTTTCACCAGACTTTGGTATTAACTCAAGAAATTCACACACATAAAGAATTCACAACGTTAAAGTCCATAAAGGAAGTTATGTGTAATAACATGGAATGACACGGGGGGGGGGAAAGTACTGAACACACTAAGAAAAAGCAGTTCTCCAAGGCAAGGAAAGGCAAGGAACCAGCTGAAATCAGTAAGTAATTAAAAAGTAATTATACCTCCTATCTGTGCAGATTAATATCAGCTGGGTTTAGTAAATTCATGGTCCATAAAAAGGCTTTTCGTTACCAGGGTGTCACACAAGAAACAGCTCATGATGGGTGAAAGCAAAGAGCACTTGCAAATGAGACGTGGGTGGACCTTCCAGCAGGACAACGCTCCAAAGCATTCAGCAAAGGAAACTCTCAGTTGGTTTCAGAGAGAGGAAAAAAAATCAAGGTATTAGAATGGCCCAGTCAATTACCTTACTCGAATCGAATCGAACAAGATTTAAAGACAATATGTTTAGAAGAACGGGCCAAAATCGCACCTGAATACTGTGGCCGATAAATTTCTTCATACAGGAAGTGTCTTGAAGCTGTCATTACGAACAAAGGCTTCTCCACTAAGTATTAAATACGTTTCAGTTAGTGTGTTCAATACTTTTTTTCCCGTGTCATTCGACTTTATTATACACAGCTTCATTTATAGACTTTAATGTTGTGAATTTCCAAATTTATTGAGTTAACACTGATGTCTGGTGAAAAATTTCATGTGAATAACCTCATTGGAAATATATTTACTGGAAAAAAAGTTGACGCGTCCCCAATACTTATTTCCCACACTGTATGTTAATGCGAAAATGTGCTGGTGAGAGAAAAGACACAAGAGAAAGCATTACTGTGGTGCCATGTTACGCATTTCTACTTCCTCCCTGATGGAAGTCGTTCACACTGAAGACACGAGCGGTCGGGTTAAACGTTCGTGACTGCAAGAACAGTGTGTCCGAACTAACCGATCTAATCCTTAATGTAATCAAATTTCTTTTAGTCCACACTAGGTGGAGATGTTGGGCATCCTGTTAGCTTGTCAGTCATGTTTTTTTTTTTTTGTTGTTTTTTTTTGTGCAGGACAGTCCGAGTGCTGTGAATTCACAGACGGAATTATCAGTTGTCTCTGGGGGAAGTGTATATGATTTTAGCATTATCAGTCAAATATTTGAGAGTTGATCTTGTCTCCAAACCTGGGTATCATGATGAACGAATGATTTTATCGTGTGAAAATTGGGTCAGACAGAAAGGTCTGTGTGTGTGTGTGTGTGTGTGTGTTTGTAAAGCTACTGGTGAATTATGGGTGGCAGTCATTTTGCTGTGATCAGTCTTCTGATTCACTGTGTGTTCCCAGGAGCAGCTCTAGCTTTTGTTGAGAAGAGGTTAAATAACACTGGACTGCACAAACAGATCTCGTTCTTGAAGAGGCACTGATTTGAAAGTGCCATGTTGTTGCTGTTTGGTGGGTCTTTCAGCGAGCTAGCATGCAAGTTCACACCCACACAGTGCTGTGCATTTGCTCTTGTTGTGAGTACAGTATTCCCAAAACAGGTAAGTGGGTCATTGCTTAGCTGGAGACTTATTCCATTTCTCTGTTTCTGACATTTCTAGGGGTGTAACACAACAACACTATCTGTATCTGTTAATGCTCCAAATATCCGTATTCATATCTGTATTTGGAGTTATACCCAAAGTGGCCATGGCTTAGCCACTTTAAAAATATATATATGTGTGTATATATATATATATATATATATATATTAAATATGTACCTGGAATCACTAATAATTGTGCACATTGTACTGTTTTTATTTTTCATGTCATTTTTGTTTGAACCATTTTCAAATTCATTTCCCTGGTTCTATTTGTATAACTAGTACCTTATTTTTAAACCACCGCAACCCTGACCAGGCAGTTACTAAGGATCAGTGAGTAAATGAATGAACAGGTATTTTTATTTGTCCCACAAGCTTCATAACAGATCTCTACCTTGAGCCAGCATGACACGCATGAAACGCTCCTATTTGTGCGGCTTTTCCTGGGATCTAGTCTACACACTGCTAACAGCGTTACATACACGCCAAATGTGCATGTATAATCGTGTAGCAATATCAAAGTGTGAAAATATGACTGCCTCTGTAGTGCCGTAGAAGTACCGTATAAGCAGTCTGTGTAAAATGTGATATTTAAAAGCAATGCATCTGTTTTATTATCCAAACACGACCGGCTATTATTTGGAACGGCTTTTAAATGAAGCACTTTAGCGTAGGGAGACAAATACATTATAACCTGTTGCTTTTCTTAATGCGACTATGAGATGGCTAAATGACTAAAAGACTATGATTTAAGTGCACATAGAGCTAGGAAAGAAGGGAAATGGGATGCTGTGTGGAAAAACAAGTTGTTCTTACAGGTTATCATGATCTTTATCTGTATTCGGATTTCAACCAGAAGTGGGCGTGGCCTAAGCCAGAAACATTTCAACAAGCCTTGCTTAATCACCCTGACAGTTCCTCAACCTCAGATACATCACTCGAGTTCGTAACTGGTTTCAACTAGAGATGTGAACAGGACCGGGTTTCGATCCTGCCCAGACCGTTATTATTTTTATTTGCAACTGTCTGCGTTATTTTCTAAGGAATTTAGTCGGTTCTGTTTCCCAAAATATACTACCGTGACCCTGACCAGACAGCTATTAAGGATGCTGTAAACGCATCACGCACTGCTGTACATTAATTTGTCACGCAAGCATCGTATCAGTCTTTCTTTGTCCCGTGAGCTTTCTATCTGACCCCTTACTTGCACTCACATAAAAGTAAAACCCTTATGTGGTCTTCTGCTGTTGTAGCCCATTCATTTACATTTAGCAGACACTTTTTTTTTTTTTTTTTTTTTAATCCAAAATTCACCTCAAGGTTCAATTTTAAAGAGTGCTTATTCGAGTTACTATATACTTCCTGTCAGCTCAAACACAATCTGGTCATTCTCCTCTGATCCCTATCATCGACCCTGCGCTCACTGGATGTTTTTTTGTTTTTCGCACCATTCTGTGTAATCTTTAGAGACTGAGGCATGTGAAAATCTCAGGAGATCAACAGTTTCTGAAATACTCAAACCAGCCCATCTGACACCAACAACCATACCATGACCCTTTCTTCATTCTGATGTTTGATGTGAACATTAACTGAAGCTCTTGATCGGTATCTGCTGCCACCTGATTGGCTGATTGGACAACTGCATACATCGGCAGGCGTACAGGTGTTCCTTTTAAAGTGGACGGTGAGTGTATGTTACATATATATACATACACACATCACAGAAACCATCGCTTTAGCTGGTTTACCTCTTCAGTGCTGTAACAGAGCTTTGTTTTTAGCTATTCCTTAAAATAGAAACAAGTGCGAGATACTTGAGTCAAGCCTGATTTCAGCTTCCATTCTGCTTCAATTCGACATGCTCTTCTGGAGGCAGGAATTTTTCCAGAAAAATGTCACATCTAATTCATAAACAGAAACCCCAAGCGCACAGATAAGACCTTTTTATGAAGAGCAAATGTGCCAGACTGAGATAATAACAAAAGAAACAAAGCATTGTAGTTTATGTAGCTGCAGATAATCCGACTTGGCATGCAGTTCACCTGTTGAAGCCAATCTCCAGCAGAAAGGAGAGGACTTTGCAGATACACAAAACCGTTTAAATGATTTATTACTCGTTTCCTTATGAATCCGATCAGAACGTTCTCGATTAGTGGCTGGTTTATAGTTGTCTGGTACCACAGTGCTGTTGAATTCTGATTGGTCAGAAGGTGTGGAGTAATTTTCTATAACAGTCACTCAAACTTTCCAGCTGCAAGGCTTATTTTAATGTTATCATTTCTATAGTATCGACGTGCATGTGGACGCTGTACATGAACGGATTTTTTTTAAAAAGCTGTGTTTAATGGATATGGTTTAGTTTTCTGTCAGGACACATTTAACATTTACGGAAGGACTCTCCAGTGTCAGCGCTGTTCAGAGGTGAAGCTGTTCCTTTAAGTTTTCTGCCATGAACAGAGTTGCATTTGTGTTTCTTCCTTATACAAGCGAAATTCTTCTTGTCTTTATAAACTTCAAGAAATAGTAAGGACTGACTATTTATAGCTGCTATAACCTAAGTGATAACAGGAACTGCTGTCACTTGTTTCGTTGACGTTCCTCAACACAACACAGCGCTATAAACGGATTAAAAGTACATGTTGTTCTTTAAATGAAGGAAAATACGTAACCATAGTCAGATTTCTGTAGTATAAGAGGAATTAAACACTTTGGCGTGCACTCTTAGTGGAAATGAATCGAATTCGGTGTGGTATCAGGCATCTGCTTCACATCACACCTCCATGTCAGTGATTATTTTCCTATAATGACACACCCCCAAGTGTTTTATTCCTTACATATCCAGCTCTGTCGTGTGTTAATGACTTTTCACACTGACTTTACGAACACATTGTTCATAATTACTCTTGGCATTCATTTTGATAAGATGGGATATGTGCAGTCGGTGCTCTGTTATTAATTATCAGGTCAGTCTGTGTGTGTGTGTGTGTGTGTATGTGTGTGTGTGAGAGAATGAGAGAGAGAGAGAAAGAGAGAGAGAGAGAGAGCGCTCACAGGCTCTGTAATGTGGTATGGAGTGTCTGTTTTCCAACTAGAAACGGGTTAAATTAAAGAGCATGTCACGGAGTGTGTAATGAGTAGCGCTATTTGATGGTACCAAATAATGAGCAAAATAAATGAACTATGGTGAATGTTGGTTAGAAAGAGAAACCTTTTTAGAGGGCAAGGTCAGTGCTGCAGTTATTTCTTCAGCGTAGCTATAATATTTATAAGTAAAGTAGGAAGGAGGTTTCTGATGACTGGAACGCCTCACTGTTTCTTTAACGGTGATCCTGAGTGGTGACGCAACGTTTAAGGAGCTGGGTTAATGATCAGAAGGTTGGGGGTTCAAGCCCCAGTACTGTCAAGCTGCTTCTGTTGGGCCCTTGAGCAAGGGTCTTAAATCCTGTCTTCACCAGGGGTGCTGTATCATAACTAACCCTGTAATCTGACTCCAGCTTCCTAACAAGCTGTAACGTATATGTGACAGACAAAGGCGGCTTCTTTTATGTGGTTATATTCTGTCTCCATGCGAGTAGATTAAGTAGATCGACTGACTACTTAATCAGATAGCACAGGCTTAGGAAACGAAATGAACAGGCTAATCTCTACAGTTAGATCAACATTAGGATAGAGCAGGCTTGTGACACGGGCAACCTCTGCAGTTTGCCATAAATTTGGCACATGGGCTTTATTTGTATAACCGTGATGCTGCGTGGCAGGATGGAACACAACAGAACAGTTTTTTTTTTTTTACTGAGCATATTTTCATTCTCGGGCTCTTGTCTCTAGGAGAGATGTAAATGAGAGCCTGAGAAAGAGATGAATGAAAGGTTGAGAAGGACTGCGCGAGAGAGCAGGAACTGTAATGAAGGATGAACGTGGGACTGGAAGAGCGAGTGTACGGAACAAACACAAAGGCAGTGACTCAGCATTATGTGTCTTTCTCAGTATGCCTCCAGAAACCAAATACTTTCCATAATCTTTTTGACACAGGTGGGATTTGGGTTTTT
>JANDJT010000081.1:3381188-3397637 GCA_024331685.1 Stegophilus panzeri | reverse complement strand
TTTACATTGTAGCAAAGTGTCATTTCTTCAGTGTTGTCACATGAAAAGATATAATCAAATATTTACAAAAATGTGAATGTGTACTCACTTTTGTGAGATACTGTACATCTGCCACAATAAAATTTATAATATTTAAACCTAGTATGCTAGGTGAAAACAAATTCGTAAAGCCACGAGTGTCTACTTTTATATTAGCCATTAACCACTACTGTGCATTGAGACATCACAAATCAATTCAATGCTGAACACGGGCACCCGTAAAACAGTAGGAAATTCCTTTTTCTTTTTTCTTTTTTTTTTCATTGATCTGGTAAATTAAGCAGTATGTGTAACACGATTCTGAATACGAGGAACTTTCCCAGTATAAATATTCAGCCACCAATTCGGAATATGGCCCTGTGTTTGTCAGGTTCGAAATGTTAATGACTTAAACAACGTTGTTTATTAATACTACAATATGTTAATGTTTATTTTTAATAATCACCTAGGAACAGGTAAATGATTTCGCTTCATAAATTAAAAACAAAAATTGTTACATTTTATCCCTAGTTGTTGTTGTTTTTTGTTTTTGTTTTTTTTAACAGCTAACTCGCATTGTGGGGAGAAATGAAACATGTTTATAGATTAATACAGTAATATGTTTATGCTGCAATCAGATGTATAAAAGTGGCCATCCTTTGTCTTGTCTACCTGCTGTAGTGATTATAGAATGGCTTATTTGACCTGTCTTCATATGAATGTGGATCAAATCGACAGTCGTTAAGTCTTTTTTTTTTTTTTTTTTTTTTTTTTTTAGCCTGTGACTATCTCTGATCGTGGCAGCTTGGCTATAATGCTAATTATCTCATTAGTGTGGATGGTCACAGTCCGGTAAACCTGGTGTGCAGTGACTCATGCACTGCCTGCCTCTCCACTCACTCATCTTCTCTCCAGTCTGAATGGAATAGTGGCAGCCCATCTCGCTGAACACAGCTCAATAATTCATCTGTCATCATTTTGGGAAAGCATCCAGACTTTCATAAAGTCACAACGTTCTCGTGGGGCTGCGTTGTGACTCTGTCAGCCGTGCCTGCGAAGTCACTTTTATAGAGATGAGCCTCATCTCGTCTGGCTGGAGACTGGGTTAGTAAAAGGATGAGGGCAGTGAATACAAACATGCACTTAAGGTCAAATTGAAATCAAGAAGGTCTGGTTTTGTATTCCTGACAAAATATTAAAAGGTCTTCTATGAGAACTGAGAGTCAGATGCACTGTGGATTGCAACAGAATAATGATGAGAGCTGGAAATGTGGGATTTGCATAACTTTATGTTCAAATGGTTTACACACACGCTTAAGGAAGAAACCCGTTCAGTCTAGAAGCCTAAGTGGATTTTTGGGTTGTCCTTCTGAGGGAATCCTTAAATTGAAAATTTGATGTAGAACCCCTTTAAGCAAAGAGCCCTTCAGGAAACCTTTTTTTTTTATTATTATTTTCTTTCTCTCCCCCCCTCATCGTGAACCTTTGCATGCCCATTGAGGGTTTGTGTGTGTTATGTGAATGTGCTTTGTTTATTAGTGACTGCTGAGTGGGTTAATACTTAGTGGACTGTAATTTCTTATTTGATAGTGTGTCTGCATCATAATTAAGCTTGGGATAAAAACGATGTTTTTAAAGTGTGTGGACTGGGCTTAAGAGTGTACTATGTCTCAGAAACAAAGATGGGCCATCGAACCAGCATTGATTTGTATTTGCGTCATTTTTGGCCCAGATTCTAAATGGCGTATACAAATTAAAATGATGGTAAGTAAAAAAAATACTGGTAGACACTGTGGCTGAATTCTATGAAAGCCTTTTTCTGCCACGGAGAGAAAAAAAATTGCGACTTTTATTTCTCACAATTCTGACTTTATTTAACCACAATTGCGAGTTTAAATCTCGCAATTCTGACTTTTTTTCCTCGCAATTTTGAGATAACATCTGACGTTTAAAAAAATTTAAACTGAGATTTTTTTTTCTCACAATTGCAAGTTCATATCGCACAATTATGACTTTTTTTTTTTTTTTTTTTCTCTCGCAATTTAGACATCCACTTGACATTTACAAAATGCATCAATCATACTCTATAAATAGGCTATATAAGAAGCTAGTCATGGAAAGGAAAACCAGACGCTAGTCTGCGCTCATTACCTGAAGTTAGTCACGTTTCTAGTACTGCATCAAGTGGATGTCTAAACTGTGCGAAAAGAAAGAACTGTGAGAAATAAAGTCAAAATTGTGCGATATGAACTCGCAATTATGAGAACAAATGTCAGAATTGCGAGATGTTAACTCATGATTGAGGGAAATAAATTCAGGGTTGTGAGTTATAAAGCCGCAATTGTGAGAAATAAAGTCACAATTCTGTGTTATAAAGTCACAGTTACCTTTTTTTTTTTTTTTTTTTTTTTTTTTCTTTTTTTTCTTTTCTTCTGTGGCAGGAACGGGCTTCCATAGATTTCTTTCTAGCCCAGAGTGTAGATTCACACAGCCTGTTGTTGACCGCTGTATCAAATGATTACACAAAGTGAAACGGACCCTAGATTTTGTTGTGCATTGGGGCTAATTTGTTAAAGCTGGCTTTACTAACATATAACAAGTCATCAGCAGTGATGAAATATAGTTGTAGGTGAAATAAACATGAATGCTGGGTGAAGTAAGATTGAACTCTTTACTTGATCATTAAATTAGTAAAAAAAAAAAAATGCCTTTGGAGGACAAACTAGAATAAACAGACGATGCATATATTGTCCAGTCAAAGTACAATTTCAATGGAAGGAAAAGTGACAGAACCATACTTTTGTATGGTTTGAATGAAAGAGCAAGCACAGATTTTCTGTTTCTGTCTTTTCGGACTGTCGCCAATCTCTTTTCCAGTGAGTTGGTTTCCTATGTGTATGTGGAATATGTTTATGCTTGTATTACTGATAAGCCCTCCAATTCAATATCGTGACCAGCCAGTTCCCCAATCCAGTTTGAGGATTTACAATTCTACACTTCTCTCTGCACCCCACGTCTGGAATGTACCTTTCTCTTCCTATCATCTGTGCCTTTCTATTTCTCCTGTCCTTTCCGTATCCGCCCTTCCCAGCTGTTGGCTCATGTTTCCCCCTCACAGTAATCAGGCCATGCAGCTGCAGCCAACAGCTGAGCAGCGCAGGGTGAATGAGTGGAAAGCAATAAGCAGCACCTGCAATACATCACTCCCCAAGCTGACATCATCAGCATGAGATATGAGCAGCACAAGCTTTACTCTCATACAGCAGTGTATCGCTGATCCGTGCTGCTAGTGCTGCTTATGCAGGGAGAGACAAGGTGAGGGAAGGTGGCCATATGCATGGGCATCACGTACAGGACCAGGACTTCCTCTCTCGTCTAGGCTTATTGAATAGGCCAGCGTGTAATGGCTATACTGATAGCCCTGCTGGGGCCTTGCAAGTAATGAGATTGGTGGAGACTTTAGGAGTCCAAATCAATTGATGTGATCAGAAAATGTAGCAGGACTGTATAACGTCATCGTGCAGGCTTGATGGAAATTTGAGGTTTAGGGTATATTGGGTACACTTGATGTATTAATATTACATCAATTACATATTGGTTTTCTTGCTCTTCAATTCAATCAGTCATTAAGGTGGACAGATGAACACAGGTGCTTCCAGGTTTATGGGTGCTTCCACAATTGGGGTGAAGAGCCTTCTTTCTTTTTTCCTTATGTTCAATGGTATTGTAATATTGACTGACGGAGTCACGTTCATGGTATGACCTTTTTAACTAAATTATACACTATACTGTATGGTCAAAACATTGTGGACACCTGACCATAGCAATGATATGTGCTTTTTGAACATCCCATTCCAGATTTAGTCCCTCTTTGCTGTTATAATAACCTCCAGTCTTCTGGGAAGGCTTTCCACTAGATTTTGGAGCATGGTTGTAGGGATTTGCTCTTTCAGCCATAAGAGCGTCAAATACTGGTTTTAGGTGAGGAAGCCGGGGTGCAGTTGGCCAATTCATCCCAAAGGTGTTCAGTGGGGTTGAGATCAGGGCTCTGTGCAGGCCACTCAAGTTCTTCCACTCCAGTCTTGACAAATCATGTCTTCATTGGGCTTGCTTTGTGCACAAGGGCATTGGCTTGCTGGAACAGGTTTGGGAACTTTAGTTCCAGTGAAGGGAAATTCTAATGCTAGAGAATACCAAGGCATTATATGCAATTGTTTTGCTTCCAACATTTTGCGGAAGAACCACATATGGGTGTTATGATCAAGCGTCAATATAGTGGTCATATAGTGTAGATTAAAAGTAAATTATTCATTAAAAAAGAATAATAATTTTAAGTAAACATGGAATCACCCTTGTGGTTTTATTTAGAACAATATAGGCAGACAAACAAAAGAACTAGACAATGCTCAGTACAAGACCGAGGATAATGGTCAGGTGATCGACAAACAGGCATGAACTAGACAAGGCAAAAGGGGTAAATGATGAGCAGGCTATGGACAAAACAAGAAGACAAAACTGGCAGAGAACTAAGGCATGGAATCAGCTCAGATGCAATGCTGGAGCCAGGCTTCACCAAGACACAATGAGAATCCAGGTTATTTATGGAAGTGATGGTGACTGCAATCAAGTGAGTTCCATTAGTAAGCTGGTGATTATGAACAGGGATAGGTGCTTGACTGGTGATCATGTGACGATGTTGCAGTCTGGGAATCATGGGAATTGCACTGCAACTTCGGGAGTCGCAGCCGGCATCATAGATACATCTGGGATTCACCATCATGTTGTGCTTCTCTTTCTCATTATCTCTTTCAAATATGTCTTTCTTTTGTCTTTCCATCCTCTCTCTCTTGACTCTTTACACTTAATGTAGTCAAACATAGTTAATTGTAGTAGCCTACAGTTATTTCAGATCATGTTACCGTCATATTGGATATCTCATTTCCTGGTAGATCCCTGTCACGATCCCCTTGGAGCTTTAACTCATTACTTCTTACTCACCCCGATTTCATTAAAAGCATTGACGGCCACATCGATCTTTTCATTTTCACCAATGTTAATCCATACATGTCAGCGTCAACAATTCTCTGACAGTCTGCGGATTACTTGGGCTAGGGATCTTAACATGGAGTAGAGATAGACACTTGGCAGTCGGTTTTGAAACGTGTTCATACGTCATCTGTTTGTGCTCGCCATGGGGGTTTACAGTGTAAAGTAGTCCGCAGAGTTCACTGGTCTAAAAGTAAATTAGCTCACATGTTCCCTGATGTTGATCCGAGCTGTGATGTCATCTACAACCAGCTAATCTAACTCACATGTTCTGGACTTGTCCCGCTCGGTCTCTTTTCTGGGAGTCTATTTTTGACTCTCAGCTACCACGTGTGTTGACATTTAGCCTTCTCCGCTAGTTGGCTTGTTTGGAGTCCTACCTCCTGATTACTCCTTGCCGTCTTATTTCGTTGAGCTGGTAGCTTTTCTCACACTGCTAGCGAGACGTTGTATTTTGAAGAGCCTGGAAGAGCCCCCACTCCCCCTCCATACTCAGTGGATAAAAAACGCCCTGTCTTTTTTGTTAAATTGGAAAAAAAAAAATTCAACACTGCCTTCGTGTTTCCACGGTTAAATTTTCAAGAATTTGGTTACCCTTTTTGGAGCATGTTTAATCTCTACGCCTGGATGCAGTCTCCATTGATTGATTGACCGACCGTGTGCACTGCACTATTACTCTGTACTACTCTGTCCTGGTTGAGCACTAGCATTGCCATGTTAGTAGCACACAGTATTTACTTTGAGCACGACTATACCTTCCTATATCCCCCCCTCCCCTCCTTCTTTCCTTTTTTTTTCTTCTCTTTTTTTTGTTTTGTTTGTTCCATAGTGCTCTTTGGGTCACTTCCCTTAACTTCTTGGGGAATGCCATTTAACGATTAAAGTGTCGTCATTAAAGGCAGTATTGCATTCATTTTAATTCATTTGAATGAATATAGTACATTTTAGTGAATATTACTATACAGTATTAAAGGACATATCGGGACATATAGGTATATTCCATCGTTCTTGTCATTTTGCATACTTCCAAAATGTGGGAGTGAATGTACAAACATGTGAAAAGGTTAACCAGGAGATCATCTGCTTCTGCAGTGACTGTCGTGCCTCCCATCATACTGTGGTTGACAGAGGTGTGTACTTGAAGTGATGTATACTGTAGCCATTACCCACAGAATTGCTATATTAATGTTGCTGCCATTTCAATCGTGTGTGTGTGCGAGGAGGGGGCTGTGTTTGGATTTGTCTCGGACAGACCGATGAAGCCGAGTAGATGTGAGATTGCCCTTTGTAGCAGAAGCTGTTGAAACAAGCAGCAGACAAACTGTTGTACTGCATCCTGATCTAATCTCTCATACCGCTAAAGGGCACTCAGAGATGATGTAGAGTGAGGTGATGGGGACTCTGACCTACACTGGCCTGGCCTCACTGTGACCTTTAACATAGTCACATAAACTGTCTGCTAATGATCTTTTCATTGCCGCTACATTTTGTAAATATTATGTTATATTCATAGCACATGATTGTTTTACTGTTCTACCCAAAACGTATACATTTTCATTGGTTAAAGGTGCAATAGTCGATTTTTTTTTTTTTTTTTTTTTTTTTTTTTTTTTTTTTTTTTTTTAAATAACCTGGAAGATATGTAGAATGTGATTAAACAAATGGCTTAAGCCATGGCCTTAGCAAAAGTGTATTAAGTCTCTGTGAAAACCTGTTTGGAAAACTGACCTCGGGTCTGGAATACTTGTTTGTATTTGGATGCATCTTCCGTCAGTCACTTTATAGACACTCTGTGGGCCGCCTAAGATTATGGAGGCGGAGCTTCGTGAACATGGGTGAGAATCATTCAAATGTCGAACCCACCAAACTGTTAGAGACCTAATCTGGGGTGGAGTGGTGTTTGGTGTTTGGTGTTTGGGGTTTGGGGGGGGGGGGGACTAATCTAACCTAATGCACCTTTAAGGAATACTTGACGTTTCTTTTCAACCTTATCTTTCTCCACTGCATCTGTAGTGTACTGCACACCTAAGTGCACCTATTGCACCTAAAAAAAGGGAAAATACATTAACTCAGTACTCAATTTGAATGCAGGAATAGGGGCAGATGTTAAACTTGGTTGGTAAATCTTTCAAATATGCAACTGTATAATGCAAATTTACAACAACAATCATTACACTCTAGCATTTAAGGTACGTTCACACGGACAGTGATTTTATCGCTGCAAGTCGCCAGTTGCTGTACTATGAAATAGTAGGCGTTCCTACTACTGGTTGCCATAGTAACATTTATCAGTGGTTAGCACAACTAGCATTCGACGTTTGACAACAAATCAGTTTTCCTGACGTTAAAATTAAGCATTCTGGAGGGAGAGTGTTTGTACACAGTGCAATCCCTGGTGTTGAATTAACACCCAGAGTGTTCATTTGTGTCCAATGGACTTATATAAACACTGTAGGGTGTAAATTCAACACTCTGGGTGTTAAATCAACACTGAGGATTTTGCTGTGTACATAAAATTCACCAGTGTGTGTATATGCATCATATCCTACGAGATGAAGGAGAAGCAGCGTGTGCTCTTTGACATTGCAGCCATCAAACTGCGGCAAGAGCAGAAGCGCCAGACTGTCTGGGTCTAAGTGACGATTAAGACCCTCAGGCAGCATGGAGGATCACGGATCATGTGCGATCTACTGTCTTCGCTCCCATTGGTAATCGCTGCATCAAGTCGCTCCAAATTTGCATTTGTTGTGTCGCTGGATACGCCCATATCTAGTCGCCATCAGTCGCTGTCACTTATGATTCTGATTCTTCTGTTTTTGTGTATATCTAATACTAAATAGTTTTAGATCATCAAACGAAAAACTAAAGTGAAAAACTAATTGGAGGGTTTTCGAGCATGAACTGCCCGTTCAAGGTCCTGCCACAGCATCTCAGTTGGTTCAAGTCAGGACTTTTACTAGGCCACTCTATAATTTAAATTTCTCTTTTTTTTGAGCCATTCAGAGGTGGTTTTGCTCCTGTGCTTTGGATCATTGTCTTGCTGAATAATCCAGTTGTGCTTGAGTTTAAACTTACGGACTGAAGACGGGACATTCTCCTTTAGGATTTTCTGGTAGAGAGCAGAATTCATGTTTCCCTCAATTACTGCAAGTTGCCCAGGCCCTGAAGCAGCAAAGCATCCCCACACCATCACACATCCACCACCATGCTTGACTGTAGGTATGATGTTCTTTTTGTGGAATTCAGTGTTTGGTTTCCACTTTCGACTCATCAATCCACAGAACATTCTCCCAAAAGGTTTGAGGATCATCAAGGTGTGTTTTCGCAAAATTCAGATGAGCCTTAATGCTCTTCTGGGTTAGCAGTGGTTTTCACCTCGCCACTGTGGAATCATAAACAGTGACCTTTTATTGATGCAAGAGAGGCCTGTAGGTCCTTTGATGTTGTCCTTGGCTCTTTTGTGACGAGGGCTTTAGCACAAAAAGGCAGATGGAATGATAATTCTCAGTGACAAAACTAAAAATAAAACTGTTTCCATTTTCTCCAATTTCACCAGCACTTTAACGTATCGCCCATTTATGTCATAAAAACTTTGTTCTTAGGAGTTTTTTTTATGGTTTGTTTGTTTTTTGTTTTTAATTAACTTGAAAGATTTTGGGCATCATAGTGCTGCAGCAGGAAGCACTGCTGCCTCACAGCTTCAGGATCCCTGCTTCGACCCTGGTCCCCTATCTCGGGTTTCTGTCTGCGTGAGGTTTCACATAGTTTCCTCCCACTGTCCAAAAACATGGCAGTAAGTGGATTAGCTATGCTACATTGGATGTCCCATGTTTACAAGGGTGTATTCCTTCCTCATGCCCAGTGTTCACTGTCCTGATTCTCTCTGCTTGTCATAGAAGGCTGGGCGTCTTCAACAGAAGGATGTCAATCAATCATACTCATCACACTATTAACTTAATTGGTCTGATTAGTGCATTCAGCTGTGGCTTGAACAGTGTTTTATTATAACTTTTTGTTTCATTTAAACTATGCTTATCATATCTACTTGATTTATTCAAACTTTGATGGAAGTATAACAATTTTTTTTAAACTAAACTAAAAGTACATTATATTCTCTGGGACTTAAAATGGGATTTTTTTTCTTCTTCTAAATAGCAGAATAAAAGCACACAAAATTAAATGGAACGATATTATTATCTGAATCACTTCTAATGCACAACTCCACCTTCACTGCTGCCAGGGTTTGATGCTTATGATGAGTGAAACCAAACTATGTGCTAAGTTATTCTGGCTTCAGTATAGTAACTATAGTTTTTTAGCTATACAATGTGCTTGTCTTTTTTTTAAATAACAGTGTCACAGTGACAGAAAGCAAATAAACAATCTGTTTGAGATCCTGAAGAACCTCACACAGTTTGAGATGAGTGTACGATGATGCAACTTTTACAATGCTGTACTATAGGTTTATGTAAGTTGTTAGCAACTATGGATGTTAGGAATACTATAATATATTATATGGAATGAACAGATAATGTGTTCTAAACGGCTACAAATACAGACATGATTAGGCGGCACACTATTAGTTTATTTCTACAAAGCTTGCCCGAAGGTTCAAAGGGTATCTGGTTGAGACTAGACGTCTGCATTGGGACTGGGGATCACGCGGGATGCAACAAAAAAGTTGTACATCCATGCAAGTGCGAGTGAGCAATTATATTCAAATATACATTCATATACAGTATATAAATATGATGTTTATGGGATGAAGAAAAAATATGTTTATAGCATTCTTAGGAACTACCTGGTCACAGTGGTTCAAATTAGGCGACTAGTTTGTTTATATCTTATAAACAGAACCGACTTAATTCATTAAAATTAAGTGCTGGTATTTCTGCCTCTGGGTTGTAATGTTTTGCAGTGTTTCCGAGGGTCTATTCATATTTATTTAAATATTCCTATTTGAATATATTTCTGTAGTAGGCCACGCCTACTGCGGATTTAAATCGGAGTACAGGTACCGATGTGGATATTTGCAACGTGATTCTAATAGCTTTAATTCAAAACTAAAGAAGCAGCTTTAGTTTGACCCCAAACACAGTGAGTCGAATCTTTTGTACAGTGACTACATGGAGAGACTACCAATCGAGAGAGTGACAACAGGGATGAGTGCAAACAAGAAATGGTGGTTTATTCAGCCTGATTGAGTGTTTGTTAATTAAGATGTATACTGGTAGGTCAGGCTGATCGTGATGCTTCAGGAACTCAGGCACATATTTATGCATACAACTGAGTTTGTATGCAGGAGACAATGTCTTCATTTCTCTTCTTTCCTATAGAATAAACTCATTCAGACTATCATTTTGGCTGCATTTATAACTCTTTATCAATCAAAGTACCTTTTTTGCATTTGGTCTTAAAGCAAGTAAAGCGAACAGAGCAAATATAATAACAAGCTGTGCTATTTTCTAGATCATATATCTTGTTTCACATTTGCTTTTCTCTTCCCTCTCCTGCATACCCTGGATATAACCTATTTGCTAATGTAGACTCATCCCCTTTAACAGTGTGACTGAGAGCTGGCGGCTAAATCGGCTCTGCACTTTCTGCACTGTGAGTGTGTGTGTGTGTGTGCTCACTGTTGTGTTGTTTATTTCGTGCATCCCTCCTTTCATCTTTTCCTTTCATGATATGGAATTATATATTCCAAGACTGCTAAGAGTGACAGTAATTCGTCCCCTTTCTATGATATATACACATTGCTTGCACTGGCCCAAATGACATTTGCTCCACTAGAATTTGGCCCCATGTCAAATCTAATTAATGGCCCTAATGTACTGCATTCTGCAGTGTGATTACTTAAAATAGAATCCAGAAAACTGTGGTGGAGAAGGTAACGGGGCAGTTTCCTCTGTGACGCACAAACCCAGCCAACTGCATCTTTTCAAACTGTTGCTCATGCTGCGTCACAGGCCAGCATAACACATTCAGAGGAAAGGGTGATCTGCCCTCTTCTGCATACAAACACTGTTTTGTCTGACTTAAATATCTTCTCCCTCACTACATATGTTTTGGCTTTAAAGGAAAAAATCCATCCTGAATGACCTGCATATAAATATTTATGTGGTCTTCAGTTATGCAAAAAATTTGTTTTATAATTGAGACGACTTTTTGTTGGTTTCAAAATGTTGGTCTGTTTGAACTTGTGTATTGTTTTGCTGATGGCTGTTGACTAATGGTTTCCTATTACTAAAATGCCATTTGACTGCCCACAGCTAGTGACACCAGTGGCAATTCATCTGCCGTCCTTGATCTCGGACATCTCATAGATCACTTACTAGCCAAGCCAAGTCTCTGCTGTAATTCAGCTCAACTGTGTTGTATATAGCTGCATTTGCGTTCTGGAAATTTGAGTCCAAAATTTATTGTCGCCACTACATCTATATTGGATTTCTCATTAACGTGCTAAGGGCATCTGCCGAATGCCATAAATATTGAATGTTGCTGGAAAACAGTGAGCTGGAAAAGATGATTTTGTTCTATTGCTTTTAGGAGCTGACAATGAAACCTGACTGTTATCACTTATCACTTATGTTTGAAATTGTTGAACATTTTCTTCTATTCAACACCATTTTAACTGCGTTAGTGATGTCTCCCTGTGACAATAGCATGGCACACAACAGTTAACTTCTCACAGAAATGCAGCATTAACAAACCAATTAGCACCAAAATCGCTAAACACATCATAGATATTTCAATATAAACATGTTTGTGTTTCAGGTTGGAGATTTTCTTTAATATTATTAGGCAGCTTTTCCTCTTAAGCTCGTTAATAGCTTTGACTGCTAACGGATACAGAACAGTAAATTGGTTAATCACTGTAGTTGTGTCATTATAGTAATTATTATAGTAATGTTTCATAATGACCACCAGAGTTGGGGTACTCGATCCCTGGCTCGGATCCCTGAGTCCGGACTCGAGTCCAGTCATGAACGAACCCGGACTTGTCACGCACTCGGGTAAATTTGTACTCGAACTTGACACGGACTCGGAAATTTTTCCGAGTATTTTTCGAGTCCACGTCATGTGTAACATGAAAAGAAAGATAAAAAATAAATAGCAACTTAAAATTAAGATAAGTATTCATGCAAACTCATTCGGTTAGGTATTAAGTGAATGTAAACAGTTGGGGGAAAAAATCAGAGGTGTGTCAATACAGCATATTGGATCTGTGCATTTGGTCTTAAAGTCACAGCAGTCTAATAAACCTGCTGCTGTCTGTGTCATTAATGTTAACCAAACAACAAAAGACAAAGAGAAAATCACTCACTCACTCATTTGACTGAATAACTTCGGTAAATTTAATAAGAATCGCCACAGTGAAGTCTATTTTATCCATCCATCCATCTTCTATACCGCTTAATCCTTTTCAGGGTCACGGGGAAACCTAGAGCCTATCCCAGGGAGCATCGGGGTACATCCTGGACAGGGTGCCAATACATCGCAGGGCACAATCACATACACACTCACACACCCATTCATACACTACGGACACTTTAGACATGCCAATCAGCCTACTATACATGTCTTTGGACTGGTGGAGGAAACCGGAGTACCCGGAGGAAACCCCCACAGGACGGGGAGAACATGCAAACTCCGCACACACAGGGCCACGGGGGGAATCGAACCCCCAACCCTGGAGGTGTGAGGCGAACGTGCTAACCACTAAGCCACCGTGCGCCCGCAAGTCTATTTTATTTGATATTTAATCGCTTTATTCAATTTCCGTACTACACCTTACTTGAATACTACTGATAGACCTGCCTGAGAAAACGTATCGTTATCGTGTAATAAGATTGTAGTCGTATCGCCCAGCCCTAAACATTAGCATTTGGTGATTCCAGTCTTGAATTTCACGTAAAATGTTAAATGTACTTCTTAATGTAGTAAATATCATAAACCCTGCTGATAGGGATTTTTTTCTTTTTTCTTTTTCCATTTTAGGAATTAAAATGAAAAAAGTTACAAGAACAGTGTTCAGAAATGAGTTTGTCATTCATAGACAGATTAAAGCAGTAATAAAGCACGAAGCTCGTTGTTATGACATGCTGCTATGCTAAATGTAACTCTACTCTGTACTCTCTCCCTTTCTCTCTCTCTCAGCCTATATAACAATTTGCTGCTTGAAAAAAAAATTGTATTTTCATACACTTGTAATATAATAAAAGCTCTACATGTACATCTATATCCCTTTTTTTCTTTGGAAGTATTTTTGATTGGAAACTAGCTGAGGTGCTGATGGTTCATGACATGGAAAAAAAAAAATTAATGACGATGGCAAGATGTAATAGTGGTATTTTTTTTGTTACATGTTATGTTGTCATTGGTTTGTGGAGGTTAAAATATAAATTTAACAGCTCAGTGTTGAGTTTACAAATGCACGATCAATTTTTTTTTCAATTCAGACTCGAGTCCAACTCGGTTCCTTTTGGACTCGGACTCGATTCGTTAAGGACTTGGTCTCGACTCAAACTCGACAAAGCTGGACTCGGACCCAACACTAACGACCACTTTTAGGTTTTAACTATTAAATTCTGAGGGTCAGTGAACTCGAGGCTGTAGTGTAGAGAACAGAGTATGCCAGTACACAATGCCATTTTGAACGCTGTCAGGATGACCGTTACACGTACGTCCTTGTTTGAACAGTTTGAACACTGAATAAAATACAGCTTCACGCGGCGAAATTCCGTGACCATATATGGCGTACCTTATTTGACACGCCCACTCTTTCCGCCAAGCGAAACAGACACGCCCCTTGTTACCTGGCCTTAGACGGTGCTGAATGGGGAGCAGAAAAAGGGGCGGAGCGTCTCTGTGCGTTTTATTTATTTATTATTTATTTATCGCTTGCGTTTCTTTCTACTCTGTGACAGAGCCGCTGCGTAGTGCAGGCAAAACCCCGAGCCAGGCGCAGCTCATGCTGCTTCTGTTCTTCACATAGCTTACGCTTTTTGGACGGTTTTGTGTGGGTTTTTGATTTTTTTTTGGTTCATAGGAGGACGCGTGTTTAATGAGGGTGTTTTGGGTTTTTTTTCCCCCCTTTCTCTGCGTCGTGATCTTTTTGGAATGATCCGCTTTCTGACCGCCGTTGTTTCCATGCCAGCATGGGAACTGCCGTGTCCAAGAGGAGGAATCTGAGGAATGATGCTATTTCATCGGTGGCAGCAAAAGTTAGGTGAGCACGAGCTTTCCACTTGGTGTCCACATGCGCATGCACATCAATCTGCCCCATGTCTCTGTATAAGCATGCGCTGAAATATCTTTCAGCACGATCTTGATCTCCTTACGCCAAGAACGCATCACTGAACCGGGATGAACACAATGCAGGTGTTTTCGATTTGTCCTTATTATAAGTGACCATAATCTCATTTACGTTCTAATTGAGCAATGAGTCATTTAGTGCATGAGTGGTGCCGCATCTTAATGTGTCTGATAACTACAGCCCATGATTGTAGCCACTTCTGCAATGCATTAAGACTACATGATAGACAATATTTCATCTAAAGGCATTTTTGCAACCCTGTTGTCACGTGGGACGCTATGACAGAAATGCACACCCTGATGTAGCTGCATGTGTGTCAGGTTCCACTGCAGAGGCTCCTTTATGCATTAAGTTTTAAAACTGCATGGAAATAGCATACTTCTTAGATTTTGTGCACAGGAAGGTTATTCAGCAAGTTCACCTTCTCATAGCCGAGCTCATGGTGTGGCACTGGTACTGATAGTTTGGTGCACTTGCAGCTGGCAGAAGGTAAAATGCAGATCAATCCATCCATCAGTCACTCACTCGGGAGTGCCTCGAGCTAATTGTGCCCCTGTTGAGTTATTGACGTGAAGTAATCTTGTGATTTATGTTCAAAGGAACACCGGCATTGAGACTACTCAACACTGCACCACATGCACTGTAGGCTATTATCCTTCACAGACAGTGCATCGGTTCCTGTGTCCAAATTCTGGTTGTTCCTTGTAGTTTATGTGCTGTTTAAGTCAATTGAATGTGTCATTGGCGTCAAGCATGTGTCATATTTCTTAAGAAAACCATTCTGTGTGTCTTATTTTCCAAGAGAAGGTCACGGACATAACCTTGCATGCATATCACCCTGGCTCAGTTGTTTAATATCTGACTATTGGGTACACGGCATTCCCTACGGTGTGTGTGTGTGTGTGTGTGTGTGTGTGTGGGGTGGGGGGTGATTAAAGGATAAATTCCCTGCTCAGTATGCAGGACAGACATGTGTGCACATAGCTCTGCATACCGATTTCAGATGCAGTGTTGGAAAGATTTTGTCAAGGAACACCGAGCGCCCAGATTCTCGTAACCACGGCACAGTGAAAGCTCGGACACCGATGAGCGTAGGGTGATTTGAGCTTTTTGGGGGGGGGGAAGAGGAATATATTATTAATGCAAGTATGCAGAAGCCAGCAAAGTCCTGAGTGTGTTTTCTTTGAAAATGAATAATTAGACTGGAAGTACGTCTGTAGCTCCAGGGTGGTTTCTTAGTATCAGTAACTCACACAGTGTGAGAACAGAATTACTTATATCAGCTGAAATATGCAGATTTCACCACTGATGCTATTTATTAAGCAATATATGAGAGCTGTGCTGTAATATAGGGCCAGACTCAAAATTATAAGTATTTCCATATGCAACATGGTGTTTTGTTTTTTTTTTGCCCTTTTGGGAATTCAAACTATGTCAAATATGAAACTTTTACGTCATATCACGTCATGATCTCAGGTTAAGTCACCTGATAATTTGATATACTTCTTCCAGGAGTGTCTTGGCAGTGAAAAAAAACAAAAACTATGAAAAGGCTTCAAGTTGCAGTGGATGTTCTGTTGTCTGGTAATCAGTAGGAAGATCAGAGTTCAAACCCTCCTACTGGCCACATCACTCTTCTCATCTCGTTCCCATCTCGCCGCACACACTTCCCTTCCCAACAATCCATTTTCTCAATTTCCTAAGACAGCTGTTGCACATCAGGCGAAACTGTTTCTTCGTAAGGAACCAATTTCCGTGTCTTCTCCATGCAGATGTTATTGAAATACCCTTGGATTTTAATTCATGTACTGTTTATGTGGTACACGGAACAGTGTAACTAAAAGGGTTCTTCCGCCCCTAGGACTGTCTTTTATTTGCTGTCTACAGGACGAAAAAACATTTGCATCCGAGCTCCCAGTGTGAGTCATAGATCTAGGTAGAGGCTATTAACAGCTATTGGTAAGGATGAACGTAGATCTAGGTAGAGGTTATTAACAGCTATTGGTAAGGATGAACGTAGATCTAGGTAGAGGCTATTAACAGCTATTGGTAAGGATGAACGTAGA
>JANDJT010000081.1:3358811-3369428 GCA_024331685.1 Stegophilus panzeri | reverse complement strand
CAAATGGGATCGGGTTCTATGGTCAGATGAAACCAAAATAGAGCTTTTTGGCAATAAACACCAGAGGTGGTTTGGGCTGTTTTTCTGCCAGAGTACCTGGACATTTTGTTAGGATACCTATCACCTATAGTAAGTGTTAGGTATCTATATAGTAGGTCTATATAGTAGGTGTTGGGTAACTATATCAATAAATATTAAGTGAAAACCTGACTGCCTTTGCCAGAAAGCTTAAAATGGGCCGTGGTTGGATCCTCCAACAGGACAATGATCCAGAACATACACCAAAATTAAGGTCCTGCCATGGCCATGCCAGTCCCCTGACTTGAAACCCATAGAATACCTGTGAAGAAGAGAGTCCACCAGCGTGGACCTCGAAATTTGAAGGACCTGGAAAGATTCTGTATGGAGGAACGGTCTCAGATCCCTTGCCACGTATTCTCCAACCTCATCAGGCATTATAGGAGAAGACTCAGAACTGTTATCTTGGCAAAGGGAGGTTACACAAAGTATTGACTAAAAGGGTGCCAATAATTGTGGCACACCTATATTTAACAAAGATATATATTTTTTGGATAAACCTGTGTTTTGTTTGCAATTTTGTGATATCTATGAGATTTTTGTGAATTGTTTGAACAAAAGATCAAAAGGTTCAACAATAGACAATTTTCCACAGTCTATTTACCAAGGCTGCCAATATTAGTGGAGGGCACTGTATGTTCCCCAGATTTATATGGCACATAATGAACGCATGGTGATTCAAAACTGGAGTTAGGCTTCAGCATAAGTGAGAGTCGGGACACGTTCATACTTAACATTTGGTTCCTTTAATGATTTCTTCAGTTTAGTGTATACATTTCACTATTGTTCATGCATGGAGTTGAACTGTATGAATGTATGAATGTAGGCTAACAGCTATTTTTAGAGCAGCGCAAATGAGGGTTCAGCATGTGCAACCTTGTTAATTTTCCAAGTACATAACTTTCATACATTTCAAGTGTGGATGATGGATGGACTAATCTAATGTATGTTGTTATTTAAATGTGTCTTTGGTTTTTCAAGTTAAAAGGTAATAACATTAATAGGGCCCTGGGAAAATGTGTCCTGACTACAGAAAACCTTTAAAAAGTTTACTTAATGTGTGTTAACAGAATATTTAACTGGGGAGCACAGGACCCTGGGACCATAGGAATGACCCCGACACAACTACTACATTAGCTTTCACAGCGCTATTTGGCTTTAGTATCGAGGCAAGTTCATTAAAAGCTAGCTAATTTTAGACTAATAATGACATGATGCAATTAAAACAAAGCACCAGCAAGTCTGCTAACATTAGGTTGACTGTTATGTTATTAACATTGTCCAGGTTTGTAAAGCGAGCTAACATATTAGGCTAACTCATATTGTGTAACTGAAATCAGTAGTCTAATGGTCAGTAGCAAAATAGCTAGCATTAGGCTAGTATAGTGTAAACTAGTAGACAAATTTTGCTAGCAAGTGAACCCCACTCACATGTGTAAAGAGTGGGAATTGGCAGTGACTAAAATGGGTTCACATTTCTATTTTCTCCCAGGTGCAGATAGCTTCATTCACCCTTTTTATTTCCACCCAAGTGCAAATAGCTTCTGTGTGTTCTTAAATCCCATAACAGTGACTGTATGATGTAGGTAAATGCTATTTTTATGCCTTAAAGAAACCTAGACAGTGTTCATGTGTATTTATTATTCTCTTCCTCCCTGTGTATAGGTTCTGGACGAAATATAACAAGAAAGAGGTTAAATTCATGACTCCTTTTACTGTTAGCGAGCTCACATTCGGACCTGAATTTTTCTTAGTCGGATTAGATATAGAGCCAGCCTGAGTAATCGATTAGAAAATCAACGATCATGACTCGCAAGCTCTATTATATCTTGCTGCGCTTGTGTCGATGCGATAGCTGGTGTGTGTATGATGGATCTTACGTGTCTCTTTGCAGAGCAGCCCGAGCATTTGGAGAGTACCTTCACGCTCACCCTGAGAGCCGAAACGGATCAGGTCAGCCGCTCATTAGACTCTCCTCTCCCTCTCCTTCCTTGATAAGCCTTTCTGTGTGCACCTCAAGCTAGAGGTGTGCGTGGGACTTTTTTAAATCACACTCTTACCTGATCCCGAAGGAATTTGAACAAATCCCGTCCGCTCCTGGAGAAAGTTTAAACAAATCCTGCCTGCTCCTGCAGTTACTATTTTTGTGTATTTTCTAACAAACGTAGCTGGTTCTGTTTTCCAAAAGTTAGTTCAACCGCAGTGACCCTGGCCAGGATAAAGCAGTTACTGAAGATGAATGAATGGTAAACGCGTCACACAGCAATACACAAGTACTCGATTTGCTCCCTCGAATTTTTTTTGTTGGTTCCGGTGGTATCCCTGTCCTGATGCACACCTCTATCTCAAGCCTCATACACATATACTACTGGACATGGCCTCATTTGTCCTTTTTTTCTGGTTCTCTCTGTTTCTGTCATTCTGTATCTCTTTGTGTCAATTAAGATCACTTATTGGCTGACACCCTCATTGGCCACGACTCCGACTCGCCGGATAGTGTTTGTGCCCAGAACAACAACCACCAGGACAGCTTCTCTCTTCAGGACTCAAACAGCAGCGCCGAGCCCAATCTGATCGACCCAACGCTGTGCCTGCTGCAGACTTCAGCCGTCCCCTCGACCTCCTCTGAGAGCCGCCTGTCGCTAGAGCGCAGCTTCTCGGTCGAGGAGGAGCAGCAGAAGTGCGTGGAGTGCTCGCTGCAGCCATCACGCGTCTACACCATCAGCGGTGAGAGCGCCATGCTGGCCGGCAGCCGTACCAGCAAGGAGAGCTTGGAGCTGGACGTGCTGAGGGAGGGACGGGACACCCCGTCTGCCTCCCAAACCCTCGCCCACGCCTCCACCTCCTCCTCACCCATCCAGCACCACCACCACCATCATGTCAACCAGCAGCATAACGCCACTGGGCCGAATTTGCAGCAGCCTGCAGGCGGAGCGTCAGGAAGTGCAGGAGCAGGTTCATCGCAGCACCAACACCACCACCATCACCATCATCACCACCACCTCTCGCAGCCCCTGCAGAGCTCCGTCAGCGCCCACAACATCCGTGGCTGGGGCGAGGGCAAAGAGTGCGGCCTGGCGTGCGACTTGTGCTCCGGAGAGCCGTCACGCAGCCACGGCTCGCTAGAGCTGGAGAGCAGCGGTCGAGAGCCAGGCAAGCAGCGCCGCCCACTAGAGCGCATGAGCAGTGTGGACCGGGTGACTTTTATAGACAGAGGTGAGGCGGGAAAAGAAAACGGAGAGAGAGAGAGAAAGACAGGAGATCAGAAGGGGCGCTTGTTGGATGTTCCGTGATCTGTATTTTCTTTGTGTCTCTCTCTCTGTGTCTCTGTGAGCCTCTCTCGCCCTCTGTACAGTGGACTTGTGTGTGTGTGTTTTTTGTGTGTGCTGAGCAACACATGAAGGGCTGAATTATGCTTCTGAGGATGTATGCTAGGGCCAACTTCCTTTAAAAATTGACTAGAAAATTGACTTCATTAGGTCAAAGATAGTAGTGTACAAATGCATCCAAATATTAATGAGCGTATAATATTATACAGCACTGTTCAGAACGCATAAACCACAAGAGAAAATCACGACGAGGTAATATAACAATTTGATCATAAACTTTAATGTTTCAGATTTGTTTTGGACTATCTACCATTAGCAATGGTCTGTTTATAGTTATAGTAATAGTTCATTGGTTTGAATCCTGACAAAAGCCATCATTGGCCAGAAGTCCAAGAAAGCAAACCTGGCCATGGTCTCAAGGTGGGAGGGATGGCATGCTCTCTCTCCTGTCAATCACAGCGACACTAGCCAATCATTAGCGTCTGTGAGCTCCTGCATGTGGAAGAGGGTGGATAGCACTTTGGAGGAAGCACGTGATAGCCTTTACCCTCCTGGACTGATAACTGTCCCTACTTTTCCCAATCCGTGCAGGATTTCGCGGAGGTTTTCTGTGATTGTTGCGGCCAAAAATGCTCTGTTTTGCTGCGGCTTTTTATTTTTCAAAATTTTGCGACGCAATTTCTGGAAGTGTTGTGTTTTTTTTTTTGTTTTTTTGTTTTTTTGTTTTTTTTCGAAAAACTTCTTGAATTGGCGAAACTGCAATTGTACGAAATCGTTTGGCACGTTCTTTCGCATTGATGTTTGTTGTCAAATGAGATCTTTTAGCCGTACTCGTGTTCGACGCACGTGAATCTGAGAGAGCTTGGACTGAATCCGCGTCGTGATGACGTCACGGTGCGTCTCGGCCAAAATCTGCGGAAAATCTGCGGTCATTTTTGAAAAATAGCAAGCTCCTCAGAATATTGCAGATTTCCTCGATTCCGCGTTCATTTCTGCGATCGCGAAATGTTGCAGGGACTGATTTCCTTCCAGGTCGACTTTTAAACGGATTCATCAATATTTGATTTCTTGACTTTGCATGGTGAAACAATAGAAACTCAGAAAGTAAAAAAGTGGAAATTAAAAACATTTGATTTATAAAAATTGAATTGCAATTCAAATCTGTTTCAATTCAGATTTGAAATGGAATTTATTTCCTATGTTCGTGTGTGTGCCAAGAAAAAATAAATGAAAAAAAATAGGAAGCTGTTTCCTTGTTTTTCATTTCGAAACGAAAAACAAATTCACGCAACATACACGTTTGTACGTTTTTTTTTTTTAGACTAATTGGGATCCACAAAAATACGTCACTTCCAACTCGTCTTCATGCAGTCATAATACAAACTTGCCTCCTCTTTAAGCTTCCATAAATTATGATTACCCATAAGCCTTGTCTACACATTTCTATGAAGAAAAAAAAAAAGCATCTTTATATGCATCTTTGCAGAAGTATACATCAGCCAGAAATTAAATACAGGGTGTCGCAAAAGTGTCCATACACGGGGGACTATGTACGCCAGCACCACGTCGGTGGCGGATCTTCGTGGACGCCCGCTTCATCGGTCGGTCTGCAATACTTCAGTCTTTTTGAATTTGTTAAGTTTGCCGACAGTGTCGTGTCTGATGTGCTCACCGTGTTTCCTGTTAAAAATCTTGGAAGACATTTTGCTAAAAAGTCTTCATTTTCCCCTATGTATGGAGACTTTTGGGACACCCTGTAATAAATATAAAGTGTTTAGGAAACCCACTATCACAACTAACTTTACTTTCTCTCCAACAGAAGACAGCCAGTGGTACCCCAAAGAGAACATGTTCAGCTTCCAGACTGCTACCACGACCATGCAGGCGTGAGCAACCCACTGACATCACACACACACACACACACACACACTATTAAGTTGCAATTTGCAGTGACCTCGGGGACAGATGGTCCTACAGGTTCTCCAGCCAGACGCACACAATTTCTTTTTTTTTTTTTGACATTCACACGCTCACACTGTCTCAGTGATTCAGCGAGTTGACGAGTACACAGTGAGCAAAGCGCACACAAAAACACCTCCACACAACACACATTTATTACAGAAACGCACGTCATCAGAGTTATCAGAGTTGTGACCTTTTTCTCTTTCTCTCCTCTCTGTGTTTTCTGGGCGACCCCCTCCGCTGTTCTGCAGGATCTCGTGAGTAAAAACTAACTTCATTTTGGCCTGTTAAATGCAGGCTTCTCTCAGTAACTCCTGTATCATCTGTAACCTTTGTAACCTCCTCATCGTTACAGCTGGCTGATTGACGTTTCCAAAGCAACTCTTCTGGCAGAGTGTAAAGCAGCTAGTTTAAATCAGACAACCGTTAAACAGCAAATGTTGAAATCCTGTGCTTAATCAGAAAAGAAAACGTTGTATATATAACATACAGATTTGTTGAATTCTTTTGTCATTTGCAGACAAAATGTATACGGATATACAGTTCTGTGCTAAAGTCTTCGGCACCCTGTTTATTATTTTTATTTAATTATTTTATTTATTTTTTTTACAAACTTTTGTTGTAGATTTTTATTTTATGACTTCGACATTATTAAGTCAGTACAGAAACATTTCCAAATATTAGTTTTCCAGGACAAAATCGAATGTTACTGGAAAAATTTGTATTTGTAAAGAAAGCAGCATAGGCCTGTCACGGTAACTACTTTTATTGGATGTTATATTGTCTCAGAAATAATTGCGATAAACGATATTATTGTCATTTTAAGACCATTTTATGCCACAGATATAATGATAATTACACCCTTTCAAAGAGGAATAATCTTTTCAATTCTTAAGAATGTTCAGGCATTGTAATACGATGTTGTGAATTCCTTATGCTTTAGTTATTCGTTGTGCGTGTTTAGTGCGTTGTTACGGAAGGAGCGTGTTCACAAAGTGACTTACCTTTCTACCTAGCGTCTTATTTAAGTTCGCTTGTACGTTCGCGTCATTTTGTGCAGAAGCGAGTTGTAATACATAAACACATATTGGAGCCACTGTCATTGCAAATGGATATACCATTAGCCCATGTTACATCAAGCAAATTCTCTAAGCTAATACATGCTTTCATGCATTCCTGCCAAATAATTATCCGGAGGATACGTGTTAAAATGTCATTCCCACAACATTTAAGTCATAATTAAGTCATGAGCTCAAGTTAAAAAATTCATGGCCATGACTTTGATATCTTGTGGCCAAAACATAATAATTCATGGCCTTGAAATATTAAATGAACATCCTCTATATATTATCTCGTGGCCTCAATTAATTATGTTGGGACCACGTCTTATAAAAAAAATAAATAACCTCCATGTCACCTTAGCGGCTCTGCAGAATAAAGTATCACTGCATTACTTTATTCGCTCTAGTCGTCATTTACCCATTTTTTTTCCACTTTGGATTGTTTTAAACAACATGGTGTTCTGCATCACTCAGATAGCTACCCTGGTCTCTACCTCATTTCTATCTCTTCTAGAGATTTCTATCTCTATCTCTCAGTCATTTTAGTGACTGCCGGAGTTCTGGTGTGATTAGATATTTCGTTAATACTTATTACATATTGGTAATTGATAATAATTACATAGAATCTTAATTAAAAGTTCATTCATTAGGATTTAATGTCTCAGTGAGTCGTCCTCAGTGAGTTGAAATGTTTTTGGGTTTTTTTGTTTTTCCCAGCTGTGAAAAGTTTTCTTCATTGTGCTGATGAATCTACGGAAGCCCTAAGAGGCCATGCGTTATTGTTTTTTGTCTTTCCTGTCTTCTCGTGATCATGACTTATTTTTCTCATGATGTCGACATAAGAAAAAGTTGTTTTCTTGTGATGTCGGCTTAATTTTCTCGTGAACTAGACATAACAAAAAGCTGTTTTCTCACGACGTAATTCTATCACGAGAACATCTCGCGCCTTGTGAATGACTGGTGTTCCGTGCACGCTGGCATCGCAATCGCAATCATAAATTTAATAATTACCCGCTGTAGAGATGGACTTAATAGAGAGGGGTGTCTCAGAGGAGAAGCAGGGTCGCTATAGTGTCTTCGACGATCAAGTTGTAGACTTGACAGCCTCCTTCTCAAGTGTCGGACACTGATGTGGAAGTCGTCACTCACTAACAGACATAGAGCTGTTTCGGCGTGAGTGAGTCCCTGATCAAAGTAAAAACGAATTGGTTCACCCATGATGCTGTGAGATTGCACTAAGATTTTGCTGCCTCTAGAATAATTAAAAAATTCTTAATGTTGTTTATGTTGAGTACAGCGAAAAATCTAAGTCCAGATCACGAGAAAACAACTTTTGTTAAATCGATATCACGAGAAAACAATTGTTTTGTTATGTCGAGATCACAAGAAAATTATGTTGTGATCATGAAAAAATTTGAAAGAAAAAATAATAACGCATGGTCTCTTAGGGCTTCCATACGAATCACACAACACGTATTACAACACCGATTCTGCAAAAGTTGCGACAGTATGGAAAATGCTAGAAAAAAACAAACAAACAAAAAGAGTCATTTGAAGATTCAATTCACCCTGTACTGTATTGAAAACACATTATTAACACATTATTTGATGTTTTACTTTTTTAAATTGAATTCATTTTTGAAAATATATACACATTTCAAATCTGATGACTGCAACACACTCCAAAAAAGTTGGGACAGTCGACTGTTTACCGCTGTGTAACATCACCTTTTCTTTTAATAACACTTATTAAGCGTTTGGACGCTGAGTGAAGACACCAGTTGGTTAAGTTTAGCGAGCGGAATTTTCCCTTGGATTCCTTGAATCTTTTAATTATATTGTGCACTGTAGAAGGTGAAATGCCCAAAATCCTCCCGATTTGTCTTTGTGGAATGAATGATGTTCTCAGAGAGTTGGATTATTCGCTGACGCATCTGTTGGCAGATCGGCGAGCCTCGACCCATCCTTGCTCTTGAAGGACTAGGCCTTATTTGGAGGCTCCATATATACTATGATTAGACGATTGCCTCACCTGTTTCACATCACCTTCTTATTTCAACTTGTCACATCGCTATTAGTCCTGAATTGCCCCCATCCCAACTTTTTTGGAACGTGTTGCATGCATCAGTTTCAAAATAAATGTTTACCTTTATACGTCTTTATACGTTTTTCGTTTAAATACAAGTCAAAGTACATTTACAAATCACTCCTCTTTGTTTTTTTTGTTTTTTTTTTTAGCATTTTCCATACTGTCCCAACTTTTTCGGAATTGGGGTTGTATATAAAATATGGAGAGAGAAAAAAAAAGAGCTCAGAGTAAACCTCCGACTATTGTACGCAGTCCAATCACTGTGATAATGTTCTTAATAATTTTTTTTAACACCCGCACAGATGTCCAGTGAAGTTGATTAGATAGGAAATGATTGTGGTTAATAGTAAACCAGTTCTTAGAGAGTGAGTGATCAAGCGTAGCCAGCGATATTGAATATGCCGTGTGTCTTTTACAGAGCCCTGCGCTATATGAATAAATATTCTCAGAGGCAGTTCCTGAAGATGAGAGAAATGTAATTGAAACAGGCTCGAATGAGTTCCCAAATGCTCTGGAGACAGCCAGTGGCGATTTTGCAATCATTCGTTCGGGAGATCGAGGAGAAGAAAAGAAAAAGTGGAAGTGAGAAGAGAAGGGGAGGGGGAATGAGAGACTGGTGAGAGGGAGGACAGGTGAAAAATTGTTGTATAATCAGAGTGAATGTGGAAGGTGTGTGTGTGTGTGTTTGGGTTTGGGGAAGAGGGTGTATATACTGTATGTACTCACAATGCCCGGCTACTTCATGAGAAGGACGATGTGACTTGGACAAGCTTCTGAATTGAGGAGAGGAAGTAGCAAGCAGGGACTCACACACTCCATCTGAAACCCTCCACACACACACACACACAAAGAAACAGAAGAATAAAAAGAAGAATGGGAGACAGGGGAAGGAGAGGAAGAACATAAAGAAATAAAAATGGCACAGGAGGTGCAGGGAACACCTCTTGTTAAGGATGAAAAAAAAAATCACAGTCATCTTTCTCCCCTTCTGTCTTTCTTTTGTCCCCTTATTAAGCTAGGTGATAACATTCAATCACGTCTTTGATGCACATGGGTAAGGGAAAGGTGCAAAGGGGAGAAAAGAGAGAGTGCGATCACCTTCTCATTCTCTCCGCTCATTGCGTGTCTTTCTTTCATTCCGTCACTCTATGACTGCCCTGCCAGTTATTCCCAAGTCACTACATTGTAATTATATCTCTATGATAGCGTTGAACTACAGCAGTATTTCCTCGCCCTCTCCTCCAGTTGTTGTGACTGTTTGCGTATGGTTATAATAGTAATGAGAGTCATGTGATACCCGTGTAGGTGGAAACTGGGGCAGAATGATAATTGTGAGCAGTGGGTGAAGCATGAAACGACGCTGAATAAGTCAATCATTTGTGTCTAAATGTGCTCAGAGTGAAGGAAAATGCATTGAGTAGGTCAGTATGTGTCAGGCTGTGACAGAACATTAACTGACCAAGAGAAAGAAGGAAAAAAAAAAACATTTAACGTCTCTATTAAAGGAATACGCCAGCATTTCCAATCCAAGTAGGCAGAAACTGACACTGCATGTTCACAGTGTTTACACAGAATTTCTAATATACATCCACACCACTTAGAGATCCAGATTTTCCGACATCACTGAGCTGTGATGCACAGTAGTAGAGGCTATGGGAGTTGAGTTTGCACTTGATGCTAAGAAAGAGTACGAGTACTTGTCGATACTGATCCTGATCCTGAAATCAGTAATCTACTTCGTATCAATCAGGGGTTGACGCGAAACCTGGGAAACTCTGCAGTATTTTTGATATTAATATCATTTACATTTACATTACATTTATTCATTTAGCAGACGCTTTTATCCAAAGCAACTTACAAATGAGGAAATACAAGCAAAGCGGAGAACAATACAAGTAGCGCTACTGTACAAGATCTTTTAATTGAGTTCTAGAAGAAGCAAAGTACGCAGAGTCGAGGTGTAAGAGCCAGAGTAGGGGTTTTTTTGGTTTTTTTGGGGGGGGTTTTCAGGGGTTAGTTACGTGTTCACGGAAGAGGTGGGTCTTTAGCTGTTTTTTGAAGATGGTGAGAGATTCTGCGGTCCGGATTGAGGTTGGAA
>JANDJT010000081.1:3346872-3358711 GCA_024331685.1 Stegophilus panzeri | reverse complement strand
CGGATTGAGGTTGGAAGTTCATTCCACCACTGAGGGACAGTTAGTGTGAAGGTTCTGGAAAGGGACCTTGAGCCACGGTGAGTAGGCACTACTAAGCGTCGGTCATTAATCGATCGCAGATTGCGTGAGGGAACGTGAGCCTTCAGGAGAGTGTTGAGGTAGGGGGGCGCTGTTCCAGACAAGGTCTTGTACGTGAGCATCAAGGCCTTAAATTTGATACGGACAGCTACAGGAAATCAGCGGAGGGAGATGAAGAGGGGTGTGACATGGGTTCTCTTGGGCTGGTTGAAGACGAGGCTGCTGCATTCTGAATCATATCAAATATCAAATAATAATCTGATCGTCAAAGAACAGTATACAGGGCAAGAGTTGTTACTTTCATTCACCTAGCACTGTCTGTAGACATTTAATTCTCTCCTAGTCAGAATTTGCTCCTTGTGCGTTTTGTGAGTTTTATATTGAAGATGTTTTCTCATGTTTACTTGCATTGTATAAAAACCCTGTAGTAGCTTCTCTTGATATTTTCAGTAGCACAGTACGCAGTCTGCTTTGCTATGATTGCCAGATCGCTATCATTTCATCATTTGTGTTTATGTTCACAGCGTACACTAGGCTTACATCATCGCGTATTGGATGTTGTCATCTGAGCGTGTTTTTATGACTATAAGTAAATAAGTACAATATTCGACTGATACCTGATACCAGTATTGGCATTTATGCATCCCTATTGATTTCAGCTATATAGAGTTGTTTCTTAGTAGTTTACCAACACATGTCTGGAAAATGTTGACATTCCTGATTTTGTTTTGCTTTGTTAAGCAGGATAAATTGTTAGCCTCAGGCATAGCAAGTGTCTAGCAAGTGTTGTATCAGTTTTAACCAACTAAATAGAGCTTTGTCTTTTCATGTCAAAACACATTTGAATACATTATGTCTATGTTGAACGGGGCATGGTGGTTTAGTGGTTAGCACATTTGCCTTTCACCTCCGGGTTGGGGGTTTGAATCCCGCCTCCGTCTTGTGTGCGCGGAGTTTGCATGTTCTCCCCGTGCTTTCGGGGTTTCCTCCGGGTACCCTGGTTTCCTCTCCCAGTCCATAGACATGCATTGTAGGCTGATTGGCATTTCCAAATGTGTACGATAAGTGGTATGGAAATTGGATGGTTGGATGGATGGATGATTATATCGGTAACATAATCTCACATTCTTCCTTCTCAACAAATAGTTCCATCTCTGAGATTCAAGTAAACAGGCTTTCAGTTCTAGTAGTCAAATTCTATAGAGTTTAGTGAGGTTTATTTGTCTCCATTGTGTCTGTCTATGTGGGGGAAATGACTGAAATGGCTAATTACAGGCAGAATGTACAATACGAGCAGCATGTGCTTTTTAGTATGTTCAGACAGCAGACTATCCTCTCAGATTCTCATTACTGTTCATCTGTTCACTATTTTGATTCAGTAATCTGATTCTTTCCCTTTTCCATTCTTGTCTTTCCTTCAAATGAACGTGTGTGCAGAAATTTCCGGAAGCACCTTCGAATGGTGGGCAGCAGAAGAATGAAAGCTCAGAGTGAGTCACTGTGTGTGCATGTGTATGAGTGTCTTATTGATTTCAAGATTGACTTCATTTGTGCATTGTTCTATTTGTTTGGTTGTTTGTTTGTTTGTTTGTTTGTTTGTTTGTTTGTTTGTTTTTTTTTGGGGGGGGGGTTCCGGGTGGTCCTGTTCTCCTTGCTGATAATGAACTGGAACTATTTCTTGGTCTTACACGGTGTGTTGGGAGTTTGTTTGAGCAGGATAGGAAGAAAAAGCAGGAAAATCACAGCGTTAGTCTAGGCAATGATGGACAGAAGGTGAGAAATGTGTGTGCGTGTGTGCGTGCGTGTGTGCGTGTGTGTGTGTATACTGTACGTGGAGCCGTGAAGCATGTGGTTAGTGGTCCAGACATCTCTACGTCATGTGTGACACATATTAAGCAGGCACAGTGTGAGAGGAGTGTGTGATGAGGGAGAGAGAGTGTGTGTGATCATCTCTCCACCTCCACTAGCCTTTGCAGAGCGCAGGGCGAAGAGCTTCAACCGCTCCTGGAGCGACCCGACCCCGGTCAAGCAAGACTCGCTACCCGACTCAAAAGACAGTGAGTCAACCCATTAACCCACCCCTGCACACCGCCCTGATTACACACATGCACAGACAGACACATTAGGACGCTTACATACACTCAGTCATCATGCGTTTAGCTGAGTGTAGGAAATGCATACAAATAAACACACATCTTGTCTATCCTAACTCTAAGACTAATTGTTAGACGTTTGCATTAAAATGTTAAATTTTAATTCAATTTCTTTCAATTAGTCCTAGCTAATTCCCACCCACTAGCTAGTTCTTCACGTTCAAATAACAAAAGTACCATTAGCAGGAGTCCAACATATCGTAATTTGGCCGAGGAAGGGAAGGTGGTGGGAAGGAAGGCATTCCTCTTTCCACACACTCCTCTATTCTGTGTACATGAACTAAAATTCAAAGAGAAATGCCATGTCTTCTATCTAAAGAGGACAGCCAGTTCGGCCCTCTTGGACTCCTGTTGCATCACTGGGATTCAAACTATGAGTAGATGTGTCATGGGGACTGGGAATTTGTGCAACACAACAACAAAAATGCAAGCACAGGAATTTTTTTTACTATAATATAGACAGGAAGAAGTGATCAGAAGGAAAGATTTTGGGACGAAGTGGACACTACTAAATAATTAAGAGTTCCCCCTAAAAATAACAAGACTTTGGCTGCTAGTGTTTTCTATTAGCTCGCACCTCCATGGTTTGCAAATTCATGGGATGAGCTTGTTATAGACTGAAGTCCATATTCAAATAGGGTGACTTAAGTGCAAAAGTTCCAGCAATATTTATGCAGGGAAGGTTATGTGGATTCGCAGCCTAGTTACGAAGTCCCCATGAAATCAAAATTGATGTTTTGTGACTTTTAATATGAACATGTTAGCCGTAAGGTTATCTATAAGCTAGTGCGCTCCAAAACAATGACAAATTTGCATTTAGAAATTATATGCGTTCAAAATTTGGATCAACAAATTTGATGGCATCATTCTGCACTTCAGATTTTCTGTCCAATCAGACGCTCTCTAGAATCTGAAGTGTCCCAAAGTGCCCCCGACCAAAAAAATGACAACATTTATTTAAAAAGTGGGAGGAGCCACTCGATATGTCCCGCCCTGACTTTCTGTTTCAGTGGAAATTTCTTCAGCACATCGAATAATGCTACGTTTTTTAAGGAACTTCACGGGGACTTAAGTCTATTTTCTGGGTGCCCAATTTACCGTACGCCAATCACTTGCGTGTAGTTCATGTCAGTGAGTTGTTGTTTTTTTTTTTCTTGCCAGTCAAACTCATTTTTCTTGAGTATAAACTTAAAAAGGCAGACTTTATTCAGTATCATCTAGACCACCGCCTTAAAACTGCCTTTAAACTTACCTTTAAGCCCACTTAAGAAGCAGATTGAGATTTTTATTCTGTCAAATGTAATATGATGTAAAATGGCTTCCACCCTCATTATTCATCAGGTTATAAAATAGCACTTGGTCCAGCACATCCTATTATTCCGCATTTTATTTCTTTAAACTGTGCACTCACCGTTAATTGTGTGCACAACTTCATGTACCCAAGAGATATTAAATAGAAATTGTAATGCGTTCCTTAGAAATCATTTAGAGCCGAATCATTTAAACTGAAACATTTAGAGTGGGTGAGGTCCCATGCACAGCTCTACTCATGATCTACCGATGATAGTGTGAAAGGTTAGACCATTTTTATCGTTTGAAAGCTTAACTTTTATGTTTGTAAAAGCACACCCACTTGTAGCAGCCATAACAAGCCACTTATTACACATATATACACCCACACACACACACACACACACACACACACACACACACAGAGTGCTGTGCTTCTTCTTGTGCTACTGCTGACTCTGACCTTGTCTGTTTGTCTTCTTCTGAGTGGGGTTCTGTCTCCAATTTTGTGTTCCTCACTCTCTCTCTGTGAGTATCTGTCTCAGCTGGAGTGTCTAGGGCTTCTGAGAGAGAGAGAGTTTGTATGTGCGTATGTATGTGTGTGTGTGTGTGTGTGTGTGTGTGTGTGTGTGGTCTGCAGAAATCCGTGTCAGCATGTGACATTCTATACGTGTAGTTTGTTATCGTTTTGTCTCTTTGTGCCGCCTACGTTATATGGGGAATTTGTGTCTATGGGAAAAGGGAGCTGTCTGATTGTCAATTTGGTCTTATTATCCGTGCGTTAGTTTCCCTTTCTTCTTTCCTTCTTATACTGCCAGGTATTTTTGTGCTTTCAAAAGAACTTTCCGGATTCTATTTCCTTGTTGATCTCTCTCTTTTTCTTTTCTTTTTTTAATGTCATGGAGTCTACTGTATTCAAAACTTATTCTGCATCCACTGTCTCTCTGTTTGGGACTGACCCGAGTCCGGTGCATTGTGCTGTGCCGTGTCGTGTTGTGCTGTAGGTGGAGATATGCAGATGCCGTCTGCTGCACAAGATGAGGGAGGCTGTAATGACACGGGCTGGGAGGAGGAGAAAGAGATGGAGCGACTGGCCTGCGAAAGCGATGACTTCATCCCTCCGAAAGTCATGGTGAGCTTTGCCAACTTTCCTCAAAATCAATCAAGAAGCTTAGCCGAGGCCATATGTTATGATTGTATTAATTAGACGTGATAGCATTTTTTTTGTCATCTTGTCTGTGTACATCTCGTCTCAAGTACCACATACAGCATACAAAACAGGATTACTCTACATAAATCTTTATTTAATATTACTATATTTAATGTATACGTCATGGTTGCACAAAAACGAATAGTTTGGATCTACTGTGCTACAATTCAAAAGGACCCACCACACACAGAAAAGTGTTCCTAAATGTTTTGCATTCATGCACTCTTTATTAATCGCAAATCAAAAAGAGAGCCGGCAGTAGCATAGCATAGTTTTTCAATTTGCGCATATAAAACATTTTGACATCGGTTTCAGGCTTCATAAGGTTATAAATATGGCTCCTGAGCAGACCACTACATCTTGCACACTGCCATCTCAAATAAAAAATGATTTAAAATGCAGTTGAGTCTGAGGACGTGTTTACAGCTTGACTTGGACGTTCGCAACAAAGTGAAACTGTGTCACCCTGCCTCCTGGTCTTCAACAGCTTGACCAATTTGAGGTAGAAAAGCAATAAAATACCAAGTAACAATTTAAAAAAAATGATCTGGCAAAAAGAGTAGAAAAGAAAATGGGCTCTTACTCCTTTTCATATTAGTCTCTAATTAGATTATCTTTATATATGATGATACATTTTGTGTATTAATTAAATTTTGGTAGAAGGTAGCTGAAGCTACCTTTTTAAAAGTCTTTCTACATTTTAAAAGTCTTTCTACTGTTCCCTCCAAAGCCACGCCCCCAAAACGCAAGCACAGGCTTTAATGCCAGTGCAAGAGGCGGAGCTTCCTGAATTGATGTTGAGTCTAGAGTGCCAAAGAGACATGAAATTTTCTTCTGAGCTGATATTTCCTGAAGCTACTAGAATGTGATTTTAAAATGTCAGAGATTTTAGATTTAGAAAGTGTTCTGATCCCTCCACAATCACTCCACCTTTACTGGAAGATCACATCTTTCTTTACAGTGACTACATCTGTGACGTCCTTTTATTATGCCAGGCTAATTTAGTTCTTATTTATTTTATTTTTTTCCAGTTGATATCATCGAAAGTTCCTAAGGCGGAGTATGTCCCCAATATTATTCGCAGAAATGACCCTTCCATTATCCCCATACTTTATGTAAGTCCACACTGCATAAAGCTCTACACTATCATGGACAAGGAATGACATTCAAATTGTACACAGTTGTAGCCATCAGTTGTAGTTATCAGCCAAAGGTGTGGACTTGAGTCACATGACCTGGACTCGAGTTACTCATGACCCAATAATAAAACGCTAAACAGTCTTTAATAATAAATTTTTTTTTAAAATTGTTACATAAAATTGTAGTGTTTATAGTGTTAAATGATTTCTTGTCCCTTTACACTATCATGGCTGATTCTAATCTACTTTTATTTATGTCCAGTAACAAATTAAGCATCTTATTTAATGTGTAGCTGCATGTATTACCATGGACAGAATATTTTGTCTGGAAAAATAAGATACTACAACAACAATAATTATTAATTTAGACTACTTTGCTGGAATTACATATTGAAATTGTAGGAAATTTGGTCACTTGTTAACAGCTCAAAGTTTAGGACTTAGATCTTGACTTGGGTCTTGTCTCTCTTTACTTGGGAATTGTCTGTCTTTACTTGGGACTCTTCTTGAAACTTGTCTGTCTTTACTTAAGTCTTGACCTGGGACTTGTCTATCTTTATTTGGGTCTTTATTTGGGACTTGTCTGTCTTTACTTGTGACATGACCCGGGACTTGTCTGTCTTTATTTAGATCTTTACTTGGGACATGACTAGGCACTTGTCGGTCCTTTCTTGGGACTTATCTTGGAAATTGTCTGTCTTTTACTTTAGCCATGACTTCGGACTTGTCTGTCTTTTACGTGGGGTTTTGACTTAGGAATGGTCTATCTATACAAACTTGCGTCTTTTCTTTGCTCTGGACTGTCTTTACTTTGGTCTTGACTTGGGGTTTTTCTGTCTTGACTCAGTGTTGAGATTTTAGACTTTTTTTTTTTTATGAAACTTTTATGAGACTTTTTAAAAAAATCTTTTATGAAACGAAGACTTGTTCTCACCTCTGGTATCGCGTATCCAATCTTATCCGGAAAGGGCCGGTGTGGGTGCAGGTTTTAATTCCAACCAAGCAGAAGCCATAGCTTAGTCTATTGGAAGCCAAGATCAACTGATTAAACAGCTGGAAACAGGTGTGGCTCCTGCTTGATTGGAATGAAAACCTGCACCCACACCGGCCCTTTGTGGATAAGATTGGACACCCCTGCTGTATAGCGTGAACTTTTCAAACACATTTGAAACTCTCAAAACAAGTCTCACCAAATATAGTGCAGTATTATAGAAATTATTCTTTGTTGTTTGTTTGTTTTTCTGCATTTATTAATCACTCAACATGAATATTTTTACATCTAGGATCATGAGCATGCAACATTCGATGATATTTTGGGTAGGTAGTCATGTGTGGTTGATGTCTGTGTATATGTGCTGTGTCAGATTTGTTTGTTCGTTTTGTCATTTTCTGTGCTGTTTTCTCTGGCTGTGGTGTTTTTTAATTTATTTTTATTATATATATATATATATATATATAATTTGGAATGGCATTGTAATCATCAGCACTGGCTTGCATGAGGCCTGAAATGAAGAACTTGGACTGCAGTATAATAATGATGATTCAGAATGATAATGATAAACTGTAGCTTGTTGTTCTGAGAATTTGTCGTGGTGTATGGTGGTACTTTAATGTCAAACTAAATGATCGAAAAAAAATGGTAAATCTTGACTGTACATGCTAGTGCTAATCCCTGTTGTTGCCTATGTCCTGTAGAGGAGATTGAGAAAAGACTGACTTCCTATAGGAGAGGCTGCAAGATCTGGCGCATGCTCATCTTCTGTCAGGTGAATTTACATTAAATGTGGCCACTCAGAGAATGCAGTAGTGACTCAGCAATGTGTCATATGGTACCACCTCCAGTCACCTTATTTTACAAGCAAAGTGTATTACTGTTTGGTATGTGTGAGTCTTTTGTATATGAGTGCCTGTGAGGCTGAATTCTCTTATGAATTAAACTCTTTAAGGGTGGACCAGGGCATTTGTACCTGCTGAAGAATAAAGTGGCCACTTTTGCCAAGGTGGAAAAAGAGGAGGACATGAGCCAGTGAGTAAAATCAATGTTTGTCCGCTCCATTATGCAGTGCCAATTCTCAAGGATTTTTTTTCCCCTCACTCTGTTTGTATGTCTGTGTGTCTAGGTTTTGGAAAAGGCTAAGCAGATTTATGAGTAAAGTAAACCCAGAGCCTAACCTGATCCATGTCATGGGCTGCTATGTACTGGGGAATCCTAATGGAGAAAAGGTAGGCCTGATGCTTGTGTTCGAATCATTGCTGAATCAGTTCAGACCCCAAGGAAAGACTACAAGCTCGTAAACTGATGATAGGAGAAGTGGTGGTTTATTGATGCAGAAAAGCTGCAGTAACTGGTGTTAAATGTCTATACAAAGCTGTAATAAGATAAGATTTGGGAAATTGACTGATAATAAATTAGGAGAATGTTGGGTAAAACTCATCTCGCTCACTTTAGCTAGTTAGCCAATCAATAGCAGGGATTATAGGCAAGTCTATGCTTAGGGTTGCTCCTGAGTTTGAATCCCAGTGATCCCGCAGCTATCCAATAGAGCATATTGGCCCTGCGCTCTGGATGTTAAGGCTGGGAGTCTTCTTGTCTTTGTTGATCAGAATTACACTCGTCAATTGAAAGTGTTTGCTAGCTTATGTGTACACAGAATATGCCAGTCAAAGCTCCTCAGAACCAGGTGCTCAGCCATCCTGTGACATTACTTCAATCTCTCACATTCATAACTGTCATGTCACTCACCAACAGGCGGGAATTAGCTATGACTAAACTGCCAACTCCGAAGAGGAATAACACATAGTCGCCTTTTACAAATCGCTTGTCCCTCGTAGAAATGGCTGACATTTTCCCTGTAGATTAACTGCTCTAACTGCTTGATCGTGTCTATGCTGCCAGGCACAGGAGAGCTAAGGAAACAAATGTTTTAAATAATTTTCTTACTTGGAAGAATTGTTTGGAATATATTACATTTGACACTTGGTTGTAGGTCTATTTAATCTTTCCTACCCATCAACAAATTCAGCCATTTTTCAAATTTTTCCGCCTGAAAAGAAAAGAACAGATTTTGGCCATTTTTGTTGCATCCATTATAAATCTAGTTGTCTGTATCCTTGCCTAATGCTAGCTAGGTTGGACACCACTGATAGATTTTATTTCAACGTAATGAACTAAAAACGTTTTACATTCCCTGTTTACCTTGACAGAAAGTCAGAGGGCAACATCGCTGCATCTTTCAAGTGGGAACGTTGAGTCAAGTTGAGCGCACCAGCCAAATGGTTGCTAATGAGGGAAGGGGGCAGGACTTCCAGTGGCTGTCAGTTAATATTGGTTTGAAACATCTACGCAACTGTATTTCATTCCAGATTCGTGTATTGTTTGGTTTATCTGGCATATTTGGGGAAGAAACAAACATTGCTCTGCTGCCATATTTTTAAATGATAACTCATTAGCAGGTCTGAAACAAAGACTTGTCACGGTCACTTGCCTTTTTCTTGGTATGCTACGCACGCACAGTTTATGTGCACTTCTATAACTAGTGCACATCACATCACTTATATCTCTGTTCGGCTGCCTCCCCAAGGTTGCAGGAATGCAGAAAATACACACAGTGCACTGTAACACTGTGACAAAACATCCATTTTAAAGCTTACAGTGCTAAACAGTGCCAGTTCTGAACTTTTTTAATTGTTGATTTAATAAAGATGAATACAATGAACAGTTCATCATCACTCTCTGCCTTTCTGCTATAATCCATTATCTCACTTCAAGTCATGACTCATAGCCCCTGGGGTCTGGTGTAGCAATACATTGCCATGTTCATCTGTCCTCCATGTCACTCTCCTCCTTTTTCTCTCTCTCCGTCTGTCTGTCACTTTGTCTCATTTTGTCTCTGCCACCTGCCTGCCTGTGCCTGTCAGACAGTCAGTCCCTTGTTGGTTACATAATCCAGAGACTGAAATGTCATCATGTGTCTTCATGACATCAAAGCACACCCAGATTAAGAGTTGTCCACTTTGATCAAATGAAGCCATGTGTGTTAAGAGACTTCCAGTACTTTGGCGATATGGAAATGTTTGATCTTTTTTTGTATGAGGTTATTTGTTAGCTGGTGAGGTTTTAACCCTGGGCCATTTTAGCACTTGTCCAGTATCCAAACCATTTAATTAGAAATGTCTTTGGTGCCAATAGCCAATGCAGCAATGAACTTTTCTGTATGTAACTAACTACATATGTGATCTCCTGTAATCCGAGTGTGACTGACAAATGTGTGAATGTAATCTGTTCTTTACAAGGAAGTGTTGACCTTCTAACTAGAACTGCAGCATGGGAAATGGTACTGTAAAGCTGATTTATATACATCTTGACGTTGACATTTCTGGCTAATATCTGGTTCTTAAAGCAAAACCCTGAGTGGTTCTAGTGCTAATTTGCTAGTTGGTGTTGTATTTTCTTTATTCCTGTATGAAGTTAGTGTTTGTGTGGGGGACATTGCTAATGGAATTGCAATGATGTTTAATGTTTTATTTTTTTTTAATTGACAGGGTTAGGGTTAGCCTGCACTTTGCTTCTCGACATAGCAAGAGTTTCTTTTCTCACTCGCGATTTTTTCAGCGATTGTTCAATTTCATATTTAAGAGAAATCCAACAGAGAAATGGTGGGTCTCCATTTGGCATTTGCTTGAGCTCCAGATGATTTGCAGCTAGCTGTTGTCTTGTCAGATATAGTTGAGTAAAACACAGGTTTGTTATTTTTATTTTTTTATTCTCGCTTGTTGCTATGCTGTTTTGTTGCAGCCTATGGTTTGATTAGCACGAGGCTTTGAAATTAACCCGCAACTGAAGATCATCATACACCACCAAACATTTCTAAAGCTGTCCTAAGAAATGCAGTAGAATTTCTGCTCTAAATTGAGTACATTTGTTTAAGTGACAGTGACGGGTTAGGCAGAAAGATTGTGCTAAACACTTTAGGAAATCCTAAGCCGGACAGACATTCCCGGATTTGGTCTAGGCTCTAAGCCGTGCCGGAGTAAAAGCGTGGTAATTGGTGCATTTGAAGGTTTCTTCAGCTTGCCCTTCCAGACAGCCATTTGAGACGATTGAACAAGATGCTTGTGGCTGTAAAGAACATGTTGTTATTCTGGCAGAGTTAGCCATTTTGTATATGGCTTCGAGAGGGGGGGGAGAGAGAGAGAGAGAGAGAGAGAGAGAGAGAGAGAGGAGAAGGACTGGTTGAGAGGGAGGCAGGATTAATTGGTGTCTCTGCTTATCGTCTGCCAACAGCTGTTCCAGAAGCTGAAGAACCTGATGAGGCCTTATTCAGTCACCTTTGAGTCACCGCTGGAGTTATCTGCACAGGGTGAGGAACACACACACACACACACACACACACACACACACACACACACACATATGCTTTTCTCTCTCCCCAGTTACCACTTGTGCACCTTTTTAAATACTCAGAAATTGCAAATTGCCTATTATATTATGTATGTCATATGTTAGGCTTGAGCGATTTGACAAAATTCTGTGATAAACAGTGACGACTGGTTACGACATAGATAAGAAATTCAGATATGAAGCTCAGGGAACAAATAAAGAACACATGTAGCACTGTGCGATTCATTTACAACATAGGTCCAGGCTGTGGTGGTTCTATTAGGCTAACAGTTTTTATATACAGTATAGGTGCGTCGCAATCAGCTCCCTAGCTACCTAGGTCGTGATTCAGTATGTCGTGTACACGAGTTGGGGCACTGGTAATGACCCTGGCTCACTACGCTTTGGGACACTGATGACTCAATTTCCGGCGTACTCGCATTGAAAAACGTCACCACTGGTATTTATCAGCAGCAGGCAGGACCTATATCGTTCTGACATTATACAGTACACTGACATTTTCACTTAGGGGTGTACTCACTTTTGTTGCCAGCGGTTTAGACATTAATGGCTGTGTGTTGAGTTATTT
>JANDJT010000081.1:3307091-3330224 GCA_024331685.1 Stegophilus panzeri | reverse complement strand
CTGGGGAGCTCAAGCACAATAGAAAGAAAGAAAGGCTGAGGTACAGGTAAGTAAGCTGGGCTGAGTTGAGTGGGGGACGGAGGGGGGTGATGCTGGGACGCCAGAATCACCATCGAGCCCTCTTGAGGTGTCGTGGGCTAGTCGACGAAACACCGAGGATGGAAGGTGCCCACTTGAAGACCCCAGAGATGTACCCTGCTTAGCTCAATCCAGACGGTTGTCATGCTGATGCGCTGGGGAGACTATGGTTGATCCCCGGAGCCAGTATCGCAGCCGTTGTGTGTGCTGATGCGCTAGGGAGGAAATAAGCTGATCCCTGGGGCCACCATTGCACTTCAGCCATCAACACCAGACAGAAGGATATCATTATATGGAAGGAAGCGTAAATGGATGGAGACACATATGGATCACATTAGTTTGCTATGAAACTACATCTTAGTTGGTGCTTATCTTGGCGAGAGCCAATTTTGCCAGCCTAAAATCAGCATGAAGTTTTAACATCTACTCTCATGTAATGGAAATCATTAGATATATAATATACATACATATATATATGTGTGTGTGTGTGTGTGTGTGTGTGTGTATATATCTATATATATATATTAATTATTTCATTAATTGGACATCTATTTTTTGAGGAAAACTGTCATACCTGACACCTAGTTGAACACTTTACAGTTGGTTGTGTGACTGTACATCATTCCCTTCAAATGCTATTGAGCTTTAAATAATGGTATATTTTGTGTATGAGCCCATTCGGTAGTGAAATTCATGTCTAATTTACATATGATTTAATAGCTCATTTTGTTAAATATCAAAAATCTAAAAGGTGTGCTTCATACCTGACACCTAGCTGAACATTTTACAGTTGGTTATATGACTGTAAGTCATTCCCTTCAAATGCTATTGAGCTTTAAATAATGGTATATTTTGTGTATGAGCCCATTCGGTAGTGAAATTCATGTCTAATTTACATATGATTTAATAGCTCATTTTAATAAATATCAAAAATCTAAGAGGTGTGCATCATACCTGACACCTAGATGAACACTTTACAGTTGAACGTGTAACTGTACATCATTCCCTTCAAAAGCTATTGAGCTTTAAATTATGGTATAGTTTGTGTATGAGCCCATGCAGTAATAAAATACATGGCTATATATATATATATATATATATAATCTAAGAGGTGTGCATTATAGCTGACACCTAGATGAACACTTTACAGTTGGTTGTGTGACTGTAAGTCATTCCTTTCAAATGCTACTGAAGTTAGAATCGTGTTTAACAATGTCGTATGTAATTTTAGAGACGGTCCCTTAATTTCCGCATATCTGCGAATATTGAACGTCCAAAGTCAAAGCAACTTTATTCCATTGAAATAGGTAAGAAATAATTGACAACGGGCCGTTGAATTATTAGAAAAATAATGCGAAGCCGAGGTGGTAATGCGGCCACGTGGAGAAGCGGAGGCTTGAGCCATTGGTAAGCAGTTATTAGAGAGAGAGAGAGAGAGAGAGAGAGAGAGAGAGCACACGTGTGATAAACCAATGAACAAGTATCAATATTTATTTATTTATTTATTCGTTCGTTATATTTTCTGCAGTAATAAAAAAAAAACAACGAAAAACTCTATGAACAAGTAGGTTGGTCGATATGTATTTATTTGTTTTATTTTTATATTAACAGCACGAAACGAACAAAAAACCTGAAAACACACTCTCTCTCTCTCTTACATTAAACCTCCGCGTGCAGCAGGAAAGCCGTTAAAACGGGCAATCTGTGTGGTAAATGTGGAGTTTTTGTGTTTTAAAAAAAATTGTATAATGTGCTTCGGATTATTTATATATTGGCTTGTCACTGTAGCACTGCCCTGGCGTTGATTCATTTATATCATTTACAGCGTTGTCTGTTTGTATATAATATCATCATTTTGTTGATCTTAAATAAATAAAACTAAAACTAAAAACGATCCTGTTCCCTCATGACCGGGGATTCTTCTTCTTCATGTCGTCTTTTTCCCTTGCTACTGTCGCCTCTGGCTTGGCTAAATATCCTACATCAGTATTTCTGTAAAGCTGCTTTGTGACCATGGCTATTCATAAACGCGGTGTAGAAATAAAATGGAATTGAAATGAACTGAATCGACCTCGTCGTCAGGTCACTTCACTTCCGGATAGTCGTTCACTAACTCCTGGTGATTTGTGACACAGCGAAAAAGAAACGCTTCATACTTGCATTCAGTGAAGGCTGATTTATTTGCATAGTTTTAGTTTAGTACTCGGATTTTAAACTGCGTCTCTTTTTATACAAAATATAAAACAATATAAAATTAATAAAAAAAATACGCAGTGATTTAATTCGTTCCTCGTATTGTTTTTAATATGATGTATAGTATGTGACAAGCACCTGGCAACCCGCGGGGTTACAACAAGTTAAGAAAAGCGCTAGGGATCTCCCATTAGTTTAGTGTGGATGCTATTGCTAATGCTAGCGATAAGCTAAGCTAGTTAGCTACTTAAATGACAGACGTGTCTTTTTTTTTAAATAATTAGGTATAACTTTAAAAAAACAAAAACAAACAGTAGAATTCTAGTTTTCCCTTAATAGCAATGTTTAATAGCAAATTTTATAGTCAACTTTTTGAAACGCAGTGTTGCAAGCTAAAGCAGCTAGCTTGTTAGCCAAACAGTGGATTAAATAGACTTCGGGATTTCAGACATTGAGTTTATTCAGTTAGCTTGTTAGCTACCGGCAAAATGTGTGTTGCAGAAGGAAAAACAGTTGATATCATGATAGATTTAGAGAATTTTCCGTGAAACGCTGCCGCTTATAGAGATAATGAGCGGATGAGAGAATAAAGCAGAGAAGCTCAATGGCCGGGGAGAGAGAGAGAGAGCAGTGAAGCCAGTTTCAGAGGTAACGCTGCTTTATTTGTGGAGCTCATTTCATGCATGGCTGTAATTCAAAGTGCGTTACGTAAACAATGGCTTAGACCTAAACAATGTTGGCGTGTTTGTAACGTTAGCTGTGTAACGTTAGCATAACACAACTAGCGTTACTAGAGTCAAATACAAAGAATTTGCGATTAAATGGACTTCTAAGGCTACAGTTTTTGGTAGTTATGGTTATTTGCTGCCAGTTTGGTTTATTTTCATCCGTTGATACATTTTCCAGTCATTAGTTTAATAAGCTTAACAAGTCAGTATGCTTAGTTTAGTTAGCTTATTGTATTCAGTTTTCATTTCCATAACCCTTGTGTTTGAAATTTTTAGTTAAATTGGAACCATAGTAATATATTTTTGTGCTAGGCTTATATTCTCAAAGTGGGTTCCATGAGTCTGTGTATTCTTTTCATTTAATTACAGTGATGGAAATCACAACACACCGTTATTATTATATTTATTATTGAGAGTCCCTTGAATTGAATGGGTTTTATGCAAACCATAACAACTCCAAAGGTTCTGTCGGTTGGAAGGTTTAGGAATAAAAAGCTCTATGGCTTTAATAAATATATGAAATGTTATTGTATACGGTTCAATAATGTACATGAAGTAAGGTGCTGAGGAGGTGAGAGGAAGTTACTTTTCAGTTAAAGAGGTCCATGGATATAAAAAGTTTAAGAACCTCTGCGCTAAAAAAAAAAAAAAAAAAGGGGGGTTGTTTACTTTTGGTGCATCTGCTATACCCTCTTCATAGTCATGTTAAACAAGTAAAGTTTGGGTCATTTTGTCTCAGCTGCCCAATGTCAACGTGACCCATGATCCCAAAGTTAATGTGACCCATAAACCCAAAGTCACTGTAACCCATGAACAGTATATGTGTTGCTAACAGTGAACAGAACACCAAGGGTTAATGTTCGCTCAAGTTTCTGTTCTGATGCTGTAGATTTAAACATTATTGTTAGTAGTAGTAGTAGCAGCAGCAGTGGTAAGTTAGTCGTATCCTGCTCATTTTATGTAATAACAATGTAATTGCCCTGCTGAAAAATGCAGCTCAGTCTGACCAGCTGCCAAAAACACAGGCCTATCTGGTTAAAAAATTTTCCACCTTGTAATTGCTATTAGAATCGAAACAGTTTCTGAATTGCAGCTACTAATGCTACATCATTAAAACATATTTGAAAGGAAATATCCACCCGGAACAATGTCTATAATATTAATTATAAATCACGTGGTTTTTGATGTCGTCCAAGATTTATTTTGTAATTAAATTCTGAGTTGATTGTTTTAGTTTAAACAGCATCCAGGGTAATTTACTATTAAGAGTGTCCTTTACTAATTTCATTATGTACGTAATTCTAAAATAAAGCCCACTGTACAAGCTGGAACCGCTCATACATTTTCTAAACAATCCTCTTTTAGGAACAATGATGGCTTCGCTTGCCGCCAGATGATGTCTTGAATCCACTCTGATGATCCGAATCTTCATCATCCTCAAGAGTCTGAAAAGAAGATGAAGGTGCACATTGATGTGGATGATAAAAATGAGACAGCTCACCCATCACACAGACTGAATTATACCATCCAGGGTCAAAAGGATATAGCTGGGCTTGGGGACAGAAAGAATCACCTGGTTTTTGAGGACCATCTTTGTAGGAGCACGCTGTTTGACGAGGCTGGGTCAAAATATGTTGGAAATGAGTGTTTACAGATATCGGGGAAACTGTGCGACGGTCCAATGTCGGAATCACATAGTGTAATTTCAGAGTGTGATTTGGAAATGCTGGAAATCTCAGAGGACAGTTGTTCTATACCTGAAAACGGCGATAATGATTACAGTGACAGTTTCACACCAGAAATACAGCAGGCCTATAGAATATTCCAGAGTTTTCTTCTGGAGAAACACAAAGCTGTGACTGCTCCGTTTTGGTTCCCCGTTGGAGATCAAGCCAGAAATGATATGTGTTTGAAAAAGATAGACAACAAGTTTGTCAAACGGGAATATGAAAGTATTACCGAATTTGTAGCTGATTTTCGCCAGATGTTGGAAAACTGCTATAGATTTCACGGTATTGATCACTGGATCTCGAAACAGGCACAAAAACTGGAGGTCATCCTGGAGCAAAAGCTAACTTTACTCTCAAGGTAAGCATGCCAAATAAATAAATTGGATAAACCTTTGACCCATCAACCCATTGCTATGAAAGTCTTTTGATTAGAATGCTAAAAGAATGGGTAATATATACAGACAGAACAGATGGGCTGCACATAGCCATGTGTTTATATGACAATTTTATATTGAAGTAATTGCACCAGAGCATCAAGAGTAGGAGGGTGAACTTGGAGGTTGTTAACCATAGTTAAAAACAATTTTTTGTTAGTTAACATTGTTGCTTTTCTGTAGTAGGACTGCTTTCCAGATTGTGACGACTGCCCTATTGATGCAACTCTAAATGTCAACATTGAATCTAAACGTCTCATTTTAGGAATCTCATAATTTCAGACAAAATCTATCTACAGCCAAAGTAGTTGCCCCATTGACGTAAGCCTTGGATGTATCTTAGGAGAGAGCCATTCAAATATGATTGAGTTATATGTAGGCTAAGATGTTTGCTATGTAAGTGGTTTAGAAGACATGAAATATTAATTTAATTCTATAACAGTAATATTTTGATGACTTTACATTATATACATGTCAGAAAATGACTTGAGTGTGTGCCCCAATTCTGATGCTAGTGTTGGGCAGCATTTTAGCCTTCATCTCCATTCTTCATCAGTTCATCTTTGTGCTTGTGCATTTATTTTCTCATAAATGCTTGATAGCTTTTCGGATTATACGGACTATCACCATTAGGTCAGCTACATTTATTTCATTTTCATTAAAGCTTAACTTTCATCATGGGTCTGATATTGCAGCTGCAAATGGCATAATGTCCGGTCAGTTTAAAAAAAAAAAAAAAAAATTCTTAATCCACTTTTAATAGGACACTGAGAGAAAAAACAGCCTTGGCCGTGACTTCTAGGGGTCGTTTTGGCACTGAAGATGAAAAAGCACCGGTTGGCACTTCAACTAGGCGCCGATCTGTGCCACGAAACTTGGCAGCTATTTCTGTATGTGGCTCTGAATCCATCATGGTGCAAGCACTTCGGCTGGAGGAACAACAGAGGGCCAAGGAGGAAAAAAGGTAAATTGTTTGCTTTTGATAGCTACAGGAATTGCAGTTATCATTTAATTGATTTCAGTATCAGGAAACACATTGATGTCATGAAGATATCATGATATCAATTGTATTTTTCCCCGTCTGAGAAAGCTTGACGAACACAAAATACATACATATATACACCGATCAGCTATAACATTAAAACCACCTGCCCAATATTGTGTACGTCCCCCTCGTGCCACCAAAACAGCTCTGACCCATTGAGGCATGGACTCCACAAGACATAATAGAGATATTTTAACCACTTATCTGTTTTTCATATCCACTACCTGACCTAATGTTTGTTGAGTAGATCAATAGCCATCTGTCCCTCTTGTATTGAAAGCTCTTTGCTTTTCCCCATGTCAATTGATAGCAATTGAATCTACAATTTACATTTACAATATTATTTCCATATATTACATCAAACTCAACAGTTTTCTGGAGACTAGAGCAGTTAAAAAAATCAATATTCATCATATTTACTAAATTATAATAAATGATTCTCAGTTATTCTTATTATATGTATTAAAATTCTACAATATCCTGTTTAATCATGTTCTTTGGCATCTAGGCAGCGAGACCTCGAGAAGAAGGAGGCTGGGGAGACTTCAGCCAAAGAAGTGGAGGAATGGGAGCGCTCATTGCTCTCACTAGCAGAACCATGGCCCATTGGCACTATGTGGGAACTTCCTGCTATCGGGCACTTCTTGTGCCTGGCCCAAACAGCCCTCAACCTTCCAGAGATCGTATTCTTCGAATTGGAACGCTGCCTGCTAATGCCTCGCTGTAGCTCTTTCTTGGCAAAGATCATGACATCACTGCTTTGCCCTCCTCATCGAAGAATGACACTCCACAGGCGCCCAGCACTGCCTTATCGTCGCTGGGAGGCGGAGTTGAGGCAGAAAGTCTTGGGATGGTACCAGTCTATAGGTCGAGCCAAGGACCAAGAGGCTTGCGCTGAACATCTAGGACTTTGCCACCGTTTTTTCTGGACCCTGGGAGAGACAAGTCCCTTGGAAGAGAAACCATTCCATATGTTGCCATTCAACCATCGTGTTTGGTTGCTTAAGGGCCTTTGTGACAATGTCTACGAGACTCAGAAGGACGTGCAGGACGCCGTGCTAGGACAACCTATTCACGAGTGCCGAGAGTCCATCTTGGGCTATGACAGTCAAGAGAACACATACATACACTTCCCACATTTCTGTGGTGCAGATCTGCGTATATATTGCCAGAGTCCATGTCTACCACTGGAATTCCCCTTGCCCTCTTTCTCTGTGAAGAAACTAGAGCCTGAAATGGTGGACAGGACAGAGGAGAACTTGAGCCCATGTCCCGATGTCAAAGCGGGGAACTGGGAATTCTGTCTGAGAGTTAGAGATGATGGCTCGGAAGAAAGTGAGGTAGATTGGAAAGGACCTGAGAAATTTCAGTTCCCATGTAAGGAGGAGTTGCCAAGTCCCGAAAGCATCAATGACAAACCCATGGAGGTAAAGCAAAGCATTGAATTAAAAGAAGAAGACAAGAAAGATACAGACTATGAACCTTGCCTTAGGGTTGGCATGAATTGCTACATGGGCAAATTTCCTGCCAATCCTTTGAGTGCAAATGTTTTAGAATCGTCCCTGCCATCAGAAATAGGTGCCACGGTAAAGAATGGATCATCTTGCCAAAATAGACCTCCTTGCCCCAAATGTTCCATGGATTCCCACGCAAATCCAGAGCATCACTCATGCCTTTGTTTCACAGCTGAATCAGACAGGACTGCTTCTGTGATTTTTTCACAAGCCAGCGACTCAAGACCTGAAACAGGGAAAATACAGTCCAAAAAAAAGAGAAGAAAGAAAAAGAAGGAAAAATTGCATGGAGTTAAGACTGGGACAGGCAAGCTTCGTCTGAAAAAGCTCAGACAGGCCAGAGTTACAAAAAACACCATGTGCAAAGCTACTGCTGACTTGAAGAGAAAGGATAAAAGGAAGAAGCAGAAGTTAGGTGAGGGAGATGGAACAGTAATGTTGGACTGCACAAATATATGGAACTTGTATGTTGTATTTAGTTGCTGTTACTTCTGGTTAGCAAAGGCACTCTTTTACTGCATAATGGAAATGATTCCCATTGCCAAGTATTGCTATATTTTTAATGTTCTGAGAGGTTTGTCAAATTATAGGCAGTTTGTGTGTTGCATTTTAAAACAAGTAGGCATAAGACAGAATGTCATTGTCTCGGTTATTGCAATACAAAATACCGGTGAGACAAATTTTCTTCTCGTATCGTGTATCGCGATATTTCCTTTTAATATTCATTATGAACTCGAACTTGTCTTACACAATAGGCAGCAGCACCAGAGGTGGTAGCATACAGTGCAGGAAGTTTGCAAGTGAGAACCTAACTGTCTAAAAGCATGCTTGCTTAATAGTCCAAACATTTATGCTAATCACAAGGAAGCCTTATGGTACATGGGTCAAACACAAGCAGCCTTGTTTCATTTCGGAAAAAATAATACTGTACATAGCACGTACGTAGCATAGACATCAGAGGTAGTTACTGTAAACCGTTTTTCTACCACAGCTGGCTTGACTGCGGCCTAAAACACAGGTTTACAAAAATCAACGGCTGTGTGCTGTACTTGATATAAATCTCACTTGCATCTAAAATCTATTCGGAAGCATATGTCTTGTATTGTGCCTTTAGTGTATTGTCTCAAGCCTAGAAACAAACCGTTAGTTTGTCACGTATCTGAGCCAGTGCCATCAAGTATGTGTCATGAAATTGTTGCCCTGTTGTTTGATTTTTCTATAAACAGGAAGAAAGTTTATTCCTAAGAAATCTCAAGAAAAACATAAGGATCATCCTCCGCAGCTCCCAGTGGAGCCAGCCTTTAAGGTAACACATGCTTATTTCTGCATTAGCTAAATTTGTAGGTCTTGTGTCTTGTTTCCAGAAATTTATGCCTACGTATCGGATCATTTTGTTCGTAAAATGTAACTATAGCTGTACCGTGAGCTCACAATTTAATCTGAATTAAGCTTAACGCCATTTGATTGTCCTCACTGAAAATCAGAGAATGCAGATTTTTTTCAACCTCCAGAAAAAGAACCATGTTTTTTTTTTTTTTATTCCTTATATTATTGCTACTTTAATTGTACTGATTTAATTCAAACATTGCACAGTAAATATTATTAGTATGTCATGTCCTCCTTGTCTTCTGTTTGTCCTCACCCAGTCACCCATTCCTTCATGCTTTGTTTTACCCCTTCGTAGTTGGTCTGCACTAGTTTGGATGAACTGCGGGATCTCATCAGTAAAACAGAGGATGAGCTAGATGAGTTGGAGAGCACCAAAAAGAGATGTGTTAGTAAGAGGGGGAATTCTCACAAGCAAACACACACAAAGATTGATCTACCTTTCATATGAATCCTATCTATTTATGTAAAATTTTGAGCAAATTTCCCTGTGTAGAAAGAAAATACACCATTGGTGTCTGTTAAAAGAGTTTTTGGTTTGGACATTTCAGGAAAGGTGGTACATTAAGAGAGAAGCAGTGAAGGAGCTTCACATTACACTCATAAGACTGCTGAATGAGCTGTTGCCATGGGAACCCAAATTACTCAAGGCCTTTCACAGGAACAGGTAAGCAAGTACATTCCTTTGATTTCTGTCCTGGCAACGTTTGCTGTTAGTTGTTGAAAAATCGAATTTTATTGTTTATTTTGTAAACTGTTAGCGTAAAACCAAACCTTGTGCATTTCTCTCATCAGGGCCCGATTGAAAAAGGAAAGTGACGACTTTAAAAAGCATCCTGAATATGAAAACTTTGTCCGAGAGGAGTGGGTAGCATTCAAAGTAGTTGGAGATGCATACAAAGAAGGCTCTTCATCCACAGAGATTAGCAGAGAATTGAAGGATGAGGACAAAACCGAGCGACATTTGAAGGGAGGCTCTGGACCAACAGGTGATGAATATTAAACTCTTTCTTTTGGATAAGTCATAGGAAGGCAAAAAACATTCTCCCTTTAGTTGCTTTTCAAAGGTTTTTAGTTTCTCACTAATCTATCATATGCTCTTCTTAATTATCTGTCATTGTTTTCTGGCTTAACCCCAATTACTGTATAATTTATTTTCATAGTAATTTATCAGAATGGTAATGCAATATGTTCGTTCAAATAAATAAACGTTTTTTTATTGTTTTCATTTTTGCAGACTGTGAAAATCACATTGGAAATCACTTATTAGCACACTTAGTCAGCAGACCAGATGTTAACACAGCAGCTTTGAGTGAATCTGGACCTTTGACTCGAAGCTCAAAGCGCCGACAGAGTGGAGGAATAGATGAGGACTTCAGTCTTAGCAAAAAAGGAAAGTTGGTCGCTGATGATCCTGTGACCACTGAACCACAAACAAAGGTTACATCCAGGGACCAAAGTACAGCAGGAACAAACGCTTCGACCACTGAAACAGTGGTAACTGCACCTCTGGGTGGTTTTCAGAGGCGCTGTAATCCAATTCAGGCATTGCTGGCCAAGAGTGTTGGAAATAAAGTAACCCTAATAAGTCATCCACAGGCAGCTCAAATTTTGCACTGTCCAAATAAGACAGCTTCTGTAGCTTTAACTACAACCAACCCCACAGCAGTTTGTCAGCCTACACCACAATCAACACCTGTCTCCATGCAAACACATACTTCCACTCCATCATCTGTACAGAGGCCTATGCAGGTTGTATATAAGGCCCCAGAAGGCTTGAGTTTGGTTAGGAATAATGGCACGCCATTTAAGTTTTCAGTGCAGCCAGTCATTCATCAGAAAACAGGGGAGAAGGCAATGCAGCAGGTTATTATTCTTCCCACAAATTTACTCATTCAAAAGACTGAGGCAAAAAGAGCTCAGCAGCCATCCTGTATGACTGCTGGTGCCACAACCAAGCCTGATACACTTCTGCCCAATCCTTCAGGGTTCACTGTGCCAGAAAACAAGATTCCGGTCCAGCAAGTGTCTCCATTAAAAAGTATTAGCACTGTAATGACATCATCTGCTGTTTCACCTAGCTTGCAAAAATCAGTTTCACCTGCCCGTAAAAAGACTGCTGAACCAAGTTCTACCCTAAAGGGATCCACTACATCTACTTCAGCCACTACTGATCCCAACAAATGTGATCTTAATCAAGAGTTAAAGACAGTGTGCATCAGAGACTCACAGTCCATTCTTGTCACAACCAGAGGAGGAAACACAGGAGTGGTGAAGGTACAGACTTCAGACAACAGTGGTGCAAGTGTTTTACCATCCAGCCCTATTTTCACTCTCCCCCCTAAGTTTCAAGCTTTCCTGCTGTCCAAGGCATCGACTGTAGCAACATCCACGCCTCAAACTACCACAGCTGCCAAGTTATTGCCTGTCGTCTCCTCTTTAATTGACAACAAGGTAGTTTCTTTTAACTCGGCACCCCAATCTTCTTTAAAAAGTGCCAATCCGGTGAACCCATCCCCTCTGATGGAAAGATTAAGTGGTACAGTATCCTTTAACAATGACTTGCCTTTCCCTGTAGGGTCTGTTTCTGACAATGCAACAAAGCGTGCCCAGATATTAATTGGTATTAACTCACTAGTTCCAGCCAACTCCCAAAGTAATACCAGTGTCCCTTCATCTGTCTGGGCTGTCCAGACTGCTGCTTCTGAAAATATCATTCGACTTACTCAAAAGAGCCCCCAAGATACTAGCGTCGATCCAGATCCGTCTACCTTCCAGAAAGCTTTTGTAGTCACATCCACTACAAACATCTCAACAACAGTATCAAGTATCACCACTACTTCTGCTTCTTCTGCTTTTCCAGGATCAAGGGTCAAGTTTATGAGTCAATCTGGCTCTGCCTGCTCTACGGTTACTGTTGGTAAAGGGTTAGTAACATCAGAGTGCAGTATTACTGCCACAGCTACTTCATCAGCAGTTGAAGTCATGAAAGTTAGACCCAACCTTGGGCAAGCCATTGGCAGCACATCTGCTGGTACTCCGACTGAAGTCCAGGGCATCAACATTACTGGATTAGGAGCTAGGATACTGGACAGAACTCCAGTGACAAGCAAAAAACCAGCAGAAATCACCACAAAAGTTGCACCTATGATGATGTCCAGTGTACTTGCAACTTCAAGTGGGCAATTTTTTGTCCAGAACTGCAATTCTGCTGCAAATAGCTGTTTGTCACTGAATGCCAATGGTCCTGTCAAAGCAACTGGATCTGTTGATGGCAAAAGTGTTAAGTTTTCCACTTATGACACTGGGCATATGGCCTCCTCTGAACTCCTTTCAGCAGTACAACAAAAGAGTGTGTCTCACTCCGTGTCAACCGCTATCTCAGTATCGGACATCCTAAATAATAGATCAGAGCTAGTAGCTAGCAGTTCAGCTCCAAATATAGGCTGTTCTGTATTAGGAAGCCCATTTAACAAAGGCGGTACTTTACCAACGAGAGTGATGCAGGACAAACCGTTGGATAGTATATCCCTTAGTACGGCTTCTACAGCTATCAAACTTCCTATCATCAGCTCTTTGACAAGGGTCTCTCAGCCTCTAGCTCTGAGCACCACAACAGCAAAACATGTATCAGACAACCCATCTACTGGAATTCGATCAGTAATTCCTTCTACGGTGAGATCTCCTATGAATGCCATCCCTGGTACCACAACAGTTCAGGAAAAAGTTGTGATCAATACTACTGCCCCACTTGCTCCTGGAACCCAACTGTTAATTAACAACACAAGGTTTGTGGTACCTGCTCAAGGACTTGCGCCTGGCAGTCATGTTCTTCTTATCTCAAGTCCCACTGTGCATCCTACTAGCCGACTGGGGACAAATCCTGTCTCTCCTGCCCCAAGGGTGGCAAGTACTCTGACTGCTCCTCATGCTGCTTCAGTTGTTCAAGGTCTGAGAATGGTAACACCTAGTATAAGGTCACATGATACATCAGTCAGGCAACCGACACCCATCCCAGCAAAGATTGAACAATCTGTCTCTGTTAATAATCTTTTAACTGCAGTCAAGTCTCCACCAGTCACCATTAATTCTTCTACTTTTGCACAAGTGTCTCAGTTTGGTACTGCCCAATCATCTGGGCAACAATGCTTGACCCATATTGTAAGACTTCCTTCCTTTTTACTCCCTGAAGTGAAAGAATACCCTGCTGTTTCTTCAGGTAGTGTTACCAGCTGCCCAAAGGAAAACATTGCAGTTTTTGCTCAGTCACAAAGATGTTTACCGAGCACAAACACTCCAGACCTTTTACAAACAGAATCTTCCAGTGCTGCACCGAAATTGAAATCAGTCGTAACAGCAGTAAAACCGGTGAATTCCTGGCCATCCCCAGTGGTCACCGTGTCACCCATGTGTAGTACAGTATCAAGGATGCAGACACTTCCTGTGGCAACTGTACCACCAATTGGCAGTACAATGAGTAGTAGTCAAAACACTTGTGTTGCAACAGTATCTCCATCTATTAACACACTTTTAATGGCAACCTGTCAATCAGTTAGGCCTGTGCAACCTGGAAATATTAAAATGACAGTCCCTAGCCATCTACCACAGGTTAAAAGCAAGACTCCATCACAAGTCTCAGGTGGGCAAATCATCTGTACTCCCAGTAAATTGTTGTTAAGTCCAGATGGTGCCATTTTGAATGTACTTAGATACCCATCCCTACAAAATCTACCAGTGAGGACAGATAAAATGGCAGCGGGTGTAACCACTTCTAATGCAGCTGTTTTGCACACGCTAGATTCAGAGAGAATGGTAACATCGGATAATCCAGAATGACCTAATTATTAAAAATGTGATTTAATTAATTTGATTACCCCCTTACACCCCTTCCCCTCCCCCCATCCACCAATCTTTCTCAGATCAAATGGTTTAAATCTATGGAATAAGCACTATTTTGTATATTGGACATGTATAACACCTATGGTGGGAAATGCTGTTTTTTTTATCAATTTTAAATTAGAACGGCCAGTGTTGTATATAGTACAAATATTTTTGTTGTGTTTTCCTGTTCCTTTTCAAGTTTCAAAAGTTACACTTCAAAAGATAATTTTAGAAGGATTAAAATATTTTGTAGCATTTTTTTTTTTTTTTTTTTGAAATTGACATTCGTTAAACGATTCATGTTTTATTCTTTCAAATGCAATACAAGCTGCATTAGCATATGTCTACCATATCTGTTCTGCACACTTACACTTTGTATCCATGGTTTTCGTAATAGATTTTAGTTTAAGCTGACTTGATGTTTTCTCTTACACACATAGAGACCTTAAAAGAAATCTTGCAGATTAAAGTGCTACCACATGATTAAAGGTAGAAAGGTAGATTTATTTAATACATTGCCAAATATTTTGGATCACTTTAACGGGTATTGGAAATAAATCCAGTGCTTTGTTCCTTATCACAAAGGATTGTATTGTTTATTGAGCAGTGAGATCAGAAGCATGTTTTTTTTTTTTAAAGCAAGCTTTAATGTGGTTCAAACCAGCTGTTTCAAATTGGATTGGAAGATTACTCGGTATGAAATGTGAGTGGAAAAACAGGATTCATGAAGTTGAGCTAAAAACAAGGGTGTGTATTAGGTGAATGCACTGTAAGTAATAGAAAGCACATGCAGTGTGATTGATGTGAAGTACCCATGGTAAATAGCACCCCTGCTGGTTTGCCTTAGGTAATCTCTGTAGGATCTTAAATATATACTGTAGGTCTAATTTAAACACTGGGGTGGTTGAATTTAAATATATGTGCAGATCCTGCTGGATCTTGCAAGTATATTTCACCAGCTTTTTCATGGATGTGAATGATTATGTAAAGAAAGTTGAGGTTTTTTTTGTATACATCATAACCATTTCAGAGAAATTTATATTAGGTAATGACAGTAGGGACTAGGGAGTGTTACCACAGTGTCATGAAGAGCAAGGGGGAAAACTTTATTCGGTCACAAATTATCATTTCTATAACTAGGAAATGCTATATGATTAACTGGCATAATATGTTAATATAGCTTTACACCACCGGCTGGTAATTTCCTAAAAGGTACATAGTAATTTGATGTCCCCAGATTTTCCTATTGTTTGAGGGGGGGGACTTGTTGTGAAAATGTTCTGCCCTTCAGTCCAGAAAACAACACATCACAAGCAATCAAATTTTGTTTAGTGTGAACATTTAGGGATTTCATTGTTTACATCCTGTATGCCTTTGATTTTATGACATTTAGGTTACATATTTAACCCTTCATAGAACATTGTCATTGATACGTAATGTATTTATGTTTAGAAAACACATTTGTATGGGTTCCCAGTTCAAAAGTAATTAGACAGCTCGGTAAAGCCAAAAATGCTGATCACCTTGCAAATAACGTAACGCACTGGTTGAAATAGACGTGTTAGAACTTTAATGGACTTTTATTGATGTTTTTTTCCTTACTTCCGTTCCTTGTGCCATTTACAAATGACAAAATCCCACAGAAGGTTAAAACAAATAAGACTGATTGAATTATTCTTCTTTAGGGTGAGTAAGGTGGTGGGGATGGTCCAGTGGTGATCTTCTCATAGGCTGGTGGGGCATTGGGGAACTGCAAAAATAAAAAGCAGGATTTCTCAGGAAAGCACAGTGCTGAAACTCAGAACTAAAAACTGAAACTGCAGCTCCTTTTAAGCTACAATCACTATATAGAGCTAAATTACATGTTATAGTTCGGTGCAAAAGTTTGCATAAGAAATTTCATTTATATCGACACTGCGTTCGGTATCACAGATATTCCTTCATTATTATAAGAAACAAAAATGGTCAAGTAGTGTATGTTAAGATACATATTGTGTATGGCAAGCATATGCTATGTGTATAGTATACGTATATGTATATGGTATATCACTATTAAACATCTAGCAAAAGAGACAAGTTTGTCACTGATTTCTAAACTTCAGGCTTCTTACCACGGATTGGACGTTGCTAAATTCATTAAGGGCCATTTTGTTATTGCCAGCTGCCCCTAGTTCACTGTACTGTCCCGATCTCACAAGTTCCCTCCAGGATAGACTCGGGCCTCTGGAGTTCTATGGGAACAAAAAAAGGGCTGTTTTACATCACATGAGCCTCAGCATGACCAACACAAGCCTCAGAATTCCAGTCAGCTGAGCTCTAACATTTTCTAGTAATTTTATTCCAGATTTGGGGAAACATTAGATTTAAAAAATAACACTAGTGCATATGCAGAAATGTTCTGGAGTTGCTGTACACATTTTGAGAAACATGATATCTAGTAGTATTTTATAGTGACATAAAGTCTCACTAAGGTTGTTCTATGAGTAACTAACTAAAGATAAGTAAAATGCTATTTATTACTCTTTATACTAATACTGGTTGTAGTTTAAAATGACTAGTCGTATTAGGTTAAGTCGTATTAGGTTGTGGTAAATTTCTGCCAGCCAGATATAAAGATTCAACACTTTAGTTTTCTGATCAACATTTAGTTCTAACGAGTCATGTTAAAATGAACATTTAGTGCTATGACAGGGAAACGACTGATTTTGCATGTCTCTTTACAGCCTAATCCAATAAAGATTACATTCAAATGAAATTAAAACCAGGAAATAATACACAATGTAGTAGTTTATATACACTGTGCTGATGAACTACTAAAGACAGCAATGACAGCGATATCAATATTTAGTCAGGTTTTTATTTTTATTTATTTTTTTTAAGTTCTAGCAGTTCCCTATGTCAAATAATTGAATACTATCTCTTACTCTTGCTCCCCAAAACGAATCTTTCATGTGAGTGTGAATTGAAAGCCTTGTTATAGAGGTTTAGGCTTTTCAGAGTGAGTTTGTGCAAAGGGTTCAAATAGATTATTTCTTGACATTACCACCCCTTAATGACAAAATTAGTTTTCAAACTGAAAACTTACCAAAGACTGTTCTTATATTCTTTTACCCCACAGCGCTGTTGAATTCTCAATTTGTGATTTTATTTTTATTTTTTGTCTTATTCACTTCGAGAGAGAAAATAGTTTAAAAGCTGTTATAAACGTAAGTGATAACAGGAACTAACTTGTGTTGTGGATGTTCTACAACATTAAAACAGAAACTATGAATAGAAAACAATTTAGAATGTGTAGTGTTAGTAAAAAAAAAAAAAATGAAGTGTTGGAAAATTGCTGTGGTATGAGTGTAATAAAACACTTCGGGATGTGATGTTATTGGATGGGGTGGTATGTGGTATTGCACAACCCCACTGCTGATTATTTTCAGCATGCCACAAGGTGGTTTTTTTTTTTTTGTTGTTTGTTTTTTAATGTAAGCCTAAATGTTCCTGAACAGGCTGCTAACATTGTAGCCCTTACTACAACCCCAATTCTGAAAAAGTTGGGACAGTATGGAAAATGCTAATAAAAACAAGGAGGAGTGATTTGTAAATGTACTTTGACTTGTATTTAAACGAAAAATGTATAAAGACAAGGTATTTGATGTTTTATCTAATCAACTGCATAGTTTTTTTTTTTTTTTTGAAGATAAATATTTATTTTGAAATTGATGCATGAAACATGTTCCAAAAATGTTGGGACAGGGGCAATTTAGAACTAAATTAGCGTTGTGACAAGTAAGAAGGTAATGTGAAACAGGTGAGGCAATCTTCTAATCATAGTATATAAAGGAGCCTCCAAAAAAGTCCTAGTCCTTCAAGAGCAAGGAATGAGTCGAGGCTCACCGATCTGCCAACAGAGACATCAGCGAATAATCCAACTCTCTGAGAACAACATTCCCCAAAGACAAATCGGTAGGATTTTGGGCATTTCACCTTCTACAGTGCATAATAAGGCTGAAAACAACTTCTGAATGCATGTCACTGTCTTAAAAACCGTCATGAGTCTGTAATGGAGATCCTGACATGGGCTCGGGAATACTCTGATAAACCTTTTGTCAGTCGACACCATTCGCCGCTGCATCCACAGAGGCAAGTTAAGGCTTTACTATGCAAAGCAGAAGCCATACATCAACACTGTCCAGAAGCACCACTGACTTCTCTGGGCTCGGTCACATTTGAGATGGACAGTCGCACAGTGGAATCGTGTTTTGTGGTCTGATGAGTCAATATTTTAAATAGTTTTTGGACAAAACAGCCGTTGTGTGCTCCAGGCCAAAGAGGAAAATGACCATTCAAGCTGTTTTCAGTGTAAGGTCCAAAAGCCAGCGTCTGTCATGGAATGTGGGCGTGTCAGTGCACATGGCATGGGTAACTTGCACATCTGTGAGGGCAGCATTAATGCAGAAAGATATGTAAATGTTTTGGAGCAACATATGCTGCCATCCAGAACAGGACAACGCCAAACCACATTCTGCCCAGATTACAGGCGCATGGTTGCGTAAGCAGAGAGTGCGGGTGCTAGCATGGCCTACCTGCAGTCCTGACCTGTCTCCCATTGAGAATGTGTGGTGCATTATGAAGCACAAAATAAGGCAACGAAGGACTCGTACAGTTGCACAGCTGAAGAAATGCATAATGGATGAATGGGGGGAAATTCCACCCAAATGCTTAATAAGCGTTATTAAAAGACAAGGTGATGTTACACAGTGGTAAACAGTCAACTGTCTCAACTTTTTTATAGTGTATTGCACTCATCAGATTTGAAATGAGTGTATATTTTCAAAAATAAATTAAATTCACACAAACATCAAAGTAAAACATAAAATAATGTGTGAATAATGTGTTTTAAATATAGTACAGGGTGAACTGAATTTTCAAAAAAACCCTTTTTTTTTTTTTTTTTTTGTTGCATTTTCCATATTGTCCCAACTTTTTCAGAATTGGGGTTGTAAAATGTCATAATTAATAAATAGTTTTGTTTCTCTGTAATATAGTAAAAAATGCAATTCACCTGGATCATTCTATACCCATTGCGTTTGCGGTAGTACCAGCAGCCCAGAATGAACAGAGCCGTAAGGACAATTGCCAGGAAAGCAATGCCAGCAGCCCTGAAACACAATTAACCACCATCCATCTTAACAGTCCATATTAATACTGTCATTTACGTTAGGTGCACTGTTTGTCTCCAAGTCCTGTCCTTTATAAACAGCATACACATAATAATGTTTATATATATATATATATAGATAGATAGATAGATAGATAGATAGATAGATGTGTATGTGTGTATAAATGTATATATGTATATATATGTTTATACATTAAAAATATACCATAAAGAGCAGTACACAGTATTAAATGAAACAGTCAATATTTGGTCAACATTTTGCTTAAAAAAAAATAGTAGTCTCAGGTACAATTTGTGCAGTTTTATATGGAAATTAGCTGGTAGATTTTATTGAGCATCTTGCAGAATCAGCCACAGTTCTCCTGTAGACTTTGAATGTCACACTTCTTCTTATTTTTGCAGCAAAACCCAGCAGCCTTCATTGTGTTTTTGTCTGAAAAATGGTCGGCTACTTAATACGCTGCTTTCTTTACTGACGTACAAACATTTTTCTGTAACATTTAATTTTGTGCTAGAAAACTAATGTTTGTAAATCTAAAATGTTTTTGGACTGACTCAATAATGTTGAAATCATAAAATAAAAATCTATAACAAAGTTAGTATAACTGTAAAAAAAAATACAATTTCACATTCTAGTCATTTTGCTGCATTAACACACCTGATTTAAATCATCAGTGCCTTAACACTGTTAATGAGGACAAAATGGGTGTGTTAGAGTAGGACAACACCAAACATCTTAAAATAATTATGTAAATATCAATCATATAAAAATAACCTTACTCCTCTGCTCTGATGAAGTGCCCCCGTCCTCTGCTTGCAAAATGAACAGTGAAGTCCCCATGAGGCATGGCTCCTATATACAATAAATAAATACAGAGATTTAACATTTTTTAAAAATCACAATGCACCATGACACAGCCTCGAGTGTTTAACCTAATATTGGTATTTTGAGTAATTACTAATCATTTAATCTAAGATGAATTGACTGTGCAAATGAAATTAAAGCATCTAAATGAGTATGATATTGCTGTGAAATCTTACCTGAATTGGATAATTTGATTACAGGCACACACTTAGGCAGAGAAAGAAGCAGTGAATGCAGTCCAGTTGCTCCCTTTCTCTCTCTCTCTCTCTCTCTCTCTCTCTTTCTATTTCTGTCTTTCACACACACATTAGTTTTCTTAACCCGCTCTCATGACCATCACGGGTTCTACTCTCTTAAGCCACTAAAGTAATTGGCATGTAACACACACTTCAAATGCCTCTCTTTGTTCATAAAACTAGTCTGTCAGCTCTAAGGCACAAAACTCATAAAATTCATTTTACAGTCCTATTATTTTAACCGACCAAGACAATTAGGCCAAAGGGAATAACATTAAAATAACATTAATAGTTAATAGTTCGATGTACATTGTAATTGTTACAGAATGGTACACCACTTTTTTTGTGTAGACCTGTACATGACTAAATTAGAGGTGTGACCATATACTGGTATGGGAGTACATTGTGGTCAGTGGCTCTGACATTTATACTGTTACATCATACATTAGTCAGTCTGTACAGGAGTTTTTTTTTTGTGATTGTTGCAGCTGGAAATGCTTGATTTTGCTGCGGCTTTTTTCACAGTTTGCGATGCAGCTTGAGTTATTTGTGGGGGGTTTTCACAGTGATGTTTGTTGGTAAATGAGACCTTTTACCTGTACTAACGTTCGACGCACGTGCACTGAAAAGGGCTTTGGCTGAATGTACGTTTTGATGATGTCGCATGACCTGTCTTGGCCCAAATCTGCGGAAACTCTGCGATAATTTAGAAAACTTACAAGCTCCTCCGAATATTGTGGAGTTTGCTTGATTTTCCATTCATTTCTGTGATTACAAAATTGCAAAATCCTGGAGGGACTGATTAGTATAGATCTCAACATAAACATCTCGAATCACCCTTAAATCGAGCATTTTTAACCCAGCATGATCTACTTATTAAAGAGGACTTCATGCTGATCACTTACAGAAAATAAATCCCAGATATTTCACGTGTGATTATGTGAATAATATGTGATATCATGGGGGGAAAAAACATGTGAAAGTGCATAGAGTATAAGGTTCACATACACATGAATTAGAGTAAACGTGATGTGAACGATATGTCATCAGGTGTGTAAAAGGAATTATTCATGTGAGAAGATGTTCACATCTGAAAAATGAAACCGTTTTGCCTGTGTGAAAAAAATAACATGGCCTAAAGTGTCTTAAAACTACATTTAAGGGATATTTTAAAGACTCCTGAAGACAAAGTGTGATCCTCCTAACAAGGTCATTTTAAACAATTGTATGCAAGTAATGTGACTTGGGCTGGATGTGTGTCATACATCATGTACATTATTGTACTGTTTCACCAGCCTAATCTTTGTCATCACTAACAGCCATTTTGAAATGGAGGATAAAATTATGGGTATGGTCGTGTGTGAGTTTTTGAGCCAAAAAAGCTTTTATCTGAGCTTGGGTTTTTAAACTGATTGCTTATGATGTTGCTCATCTCACAACCTGATGACACAGACATGCACACCCTTTCAGAAAAGTCACACGAACGTCATGTGAGTAATCATATGGTTCCCACCATTTTCTCCCCGATTCCCACCCACTAGCTAACTCTCCCCTATCACACGACAGGAACCATCCAGGAAGGGTGAAGGCAAACACATCTTTTTTGAACTGCAAGTCATGCTGTGTCACAGGACTACTGAACACACTTGGAGGAAAGTGCTAACTACCTTCTTCCACATACATGAGCTCACAGAGGCCCATGATTGGCTAATGTTGCTCTGATTGACAGGAGCGAGATCGTATGCCATTGCGCCCACACCAGAGACTAGTAAATATTACACACGTGGTTGGTAGACTTGATATGTTTCACACGTTTTTTCCCCCACACGAATCATTCATGTTCGCGTTCATTGCACCTTCAGTTGTTTTATATGTGATCACATGGCATGTGTTCCTGATGCCACAAATAAAAAGGAATACCATCTGTGTATTGCAAATCATGTTTTTCCCCCGGTACAACAGTTACCTCATTAATGACTATTGCTAAATACAGATTTTAATTTCATTTCCATCTATTATTTTCTATTTTTGGTTCCCAATTAAGTTCCTTACCCCACTGGTTCTCATCTCTTTTGTGTCCAACCTTTGTTTTCCTGCGCAGGGGACTGACTGCACTTTAATCCCTTTGTTTGTGTAATCTGCTGGCACTCTGAACATGATCCTAACAATCAGATGCACAGAAGAACATGGCACTGCTGACCAAAACAAAACAAAACAACTATTTATTTTGGCTGAGCAATGCTGCACATTGTCACACTAGTTAAATATTTTTTTGGCTCTTTGCATCGTCTTTCTTCACAGCCACTTACATCCTTGCAGCTTATAACGACAACGTGCTAAATACTGACAGTGTATAAAATTTTATGAAAAAAAGTCACTCTCTAAGAAAGAACAATTAGGGAATTTGATCTTTTTTCAGTTTGGTTTTGGTTCGTAATAAATCTTTCCTTTCATTTTTACCTCCGGATTGTGTGGTTTTAATGGTTGAATGATAAAGCAACACCGTGAAACCATGATATTTTTAGATAATCATACTGTGAACATTTCAAACTGTAACACTATTGAAATAATGGCCAAATTTTGTTTCTTTAACAAATTTACTCAATAAACAATTGAATATATACTGTACATTAGGTGCAACCCTACACTCCTGTACTGTTTTTTTAAAACTTGATTTATGCTTATTTTTGTGTAAACCGAAGTGTCTTGTTTGCATCCATTCCATTAATATACATTATCTGGCCAAATATTTGTGGACACCTGACCATGACCATCAACCTGGCAAAATCTGAGCTCCTCGTCATCCCAGCCTGTCCCTCAATCAACCACAACCTCACTGTACAGCTCGGCTCGACCACACTCAAGCCAACCAG